>JAJHZJ010000162.1:7667015-8067999 GCA_023548195.1 Bettongia penicillata ogilbyi | reverse complement strand
AAAAAATTTTTTCCTTTTTCTAAAAAATTTGTTTTCAGTTTTCTATTAATCACTTCCATAAGTCTTAGATTTTCTCCTCCTCTTTCCCTCCTTGAGATGATGTACAATCTTATATAGGGTCTACCCATGCATTCTTATTAAATACATTTTCACATTAGTCATGTTGCATGGAAGAATTAAAATGAATAGGAAAAAACATGAGGAAAACCCAAAAAAACATAGCACAACAGAAAATATTCTGCTTCATTCTGCTTTCCAGTTCCATAGTTCCTTCTCTGGATGTGGATGGCATTTTGCCTCAAGAGTCCTTTGGAAATGTTTTAGGTCCTAGCATTTCTGGGAAGACCTAAGTCTACCAGAAAATTCCTTACATACTGGTTGTTACTGTGTAAATATTCTCCTGGTTCTGCTCCTTTCACTCAGCATCAGTTCGTATAAGTCCTTCCAGGCCTCTCAAAAATCTTCCTGTTCATCATTTCTTATGGCACAATAGTACTTATACTACAACTTGTTCAGGTATTCGTCAATTGTTGAGCATACTCCCGATGTCCAATTTTTGGCACAAGTACTGTGGACGGAGCACTTTGTGCCCTGGAAGCAGAGATCTACTTTAAAAGCCAGGAAAAGGGTAATCATCATGAGCAAGAAATAAACCAATAAAAAAAATCCCATAAAATCTTTCTGTGGGGACAAGGATCAAAATACAAATACTAAAGAGGTCAGCATTGATACTGTACTCCCAGGTGAAACTTCAGAAGGGAATATGAACTGGTCTCAAACCCAAAAAGCATTCTTAGAAGAGCTCAAGAAGGATTTTAAAAGCCATTTTAAAAGAGATTTTAAAAGCCATTTAAAAGCCAAAAAAAGAGAAATAGGAGAACAAATGGCCAATGATTTTAAAAATATGAACAAAATTCACTGAAGAGAACAGCTCCTGGAAAAGGAAGTACAAAACTTAACTGGAGAAAATAACTCCTTGAAAGGAACAATTGGGCAGATGGAAAAGGAGATGCACAAGTTAACTGAAGAAAACAACCTATTAAAAATTAGAATTGGGGAAGTAGAAGCTAATGAGTCTATGAGACATCAAGAATCAGTCAAACAGAATCAAAAGAATGGAAAAAATACAAGAAAGTGTAAACTATCTCATAGGAAAAGCAACTGACCTGGAAAATAGATCCTGGAGAGAAAAATCTAAGAATTACTGGTCTACCAGGAAGCCATGAAGAAAAAAAGAGCTCAGACAGTATCTTTTAAGAAATCATCAAGGAAAACTGCTTTGAGGTCCTAGATCCTGGGGAAAAAATAGTCATCAAAAGAATCTACCAATCACCTCCTGAAAGGGATCCCAAACTGAAAACACCAAGGAATATCATTGCCAAGTTCCAGAGCTATCAAGTGAAGGAGAACGTACTGCAGGCAGCCAGAAAGAAAGAACTCAAATAATGAGGAACTACAACCAGGATCACACAAGACCTTGCAGCTTCTGCTTTAAAAGATCGAAGGGATTGGAATATGATATTCCATACGGCAAAGGAGCTTGAACTACAACCAAGGATCAATTACCCAGCAAAACTGAGCATAATATTTCAGGCAAGGAGATGAGCATTCAGTGAAATAAGGGATTTCCAGACCTTCTTGATGAAAAGGCAGAGCTCCATAAAAACATTCGATCTTCAGACACAAGGCTCGAAGAGGCATAAAAAGGTAAATGGGGAAAAAAATCTTGTTACTCAGTATGGGCAAACTGTTTACATCCCTATAAGGGAAGATGATACTCGTTAATCTTGAGAATTGTATGCTTATTATGATATTTAAAAGGGATATACATAGATAGAGGGCATGGGTATAAATTAAATGATGTGATGATAAAAATGTGATTTAAGGGTGCGAAGGGATTGTGACAGGAGATGTGAAAAGGAGGAGCCAGAAAAAGGTAAATTACATCACAGGAAAAGGCACAAAAACATTACAGTAGAGGGAAAGAGGGGAGGGAGATGAGCATCCATTGAGATTTACTCTCATCTCATTTGGTTCAAGGAGGGAACAACAAACTTAGTTAAGTATAGAAATCTAACTAGCTCTATAGGCAGTAGGAGGGAAAAGGGGAAAGAAAAGGAAGGGGATGCTAAAAGCTAGGGAAGAAATAGTAAGGGAAAAGGGGAGTAAAAGGGAATGGGGCTGAAAGAAGGGAGGGGGAAGATTGAGGAGGCAGTGGTCAAAAATTAAAACTTGTGGAGGGGAAGGAAGAAGGGAGAACTAAAAGCATAAACGGGGGAAAAGAGGACAGAGGAAAAGATCCAGGTAGTAATCATAACTGTGAATGTGAATTGGATGAACTCTCCCATAAAATGGAGGAGGATAATAGAATGTTATGCATTACACAACAATATGTTGTTTACAAGAAGACATTTAAAGCAGGGGAATACGTATGGGGCAAAAGCAAAAGGTTGGAGCAGAATATATTGTGCTTCAGCTGATGTAAAAAAAGCAGGGATAGCAATCCTAATCTCAGACAAAGCAACAGCAGAAATAGATCTAATCAAAAGAGATAAGGAAGGAAACTATATCCTGCTAAAAGGCACCATAGATAACAAAGCAATATCATTACTAAACATATATGCTCCAAGTGGCATAACATCAAAATTCATAGAGGAGAAGTTAGGAAGAAGAAATAGACAGCAAAACTATACTAGTGGGGGACCTCAACCTCCCCCTTCTGAGCTTGATAAATCTAACCTCAAAATAAACAAGAAAAAAGTTAAGAAAGTGAATAAAACTGGATGAGGTAGATATGATAGATCTCTGGAGAAAATTGAATAGGGTTAGAAAGGAGTATATCTTTTTCTCAGTGGTACACAGCACATATATAAAAATTGACCATGTACTAGGTCATTAAAAACTTTACAATCCAGTGCAGAAAGGCAGAAGATAGTCAATGCATCCTTCTCAGATCATAATGCAATAAAAATTATATGTAATAAATGACCATGGAAAGATAAACCAAAAATTAATTGGAAACTAATGTAGTCCTAAAGAATGAGTGGGTTAAACAACAAATCATAGAAACAATCAACAGCTTCATTCAAGGGAATGACAATAATGAGAAAGCCTACTAAAACTTAAGGAACTGCAGAAGCAGTTCTTAGGGGAAGTTTTCTATCATTGAATGCCCACCCGAATAAAATAGAGAAAAAGAGGAGGTTAATGAATTGGGCATGCAACTGAAAAAGCTCAAAAAAGAACAAGCTGAAAATCCCCAATTAAATACCAAATTAGAAATACTGAAAACCAAAGAAGGGATTAATAAAATTGAAATTAAGAAAACTATTGAACTAATAAATAAAACTATGAAAAAAACCAGTAAAATTGATAAACCTTTGGTTAATATCATTAAAAAAAGAAAGAAGAAAGCCATATTACCAATATCAAAAATGAAAAGGGTGAACTCACCTCCAACAAGGGAGAAATTAAACTAGTAATAGAAACTGCTTTGCCCAACTGTATGTCCATAAGTTGGACAATCTAAATGAGACAGGTGAATATTTAAAAAAAACAAAAATTGCCCTGATTAACAGAAGAAGAAGTTCAATACTTAAATAACCCCATCTCAGAAAAAGAAATTGAACAAACCATCAGTGAACTCCCTAGGAAAAAATTCTTCAGGGCCAGATGGATTTACAAGTGAATTCTATCAAATGTTTAAAGAACAATTAATTCCAATACTATGTAGACTATTTGAAGGAGTCCTACCAAATTCTTTTTATGATATAAATATGGTTCAGATACCTAAACCAGGAAGAGCCAAAACAGAGAAAGAAAATTGTAAACCAATTTCTCTAATGAATATAGATGCAAAAATTTTAAATAAGATATTTGCAAAAAGAATACAGCAACTTACAAAAGAATAATACATTATGATCAGGTAGAATTTATACTAGGAATGTAAGGCTGGTTGAATAATAGAAAAAATCAGCATTATTGATCATATCAACAGTAAAACCAGCAGAAACCACATGATTATCTCAATAGATGCAGAAAAAGCTTTTGACAAAATACAGCACCCATTCCTGTTGAAAACACTGGAGAGCATAGAAATAAATAAAACTTTCCATAAAGTAATAAGCAGTATCTACCTAAACCTATCAGCAAGCATTATATGCAGTGGGATAAACTAGATGCATTTCCAGTAATATCAGAGGTGAAACAAGGATGTCCGTTATCACCACTGTTATTCAGTATGGTACTAGAAATGTTAGCTTCTGCAATAAGAGAAGAAAAAGAAATTAAAGGAATTCGAAAAAGAAGAAACTGAATTATCACTCTTTACAGATGATATGATGATATACTTAGGGAATCCCAGAGAATCAAGTAGGAAACTGCTTGAAATGATAAACAACTTTCACAGAGTTGCAGGTTACAAAATAAACGCGGATAAATCTTATGAATATCTATATATTACTAACAAAGTCCAACAGCAAGAGATAAAAAGAGAAATCCCATTTAAACCTATGGTAGGCACTATAAAAGATCTGGGAGTCTACCTGCCACAACAAACCCAGGGACTTACATGAACATAATTACAAAACAAATAAAGTCAGATCTAACTAAGTGGAAGAACAGCAGTTGCTCATGGGTAGGCTGAGCTAATGTAATAAAAATGACAGTTCTACCTAAATTAATATACTTTATTCAGTGCCATACCAGTCAAACTACCACGTAATTATTTTCTAGAGCTAGAAAAAATATCAAAATTTATCTGGAAGAACAAAAGGTCTAGAATATCAAGAAAACTAATGAAAAGAAATGGAAGGGAAGGTGGCCTAGCCCTCCCAGATATCAAATAGTATAATAAAGCAGGAATTATCAAAACCACTTGGTACTCTCTAAGAAATAGAAGAGGTAAACCAGTGGAATATGTTAAGTACTCAAGTCAGTGAATATTGCAGTCTACTTTTTGATAAATCCAAGGAGCCCAGCTTCTGGGATAAGAACTCACTGTTTGACAAAAGTTGCAGGGAAAACTGGATAAGAATGTGGCAGAAACTGGTCATAGACTAATGCCTGACACCATACACAAGAATGAAGTCCAATTGGGTACATGATCTAGGTATAAAAACTGATGTTATGAACAAATTAGAGGACCAAGGAATAGAGTATTAGTCAGATTTATGGAGAAATTCTTGACTAAACAAGATAGCGAACATTATGAAATGCAAAGTGGATAATTTTGATGACATTAAATTGAAAAGTTTTTGCACAAATAAACCCAATGCAACCAAGATTAGGAGGGAAACAGACAACTGGTAAAGAATTTTTGCAACTAGTATCTGTGATGAAGGCCTCACTTCTAAAATATAGAGAGAGCTAAGTGTACAAGAATACAAGTCATTCCCCAGTTGATAAATGGTCAAAGGATATAAGCAGGCAGATTTCAGAGGAAGAAATTAAAGCTGTCTATAGTCATATGAAAAAATGCTCTAAATCACTTTTGATTAGAGAGATGCAAATCAAAACATCATACCTATCAGATTGGGTAACATGACAAAACAGGAAGATGATAAATGTTGGAGAAGATGCGGGAGGGTTGGAACACTAATTCATTGTTGGTGGAACTGTGAGCTGATCCAACCATTCTGGAGAGCAATTTGGAACTATGCCCAAAGGGCTACAAATAAGGGCATAACCTTTGACCCAGCAATACCACTTCTAGGACTGTGTCCCAAAGAGATCATCAAAGTGAGAAAGGGTCCCAACATGTACAAAAATACTTACAGCAACTCTCTTTGTGGTGACCAAGAACTAAAAATCAAGGGGATGCCCATCAATTGGGGAATGGTTGAGCAAGTTGTAGAATATGAATGTAATGGAATATTACTGTGCTATAAGAAATGATGAACAGGAAGACTTTAGAGAGGCCTGGAAGGACTTATGTGAACTGATGCTTAGTGAAAGGGGCAGAACCAGGAGAACTTTGTATATAGCAACAACCACAAGGTGCGAGGAATTTTTCTGTTAGACTTAGGCCTTCACAGCAATGCAGGGACCCAAAGCATTCCCAAAGGACTCTTGAGGCAAAATGCCTTGCACATCTAAAGAAGGAACTATGGAATTGGATCACAGAGTGAAGCAGACCATTTTCTCTTGTGGTATGTTTTGTTTTATTTTGTTTTATGATTTCTCCCATTCATTTTAATTCTTCCATACAACATGACTAATGTAAAAATATATTTAGTAAGAATGTATGTGTAGAAACTATATAAGATTGCATGCCATCTTGGGGAGAGAAGAGAAGGGAGGGAAAAAAATATAAGATATATGGAAGTGATAGTAAGAAATTGAAAGCAAATAAAATAGTTATTTTTATTTTTTTACTTTATTTTTCAATTTTCAGCATACATTTCCAAAAGATTTTGAGTTCCAAATTTTTTCCCCATCTCTCCCGTCCCCTCACCCCAAAACAACATGCATTCTGATTACCCCTTCCCCCAGGCTGCCCTCTCTTCTATCACACCCCTCCCTTCCCTTATCCTCTCTCTTTTCTTGTAGGACAAGATAGATTTCTGTACCCCTTGTATTTACCTTTATTTCTTATTTCCCAGTTGCACATAAAAACAATTCCCAACATTCATTCCTGAAACTGAGTTCCTTCCAACTTCTCTCCCTTCCTTCCTACCCATCCCCACTGAGAAGGAAAGCAATTCAATATAGGCTATATATATGTAGTTTTGCAAAAGACTTCCATAATAATCATGTTGTAAAAGACTCACTATATTTCCCTCCATCCTATCCTGCCCCCTATTTATTCTGTTCTCTCTTTAGACCTTATCCTTCCCCTAAAGTGTTTACTTCTAATTACTCCTTCCTCCCATTAACCTTCCCTTCTATCATCCCCTCCATACCCCACTTACCCCTTTCTACAATACTTTCCTGTCATGTAAGATAAATTTTCATACCAAATTGTGCATGTTACTCCCTCTTTAAGCCAAATGTGATGAGAGTAAGCTTCACTTTTTCCCTCTCACCTCCCCACTTTTCCCCTCCATTGAAAAAGCTTTTTCTTGCCTCTTTTTTTATGAGAGATAATTTGCAATTTGCCCCATTCTGTGTCTCCCTTTCTCCTCCCAATATATTCCTCTCTCACCCCTAATTTTTATTTTTTTAAATATCTTCCCTTCCTATTCAACTCACCCTGTGCCCTCTGTCTATATATGTGTGTATAATCCCTCCAACTACCCAAATACTGAGCAAAGTTTCAAGAGTTACAAATATCATCTTTCCATGTAGGAATGTAAACAGTTCAACTTTAGTAAGTCGCTTGTGATTTCTCTTTCTTGTTTACCTTTTCATGCTTCTCTTGATTCTTGTATTTGAAAGTCAGATTTTCTATTCAGCTCTTGTCTTTTCATCAAGAAGACTTGAAAGTTCTCTATTTCATTGAATGACCATTTTTTCCCCTGAAGTATTATACTCAGTTTTGCTGGGTAGGTTCTTCTTGTTTTTAATCCTAGTTCCTTTGACTTCTGGAATTTCATAATCCAAGCCCTTCAGTCCTTTAATGTAGAAGCTGCTAGATCTTGTTATCCTGATTGTATTTCCATAATACTCAAATTGTTTCTTTCTGGCTGCTTGCGTTGTTTTCTCCTTCACCTGGGAACTCTGGAATTTGGATCTCTTTCAGGAGGTCATTGGTGGATTCTTTCAGTATTTACTTTGCCCTCTGGTTCTAGGATATCAGGGCAGTTTTCCTTGATAATTTCATGAAAGATGATGTCTAGGCTCTTCTTTTGATCATGACTTTCAGGTAGCCCCATAATTTTTAAATTTTCTCTCCTGGATCTGTTTTCCAGGTCAGTTGTTTTTCCAATGAGATATTTCACATTGTCTTCCATTTTTTCATTCTTTTGGTTTTGTTTTGTAATTTCTTGGTTTCTCATAAAGTCATTAGCTTCCATCTGCTCCATTCTAATTTTTAAAGAACTATTTTCCAAATGAATTTTGATATTATTTTTTTCTAGCTCTAGAAAATAATTATCTGATAGTTAGGTATGGCGCTGAATAAATAAATTAATTTAGGTAGATTTGTCATTTTTATGACACATTTTATGACTCGACTTTTCATGATTTTCTTACATTGTTCTCATTTCTCTTCCCAGTTTTTCCTCCACCTCTCTTACTTGATTTACTTACTCCACCTCTTTTTTGAGCTCTTCCATGACCTGAGACCATAGCATATTTATTTTGGAGGTTTTGGAGACAAAAGCCTTGATTTTTTTATGTCTTTCTCTGATGGTGTGCATTGTTCTTCATCATCCGAAAGGATGAAAGAAAATATCTGTTCACCAAGAAATTAACCTTCTCTAGTCTTATTTTTTGTTCCTTTTTTGGGCATTTTCCCAGTCAGTTACTTGACTTTTGAGTCCTTTGTCAAGAGAAGGGTATACTATGGGGACGACCTGTAAGTTCTAGTTTCTCCAAGGTGGCACAATGAAGGGAGAGGAATTTACTCCTCTCCTGGCCTGCTCTCTGGTCTGTGAGCTACCACAGGCTTTTCTGCCCAGCATCTATGAGTAGAATTCCCTCTCCAGAGCCTCCACTGGCTCCACCACACCAGCAGCCAGTGCTCCTCCTCACCCCAGGGCTGCCACTCAGGGCTGAGACTCAGATCAGCCGCTGGATTCCCACAGGGTCTTTAGGCCAAGGGCTACAAAAACGGTTGCTGCTGCCACTTCCTGGGACTGGAACTAGACTGCTTTTGCTTCTCACCCAGGTGAAAGAGCTTTTTCATTGAACTTTGAAGCTGTGTCTGGCATTTGTTGGTTGAAGAATCTGGGAACAGCAGCTGCTACCTGTGATTTCGCCCCCTGAGGCCTCTTCCTATCCTGTTCCTGTTGCGCCATGTGGCCAAGACTGGGCTGGGCTCCATGGGCTGTGCTCCATTCCAAGCCTGGTGTGATAGACCTTTCCTGTCATCCTTCCAGGCTGCCTTGGACTGGAAATCTCTTTCACTCTGTCATTTTGTGGCTTCTGTTCCTCTAGAATTTGTTTAGAATCATTTTTAATAGATATTTTATGGCATGTAGGAGGAGAGCTTTTACAGGTTCATCCTTCTACTCTGCCATCTTGGCTGCGCCCCCAAATAAAATGATTATTTAAAAAAAATTATGCTGTCTCCTGAACTTCTGTGTTACTTTTGAAAGTGCCATCATTCTCCCAGGTCTCCAGGTTCCCAAGCTCAGCATTGTCTTCGCTCTTACCCCACATAAGCCACTCAGCTGTCAAATTTGGTCATTTCTACCATCACAACATCTCTTGCATATATCCCCTTCTCTGCAACATAGTTGCCACCCACTCACCTGAACAATTGCACTATTTTTTAAAAATAATTTTTCTTAATGCTTTGTTTTTTACATAATGGTAGTTTCCTCTTGTATCCCTTTCCCTCCCCATCTACAGAGTCATCCCATATGATAAATATATCTTTTTAAGATAAAAAAAAGAAAAGAGAGGAAGAAATCAGTCTGAGGAGTTCATTGTACAACGTGCAGGGCTTGTGGACCTCACACCTCTGCTGAGACGTGGGTGGGAGCATCTTCTCTTCTGATCCGCGCTTAATCTGCATAATTGTAGATGACATTCCCTTTTGGATTTTTTATTTTCATTGTTGTAATCATTGTGTATATTTGTTTTCTTTGCTTACTTCTCTCTGCATTGGCTTGTGAAAATCTTTGCATGTGTATTTATATTCATTATTTCTTATACTGTAGTAACTATTGCTCCCACAAGTGCTGCCTATAATATTTGGGGTATATAGAGACTTTACCAGTGGGCTCAATAATGGAATCTCTGAGTCAAAGGGCATGGATATTTTAATCACTTTATTTGCATAATTCCAAATTGCTTTCCAAAGTGATTGTACTGATTTACAGCTCCACCAACAAGGCACCAGTGATTATTGACATCCTTTTGTCATTTTTACCCCAGTTTAATGATAATTACAATTATTTTGTATGTTATCAAAACCAGAGAGTTGTTTTGACTTGCTTTTCTCTTATTATTAGTATAGATTTTGAGATTATTTCATGTGGTTATTAATAGTTTGTAATTCTCCTTTTGGGAACAGTTTTTTTTTATGTCCTTTGACCACTTATCTATTGGAGAATGGCTTTTAAGGTAGCCTTATAATCGTTCTGCCTGACTTTGGTGTCTCCTCACCCACATTTATCCTCTGCTCAGCTGACAAAAGTGATTTTCCTGTCAGTGGAGATCTGACAATATGGATCCTCCCCACCTCTGTTTCAGTAAACGCCAGTGACTCCTCAGTATAACGAGGATAAAATAGAAATTCTTAAGCATCGCTGTTCTTCATAGTATGCCCCTGTCCTACTTTTTGAGTCTTCTCACAGCTGACTCTTCCTTTCTGTCCTCAGTGATGCTGGTCTGCTTGTTGTCCTTGTTCATGACATTCCCATTTCCCATTTCTCTGCCTCTGCACTGGTTGTCTCCCATGCCAGGAAGTTCTCCCTCCTCATCTCTGCTTCTTGACATCCTGTCTTCTGTAGAGTGAACTTCAGCTGAGTCCCCTCAGCCATCAGAGCCTTCTCTTCCAAGGCCACCTTTCTTGTGTACATATCTTGTATTTAGCTCTGCAGTAACATGTCCCCCTCATTAGTAGGTTAACTTCTTGAGGACAGTTTATTGTATATTTTTGCCTTTCTTTGTATCACCAGAATTGACACAAAGTAATATTTTTTCCTTAATTTTTTTATAACCTTTTAGTTTTTTCCCCAATTGCATGTTAACACAATTAGCACAAAGTAATTCTTTAACAAATGCTTGTTGAGTGATTATTTAAATCATCCTCTTCAGAGATTACCAGCATTTATAATTACCTTTGTTGCATTTTAATTGTTTTGAATGTGATATATCTTTTCATGGCTTTCTGAAAAATTTTTTAGAAAAGTTTAGTCCTACATAAGATCAGTCACTAATCAAACACACGCTCTCTGTGAGGTACCATAAGTATTATAGTGAGGTGGGATCAGGGCAAGAGATAGAAAGTGGCCTTGGGGGCTAACTGTTGCCTAGTTAGAGTTAACAGTTTGTACCCTGAGCATCTCAGGGCTCAGGCGGAATAAGAGGCCATCGGGGGACTCCCATCTTTACAGGATGACTGGGCAGGATTCAGGTAAGCAAAGAGGAAATGGGAGTCAAAGGGAAGGTTGAGTGGAGGAAAGAATCTTTCCTCCTTCCTTTTATACTGGTCTTCACCTTCCCTTCCTTTCGCTGATGCAGACTCTAAGTGCTCCGACATTAAACATTTTTTTTTTCCTTTCCAGGCACTGTCCCGATACCCCAGGTCAACCAGTACTTATACTTTTTGTTTGCTCCTACTCTCATATATAGAGACAGCTATCCCAGGTAAGAGTGGAAGTATGAATGGGGATCCTGGGATAACTGGAAACAGCTATTGATTGTTCATCAGCAATTTTTTTGTACCAGGTTAAGAGCATTGGAGGCAGTATAATGTTCTAGGAAGGCTCTGAGTCCTAGCAATTGGCAGAATAAAAACCTTTTATTAACCAAGTTTTCTTGGGTGGAGTATCCTGGCCAACTGGATCATTACTTTACTAGAAAACCTGTTTTGTCTTCACCCTTTGGAAAATCTTTATGAAATGTATTGTAATTTTTTTCTCTCCTTGTAAGTACTAACAGAATAAGTATATTGAATTTTTCTTTGAATTAGAATGCTTTATTGCCCCAGTGCTCTGAACTTTTGTTTTTGCATGGTACAGATGGTATCAGTCATTAAATTAGATGAGTATGTGATGTGATAATGTGACATGGTTATAAAGACATTACAAACATACCTTACCTAGCTTCCTTGCTTTTCCTTGTACATGGCACTCCTGCTGCCAACCTTGAGCATTTTCTCTGGCTATCCCCCCTACTGGGAACACTCTCCTTCCTTATGTCCACCTCCAACCTTCCCTGCATTCCTGCAGCTTGAGTTCCAGAAGTCTTTCTCAAACCCTCTTGTTTATCTTGTGTAGAGCTTGTTTGCACATAGTGGTCTATCTGTATATATTTCTATCTGTATATATTGTGTCCCCTGTTAGGCAGTGAGCTCCTTGGGAGCAGACACGGTCTTTTGTCTTTGTATCCCCAGCACTTAGCATGGTGTCTGGCACAGAGCAAGCGCTTAATAATTGCCAGTTACCTGATTGATCCGAATGTTCTGAACTCTGCAGGGGGTCTGGGTCCACTCAGCTGTTTTTCAGTGAAACTCACTCTCCTTAAACTGTTTTGCCTGAAGTTATGCTTCTGTGGCATGAAATTTGGGCCTTGGGTTAGGTGTGCTATTTGTATTGTGTTCCCAAAAGATGTTAGAGTCTGAGGTTCAAATCGTGGCTGTGACACTGACTGCCTTGGTGAGGCTCTTACATTTTGCTGGGTTCCACGTTCTCATCTGCAAAGTGAGGGGTTTGGATGGTAGATCGTTTTTATGGTCCTTTCCAATTCTGAATCTATGATCCAGGTTTTTCTTTAAAAGATAAAAATCCTAAACATACATAAGCTGGTACAGAAAATAAATTCCACTTAACTGATTGCATCTTAGTCCCAGTTTATTGAGGTTTTACTATGAGCATATATTCAGGTTCTTGAATTTTGGGCCTGTTGCCTTTTTTTCTTTTCTGCTTTGCCCAACTTCTTTCAGCTTATGGACCTAAGGAGCTAGTTAAAATGCATAATGTGATGCAATTCACCAGGCGGACCCTGAACTAATATCAGAAACTACATTTACAACATGCTGTTATGTGCACAGCTAGGTGGTGCAGTGGATAGAGTACCTGCCCTGGAGTTCAACTCCAGCCTCAAGACATTTCCTAGCTGTATGACTCTGGGCAAGTCACTGAACCCTCCTTGCCTCAGTTTCCTCATGTTTAAAATGAGCTGAAGAAGGAAATGGTGAACCATTCTGGTATCTGAAAAAAACAAAGCCCAAGTGGGGTCAAGAAAAGTGGGACACAACTAGAAAATGATTGGCCAACAACAGATTTAAATAGAAAAACCAGGACTTACCCTCTTGAGAAAAGGTGCTTTGTAAACCTTGTAAATAAATATGTAAATGTAAAGATTGAATCACTGGGTTGGCAGAACTAACAAGACTTGTCTTTTAGAATTGATGATATAATTATTTCTTCAAAATAATTTCCCAAGTTTAAATTGATCTCATAGAGGATCATCTTGCCTCAATTTAATAATAACTAAAATGATTATTTATGGTCAAAGAAGATACCTATTCATATTTAGTGATTGAACATGCAAGTTCAAAAAATAGATTCTAACTCTGATATTTTCTTCTCCCATTTTAGGAATCCCACTATCAGGTGGAGTTATGTAGCTACTCAGTTTGCACAGGTGAGCAAAAGATATGATCAGCCAATACTAAGTTGGATTGGTGGTGAGTAGAAATAAAATCTCGCATGCATCATAACTTGTTTCTGGAAATGCTAAAACACTGATCCACTATATATGAACTGGAAAATAATAGTTCAGTCTCACAAGAGAAAAAGTCATCTAGCTATTCTTTATGAAGGAAACAATTTTCTTATTATCGAAATCATGAATGATTCTTTCTTGGAAATCTGACTCAAATTTGATTTCTTCAAAGAGATGTTCCTTATTAATATCTGTTATTGTTAAATAATGTGTGTTTGAATGAATTTCCTGTCTAGACTGGGCTTTCATCTTTTATTCGTTGGTGACAGAGAGTAGTGCTGGACTTGGGAGTCAGGAAGACCTGAGTTCTCACATGCTGCCTTAGAAACTTATTAGCTGGGTAGCCCTGGCTGGGCAAGTCATATGTAATCTCTCTTGGCCTCAGCTTCCTTGATAAAATTGGGATAGTAATAGTACCTTCTTCGCAGCATAGTTTTGAGGCTCTATTGAGATAAGGTATACACAAGTGTTTTACAAACCTTGAGGTAACATATAAATGTTATTATTAATATTATCATTATTATAAAATAAACATTTATCCAGAAGGATTCCATATTTAGTGCTTTACCCACATCAGATTTTCCGTTGGTAATCAGAGCATTCACATACTCAAGCATTCATCATCACCTCTTACCTGAACTGTTATAGTGCCTCCTGCCTGGTTTTTCTGAACCCATTTTCTTCCATTCCCCAGCTTATTATTTACATAGCTGCCAAATTCATCTTGTCAGTGCAAAGTCTGATTAGGTTGTTACCTGCTCAAAAAACCTTTCAACACTTCCCCATTGGTAACTAGATAAAATCGATATTCATTAGGCTTGCATTTAAGACTTATTACTATCTGGTTCTAAACCCTCTTTTCAGCTTGATTTTATCCTCTGTTGCTTCCTATACTCTACATTCCAGCCACGCTGGATGACTAACTCTTTCCCTGATACGGTCTGGCCTGCATCATCCTTCCTTCATCTCTGTATTGTTGAGAGCCTTCTGAGTCTTCAGGATCTGCTGTGGGTGCTAACTTCCATGATTTTTCTTTAGTCTCTTTCTCCCCTAGTGTAACTGAAAATGATTTCTCTGTCTCCAGATTTTCTTTTTATACCTTGGTTCTCTTTGTAATTGTTCCTTGTAGCTTCCTTACTTGTGTATGTTACATTACACACATGTGTGCATGCACACAATTTGTAAATGACCATATAGTTTTTTCATCCTTCTGTTCCTAGTGCCTAACATAGAACTTTGCTTACAATTGGTGTTTAATAACATTAGTTGAATTAAGGTGAATATTCTATATCTATGTATATTGTTCAGACTTATTTATAAGTGTTAGAATAATTGTATCTTTTAAAATGTCATTTGGGGGGGAAACATTTGGAAAAGAACTGTGTCAAAAATGGTCGAGGGGTAAAGTGGATAAAACAGTGCAAATATTAAAGGATGTTTGTTTACATTTGCTGATAATTTAAATGAGGTCTGCTCTCTTGTGTTGTAATTGAACATGAACTGACCATGGTACTCTACTTTGCTGGCATCCGATGTAACTTTTCAGAGGATAGATGGCATAGTGGACAGAAAGCTGCTGTTAGAGCACAAAAGACTTGGATTCAAGTCCAGCCTTAGTCACATGCTGGCTGTGTGACCTTGGGTCAATCACTTAACATTTCAGTTAACCTATCAAACTGTAATTTTCAGAGAAGGGACTAACCTGTTTTGATAGGGAGAGTTTCCCTTCCCCATGAAATCACAGGTCCAGTCTCCATATCCTAATGACTAGATTCATTTCCCTCCATTCCTTCAAGAGGGAAAGGTAAAAAAGCCCAGTGATTCTTGTTTTGTTCTAGGTTTTTGGTTGCATGTTTTATGCATATTACGTCTTTGAAAGACTCTGTGTTCCCTTGTTTCGGAATATCAAGCAAGAGCCCTTCAGCATTCGGGTTTTGGTCCTGTGCATCTTCAACTCCATTCTGCCGGGTAAGATGAGTCACCCTTAGAGGGCCTTTGGTTGGTTTGGGTAAGCAGTCCAAAAGAGAAGCTGAAAGATCCTTCCATGCTCATGTTGGTGACACAGTTCATTTTTTCAAATGTGTGTTGTAAAATCCCTTCTCTGCGTCATTTGGGTGGAGCACTGTCTTTAGTTGACCAAAGTGAAGCTTTCTTAAGGAAAGCTATTCTCTGAAGTTTTACACACAAAATTTAAGTAAACACTTAATCGTGTCACTGCAAGATGACT
Source organism: Bettongia penicillata ogilbyi (assembly GCA_023548195.1). Classification (NCBI taxonomy): domain Eukaryota; kingdom Metazoa; phylum Chordata; class Mammalia; order Diprotodontia; family Potoroidae; genus Bettongia; species Bettongia penicillata. The sequence goes on along the minus strand of JAJHZJ010000162.1, from coordinate 8,052,269 downwards.
ATAGCCTTGAATGATGACTTTCAAATAATTTTCCAAAGATGACAAACTTGAAGTGGTGTTCTCAAAAGACTATTGTGTAATACCCTTCCATAAAAATTCATAGGGCAATTAGTGCCAGACCTGAAGTCAGGAAGACTCCTCCTGTGTGACCCTGGGCAAGTCACTTAATCCTGTTTGCCTCAGTTTCTTCATTTGTAAAATGAGCTGGAGAAGGAAGTGGCAAACCACTCTAATATCTTTGCCAAGAAAACCCCAAGTGGGGTCACAAAGTTTGAGACACAACTAAAATGAAAAAATTCATAGGCACATGAGAGTAACAAAATACAGGATTTTGGTTTTAATAAAGTATACAGAGTAGATTCATGCCTTGTGTTAAGTATTTCAAATATATAATTAAAAATCTAAGAGAAGTTTTTTGTTAGAATGATAAAGTTTTTCCTGTATTAAAAACATAAAGGTGTAAAATCCATCATTAATGTGCCTGCTACTTGTCTTTGTAGGGCATGTTGTCAAAAAAAATCTTAAGAGGTGTGAAGAACCTTAGAAAATGGCTGTCTAGTTTCTCAGCCAGTGAGAGCATTCTGGGCAGTTAGCCATCCATCCTCTGGTTAGAATACTTCTTTTGAAGATGGTACACACTCACTTTTCATACAGTTCATTCCATTTTTGAATAGCTACAGTTGTCCAGAAGTTCTTTATATTACGCCGGAATCTGCTTCCTTATAACTACTTACTTTGAGTCTGTAACTCACATGATAACCTTTCCAGTCCTTAACTATTACCAGCTCATTATTCTTCCCTTTTCTTCAGTTAAAACACTCCCAGTTTCTTTGAATAAGCCTCATATACCCCTCCCCCATATTCCTACCTTATATTGACTTATTTTAAGCTTGTCATTAGTGTTTGACAGCTTTTTAAAGTTTTTTCAGTACCTTGGATATTATTCTGCTGGGGTAAGAAACTTGATTTCATTTAAAACGACTTAGTTCTCTCTCTTGATTGCTTCTCCTCTCTTAAAATCTTTTATGTTACAAGGATCTTCTCCTAGATGATGAAAAGCAAAGCAATAGTTGAGTTGTTCTGCCTTCTTTCTGTCATCAGCTGAGTGATGCAGTGAATAGAACATTGGTCTTGGAGTCAGAAAACTTGGAGTTCAAATACAGCCTCAAAACTCATCTTAGCTGTGTGGCCATGGCCAAGTCACATAACCTGTGTCTGGCTTGATTTTCTCATCTGTAAATGGGAATAGTAACGGATTAAATTACATTATTGTGAAGTACTTTGTAAAGCTTAAAGGGTTATATGAATATTAGCTAGTATCAAAGGAAAAATAATCCAATTTGTCAACTTTTTGTATTTATGCAGTTGCTTTTATGAACTGGAGTAAAATACTTCATCATTGCTTATCCACTGTCAATTTTTCCAGTTATTCCAACCTCAAGATCTTTTTTAATTCATTATATGAGTTCTTCCTTTTAAGTTTTTTTCACCTGTAAATTTTATAAGTACTCTATGATTTTACAAACATTGATTTAAAAAAAAAGTTATACTACTCAAGGACAAGAATAGACCCTGCAGTTTGATCCTGGAGATTTGCCTTGTTGACACCAAACCATTTTTGGGTGTGGCTGGTCTACAATCTAAGATTCCCTACGTGCAGCCCACATTTTCTCTGCTTTTGTCCACAAGGATGAAAGATTGTTAGATGCTAACATATACTTTGTCTCGTGCAGAGATGGAGCAACCCTTTGAAAAAGGTAAATGAACTGTCTGAAGATTCTCTTCCTCTAGGAATTGCCTTGAAGCTCACTTACCTATGATTTCTAGAATGTTGTTTTTTTTAACTGGCACATTTATCTGTGTCCAGTCTTCTGGCATCCTTCCCATTTTCTGTAATTTCTCAAAGGTGACCAACAATGGGTCAGCAGCCAGGTCTTTTTTAAGTTTTTCCCGTACGTTGGATGTCATTCTGCTAGGACAAGAAACTTGATTTCATTTAAAATGACTTAGTTTTCTTTTTTGACTGCTTTACCTCTTGAAACTTTTATGTTATAAGGATCTTTTCCTAGATGGTAAAGATCAAAACAAAGCAATAGTTGGATTGTTCTGCTTTCTTTCTATCATTTTCCGTATTTTTCTTATGTCTTCCTTTTCTCCTTGTTCTGAATATATAGCTTTAAGATTCCTTTTTGTTGTCCTTAGCATTTTTGGCCGCTTCAGCTTATTTGCTGTCCTGACTATGTTCTAGGTTTGTGCCTCTTTTTATTTGTGTCTATGTTAAGGCCATCCTTCCATCTTTTTTATCTCATGGTGAGCCAACGACTCTAGGTCTGTCTTCCTTGTCTTCTTCATCAGAGTGTATGAATCCAAGACAACCAAATGATCAATGGGAGAAAGGAACAACTCAAAATAAAGTGGAAGCATAATTAGGCTTCACTTTCCTGTATTCAAAGAAATGTTGATGATGCAAGAAGTTTAATAGTGTTCTTAGGTACCTATCTGGGTTGTACTTAGGAGCAGAGTTAAAGATTTGCACAAATAACATTTAGATGGCTATTTGGCTTCTCAGAAAGGCATTTTGTGGAAAATCAGCCAATAGAATGGTTTTTCAACAAATACTACTCTCTGAGGGTAGTTGAATGGGTAAAAGAAGGGGTTCTTTGTTTGTGTTTGTTTTAAGCAAATGATGTTTTATTCCATTGTGCAATATTAGCTCTCAATAAGGAATCTGACACTTTATCTAATCTTTCCAGGTGTGCTGATGTTATTTCTTTCCTTTTTTGCCATATTGCACTGTTGGCTTAATGCTTTTGCGGAGATGTTACGCTTTGGGGACAGGATGTTCTATAAGGTAAGTGACTAGACAGAAACAGATAATGTCTCATTTTCCTTTTTTTATTTGTGTTATTATGCCCTTGTTGCTAATTCTATATTTCATTATCATCTGTTAGCTTATGTAAGCTAATATAAAAATTGAGAACAAACTCAGAGATTGTGTAAAAAGACAATCTCGTCAGCAGTAGAATTAAGCTTAAAATAGCTCTAGCTTGCTCCCTGTTTCTTTTAATCCTGATTTGCATAAGATAACTGTAAAGTTTCTTAATACATCTTGTGAAGCTGGACTTCTGATTAAAACAGGATAAACTTACTTCATAATGCATGATGAGGTTTTAGTAACAATTATTCATAACTCTTAAATTGTCACGGTCATTAAAATGACTTAGACTGGAACTTGAATGCAGTATACTTGTGGTCTTCTTACTTGTTCAGTTAGGAAACTGAATAGTGGTTTTTATTATAGACATCACTAGGAATGATTTCCCTCTTTGAGTAATGCTTTTGATTTTCTTGGGGAATCAGTATGACATGGTTTAACCAATAACTGATGACCATGTTTGGAGTGGGGAAAAACCAATCATGTTTAGTATAGTCTGTGATATATGGGTAGGGTTTGTAAAAATCAGTATGTTTTTTTCCCCCTTAACTGTATACCCTCACTTTTTTTTTTTTTATACAGGATTGGTGGAACTCAACATCATATGCCAACTATTATAGAACTTGGAATGTGGTAGTTCATGACTGGCTCTATTACTATGCTTACAAAGACTTCCTCTGGGTGAGTTATAAACTTTAATTCACACTGCCTTCTTAAGAAGTTAGGATGTTTTAAAAAAAGCTAATAGGGCAGCAGACAAGTAGTAGGTACCTCGTCTCACGGAGAAAGGGACTATTTTGGTTTGATTTTCTCATTCGATATCTCTTTCCCTGTCTCTATAGATCTCTTGCACCTCTACCTCCTTCTGTCTACTAGCCTCCCTGCCTTCCCCAGTCCCTCTCCACATTTTGTATTACAATTATATGTGTTCCATGAAGGAAGGAACTGTCCTTAATCTTTTTTTATCTCCCACAGTATGTAGCACAGAGCTGCATATGATGTGTATGAAGTTGGTATTAATAGATTAATTGAAATAGTCCAATGGACTCATGTGACTTTGGGTACTGTCCCTAACGGGATGGGTGGGCTCATGGCAGTATGTCTAAAAGTTTAATAGTCCCTAGTTGATAGCTTAGTTCTGTCATGGAATAGTTGCTTTAACAAAAGAGTTATCTACTAATCAGTATTTCTAGAAATATAGTCAACTTAATTATAATAGATATGCTCCTGGAAAGTTTTGAAACAAATTTTTGTAAATGCTATTGTCTCTTGCCATTGACTAACATTGTAGTTTCAGATATGCTTTGTTTTCTGATTACTCAAATGACTGTACCTTCTAAAAAATTACAAATTTCCATGATTCTAGCCCAGGAGTGGGGAGCTTGCAGCCTTGAGGCCACATGTGGCCTCTAGGTCCTCCAGTGTGGCCCTTTGACCAAATCCAAACAGAGGTCCTCCAGTGTGGCCCTTTGACCAAATCCATACTTTACAGAAGTAAGAGGCTAGCCTCTTTGAGTTGTCCTGGGATATTATTTCTGAACAATCCTTTGCAAGTAAATGATTGTTGCCTGGCCTATTTTGTCAAATAGTCTTCATATTGCAGCATAACTGTGCGGTGATTTTATAATGTATCTCAGGGATGGGGAACCTATGGCACCTCGAGGCCACGTGTGGCCTTGTATGTCTTTGGGTGCCACCTTTTGACTGAGCCCAAGTTTTACAGAACAAATCCTTTAATTAAAGGGACTTGTTCTGTGAAGTTTGGATTCAGTCAAAGGGCTGCACTTGAGATTGCAGGTTTCCCACCTGTTAATGGTATTTCTTGAATAGCTTTTTTAAAGAATAGCTTGTTTAATCTGTGAATCTTAATCCATGTACCCTTAATTAATCATGTTCATTTAACATGCTTCTTTCTTCCCTTTTTCTTCCTCTTCTCCTCTTTCCCCAGGTTCTTGAGTATGGGATCATATTTATTTCTTAGAGAATAATCCTTTACCTGCAGGGAGCTTTTTGACTATGGTAAAAAGATGTGCCTGGGTCTTTTAACAGAAGGACCCTAAAAGTCTTTTATGAATAAGACCAAGAATCTCTTAAGTCTATGGATGATCGATGTCTGAGTTATTATTAAACTTTGTCTTTTTTCCCCAAGTTTTTCAGCAGGAGATTCAAAACGGCTGCCATCGTGTCTGTCTTTGCAGTGTCTGCCATAGTCCACGAATATGCCCTGGCCCTGTGCTTGAGCTTTTTCTACCCAGTCCTCTTCGTACTTTTCATGTTCTTTGGAAGTAAGTTTTCTGTACAATTAGAGCAAAGGCTGCAGTGCTGAAAGAGTTCATGATCTTGGGACTCTGCCCTTCCTTGAACTGTAAATATTATTAACAGCCCTCTACTGTACTGATACTATTGAGACCTTTCCTGATCTGTTTTTAATTATTACTAAATAGACAGATTCATTTTTATTTCTTGGACTCTTGACCAGAATGAAAGAAGCACCAAATACTCAGTTGGTACTCAGTCATAGTAAATGTCTTGGACCTTAGGGAAAGATAAACTTGATAACTGCATTTTTGTTGTGTCCTTTGCTTCTAAATTCCAGTGATTTTCAATTTCGTTGCCAATGACAGTCGGAAAAGGCCTATTTGGAATGTCTTGATGTGGACATCTCTCTTCTTGGGACATGGAATCCTACTGTGCTTATACTCTCACGAGTGGTATGCACGTCAGCAATGTCCTTTAAAAAATGTGAGTAATCCAACGGGCACTAACTAACAGATCTCAAAATGTGCAGAAATTTTAAAAACTTTGGTACTTGGAAAAAGAACAGAGAAGTGGAGCAACAGAACAAAATGGAGTCGAGAACCCAGAAAGGGAATTCAAAACTATTATTGGATAAACCCACATACTCATCTAGGAAATAGAATTTCTATTCAGTCACAATTGTTGGGAAAAGTTGAATAGCAAAAAACACATTTGGATCCAAATCCGTGACATTTGCCATAATACATGCTTGCTTAGTTAGTGATCTAAATCTTAAAAATAAAAAAAAAGGAAAAAATTTGTTTCACTTATGGAGCAGGATATTTTCATCATCAAATAGAAGAAAGTATGGGAGACGCAAATGTGTGGGCCTTGATTAGACAAAGAAGAGGTTTTATATAAGAGGAAGCAATATTACTCAAAGTAAAATTTGGAAAAAATATTTGTAGTAAATAAGTCACATTAAGTATATGCAAACTCCCAACTACCACGTAAAAAAGATGTTCAGACTTTCTAATTTTTAAAAAAAATACATTTGTCATCTTTTGTTTTTATGACTCACATTTCCTATATGTACCTCCCTCTCCCTCTTCATTGAGAACCCTTCCTTTTAAGAGATTTAAATTTTAAGAGCTAGAGAAAAATTCAAAAAAATCAGTCATCCCATTCAAAAAAAATCTGATGTCCCAGCCTTGTATATTCCTTCCTTCCTCTTCAGAAGAGTAAGAGAAGGAAGTGCCTGCCTTCCTATATCTTTGCAGCTAAGTTTGTTCCAGTTACAGTTGTTTGGTAGTGATGGATCTCTCCATTTACAGGGTTGTAGTAGTGATTTTATATTTTGTTTTCTTGGTTCTGTTTACTTTATTTCATACCCCAGAGATAGAACAAACTCAGCATGTTCAAAACAGAACTCATCATTCTCCATACAGACCACAAACTCCTGCAAACTTGCCTGTTTTTATCAGGGTACCACTACCTTTCCAGTCAGTCAGGTTTGCAGCCTCTGAGTCGTCTTTGGTCCATCCCTCACTCTCACCTCTCCTATCTAACTAGTTGCCAGATTTTTTGTCAATTCTACCTCCATACTATCTCCTCCATCCTTCCCTTTCTCTGACCTCTACACTAATTCAGGTCCTCTGGAGTTTTTAATCTATACTGCTGCAGTAGCATCCTGTCCGATTCCTCTCTCTGATCCACTCTCTGATTCCTCTCTCTCCACTGTAATCAACTTGCAAAATAACGTTTTACAAACACAAATCTGACTTAGTTATAACCTTCGCTCCAAAATAGGCTCAGGATCCAGCGGCCTCTAAGCAAAATCTTTAGTCTGGCGCCTGAAGCTCCCCATGAAGTGACTCTCCTACCTTTCAGGTCTTATTTCAGATTCTTTTTCTGCAGGAATTCTCTATTTCAGTGAAAGTGCCTGCTAGTTGTTTGCCGCTCATGTTTCATCCCTGTGTCTGTGCATTCATTCACATGTGTGTTCCCTCCCTCACCCTGCTAACCTTTGCCTTTTTGTATCTCGAACTTCCTTCCAAGCACCTGTCAGGTGCTACCTGGCTATGTCAGGGAAAGACAAGACCTTTCACTGACCCCTGCTTGTTAGTATATACATGAGTCAAATTACTTGCTCTACTTTTGTATACGCTTTGCATTTTCTTATTTCTGTTTTTATTCTCCCAGTCAAAATGTACGTTTGCTTAAGAGAGAAGGTTTCATTTTTAAAAATTTGTATTCTCAGCACAGTGTCTTATGTGTAGGGCACTTTAAATAAAAATATTTCTTGAAATAAATTGACTTATTCCAAAAAGAACCTAAAAAAAGGACTCATCTGTACAGATGTATTCATAGCTCCTCTAGTGATATGAAAAATACTTGAAATCAGTTTAAGAATTGATAGATTATAGTATATTTAATGTAATACCAGCCCATAAAAATAACGAATATGCATGCAGTCTATAAGGAAATATGAAAAGATCTGTAACAGAATTCTAGAATCTCAGAGGTGGAAGGAAACTCAGAAATCTATTGAGTCCAGCTCCTCTTTGAAGCAGAATCCTGATTAAGTGGCCTCTAGCCTTTACTTAAGGCTCTTGGTGAGGAGAAGCCACTAGCTCATGAGCCAGTTAATGCAGCTCACTTTGGGAGAACTCTTAACTGTTCACATTTTTCCCCGTGCTCCAAGCATAAACCTTCCTCTCCATGAAATTTCCCTGGTTCACATTGAGCTTGTAGTTGTCCAGCTATACCTAGCCTATCTTGTATTTGTGAAGTTGATTTTATGAACCCAAATGCAAGATGCAAGTACTCATTTTGTCCTTGTTTGATTCATCTTGGAGCCTTACCCTTTTGAGATTTTTTAAATTTTTGGCCGCCATCTTATATGTTAGATAACTCCTAATTCTTCCCCCCTTCTCCACCCTCCCCCCCCCCCACAGCTTTGCATCATCTTCAGGTTCAATTAGGGTGCTATTTTTCAGATTAGATCATATATGCAAAACACTTTGCACACTTATTTTTATGTGTTCTTTTGTCCAAAAAATGTACAGCCCAGCACAGATCCCAGAGGCATTCCATGCCTGAGCTTCTAAGGTGGTCATAGGTTATTGATAACTACCTGGTGGGTCCAGATGTTTACTCACTTGTAAATTAAACCCACATTTTTCTCCCCTCTTTCATAAGAATTACATTGGAGACTTTTCCCTATACTTGTCTGAAATCTTGGTAAGCAGTGTCAGTAAAGCCCAGGTTAGTCACTGCTGCTCTTTGCAGGTGTACACCCTGTAATTTTCAGGCCCCATTTTCTCTGCCTCAGAATGACTCAGCAGTCATCTCTGCCAGTTCTTTAAGTCTGTTAGGATGCTATTCATCTGGCCAGCTGACCTCAACTCATTGAAGGTCCCACCTGTGTTGGGTATTAACTTGTATTAAGTACTTTTTTTGTTCTCATTTTCCTTGATAGAGTAAATGAGCAAATTAAGAGTTATGCTATTCTCTGTCATTCATTACCATTATCTTGTCTACTTCAAAGAGTGGTTATCTCTTTGATTCTGTTTTACCCCATTGTAGCCTTTAAAGAAAACAACATTTTTTTAAAAAAATTTTCTTCTTGCTCTCCAGCTTCTGAATTTTAGTGCTCCTGAAACACCTGGACTCTGCTCCTCTTCTCTAGTTATTTTTTGGGCTGCCTTTGCAGCAACGTATCGTTCATGTGTCTTAAAAATTTTAGTTGGTTAATGAGTTTCCCCATAATTCCCATCATCCCTTCTATAGAGGTCCCTATTTTCTTCATTAGAACTACTTCTTTTTGTCTCTTCTTTCATCCTTGAAAGTGTTAGGTCATTGGATTTCAGTTGTCCTGTTCCTGAAGCCTTTGCAATCTGCCTTACTGAAATCTTAGGGTAAGAGCTAATACGTGAGGGACATCCACAGCATAGTAGAGAAATGGACTTGGGGACCAGAAAACCTAAGTTCATGTTGTGCCTCTGGTAGGAACTAGCTATGTGACCCTGGACAGGTTATTTAAATCTCTTGCTGCTGCCCCAGGTAACTCTGCAGAGAAGGTGCTGACTGAATATTGGTAGCAGGCATTTAGGCATTTCCTCACTTGGGTATTCTCTATACTAAGACAATCATGGGTGTAATTCCTCTCCCCTTTCCCTACAAGAGGTCGCGTGGAGTGAAATTAAAGGAACTGAAACGGGCAGTGACTGCAACTAGATCGATTACAAAAAAGGAATCGGGACCAAATGTGGCAGAACTTCTGATTGGCTTGGATGGGGACACACAGATCCAAAAGGCTTTTTATTTTTAAACTTATAAATTAATTTAGTTTGTTAAAATTAAGTTTTGCATAAAAGTTTGCCCTTATTTTCTATCTTTATTTGTCTGTGTCGACAATTATTTAACTTAATTTTTTTTAAATGAAGAAACAATCTGCCTGGAGTATGAAATAACCATTCTGCAGCATTGAGCAGGACAGAGATAGGCCATGTTAAGGAGAGTTGTAAGGCTGAGCTTACTAAGATTGAAACAGTGATTTGGGGGTGAGATAAGATCTGAAATTTCAGATAATACATTCTCAGGACTGTCTGCTTTGTGGATCTTTGACCTTCTAATACTTTCATCTAATGCCTTTATTTTCTTCCCTCTCTCTCACTTGGTCAGTCCCAAACTGAGTCTCAGACTGCCAAAAGTAGGGCTGAACTGTTAGAGCTATGTTTGTAGTGAATGTGTCTTTTTAGTATCAGTCTTGATTGGATTTATTAAGAGAGAAGGGTACCCAGTAGACTTAGTTGATCCATCACTTTGTATTCTATTCATTCCTTCATTCCTCAAGTAACATGGATAATCAAGTTGACAATACTCCAAAATGTAAAATGCTTAGCAAAGTAAAACTTAAGAATTAGGTGAAGCTATTACACATCATTTGAATTATATTATTTCTTTAATATTTTTAAATTTGAATTTAATCAGTTATTCAGCACGTTTTAAAATCTGTTGGATGTTTTAGAAGTACATGATATAGAAATCTGCCTTCTCATTCCTCACTTGCTCCTATTTCTTGCAGCCAACGTTTCTGGACTACGTAAGACCACGCTCCTGGACGTGTCAATATGTATTTTAAAAACTTAGACATAAATTTTCTTTCTTGATTGAATGTGTGTGCCACCTGATTCTGGAAAAGCAGCTGCTTTAAAAAAAAAAAAAGATATGCTGTATCAAGTAAAATCGGATTGCTGCAAGTGACCCCATAGGTGACAAAGCCAGTTCCATGCAGTCATCTAAAGCCAAGGTAATGAGTCAAGTCCAGTGGAATCCTGTTAAGGAGGAATTTTTATTTTCTGTTTGTGGGTAATCTGTAAGGTACAGACAGAATTTTGGCTCAGTCAGATCTGCTCAAAGCTTAGCAGTCATATCCATCCATTATTTTTCTTTCTGTACTCATTTTTTAAACACTCTATGTGTTTTCTTAGTTACCAAAAGAGCCAAAACACACATAAAGAATTAATGCTTTTAATATCTGTTGTTTGCAACTTATTTCTATGCACATTGTTATGTGTATTGATTAAAAAATGTATTTGAAAAAGAAAATAACAGTGTTAATGTGGAATAATATTTTAAAAGCATGTCATTGGCTTTTACAAAGAGAATCCCTGCTCTTCAGTTGAAAAAAATTCTAAATTCAAGCTACCATTTCACATCTTTTTTTCTGTTCTCTAACATAGGTCATCCTATATAGGTTCACAGTTCTAAAATATGCATCTATTCCTGAGCTGGCCCAGAGGTGGGAAGAGACAATGGAGGGTTATCTAACCCTCCTAAGCCATTTGTTTTCTTCTTGTGGGGGATGAACAAGTATTGGAATTATTCATTACTAATAGCAAGGGGGGCATAGATTTCTAGAGAGCAACTTACAGTCTGAAGACTTGGTTATTAACATTAATTAGAATATACTGGCAAGTCTCTCTAAGTTGCAAAACAGTTGCTAGTCTAGAAGCTCCCTACATCCTAACCAGTGAAATCACTTCTAAACCAGAGAAAGACTTCAGCCAATCAGCAAGTATTATTGAGTACTTATTCTGTCATAGGTACTGCCTTAAGCTTTGGGGAGACAAAGATGAAACAGTAAACAGTCCCTGCTCTCAAGGAGCTTACTGTTACCATTATCTAGTGATTTGGGGTATCTGGAAACTAAAGGGCACACAAAGAGTGCCATCATAATTAAAGCAACTCAGATTTCTCTGTTGGAGAAGGTATTGTTGCACATAGTTTCCACTACTGATAAAAGTATATTTTATAACCTGTTTCCTCTTCTGTGACATGCTTCCTATATTCTTATGTGATCCGATATTCAGATACTACATTAATGTTTTTGGATATCTAGGACAAATCAACATTGTCTTCCTTTGTGCGTTTTCAGATGTCCTACGTTATGATAAGAAAGTTAGCATTACAGCCACTAAATTACGGTAACAGGGATATAAATCATGGGTTGTTGGGAACATACATGGGGCAGATTGAAGACTATGAGTTGAAGTTTGTTCTATCAAGTTTTGGATTAGTCCTAGAGAACACCAAAACTTTTTTCATAGGGAGTGTTAGGCAGCAGGATTAGACTTGGTGTCTAGTGTTAGCATTAATTCTCTGTGTATGTTTTACTAGATCTCTTATCTCAACTCTGAAGGGGACACAGAAGTAGCATTTTCTGTGGGAGTAGGAAGTTAATTCCAGAAACAGGATGTTTAAAAAGTGGCCTGTTTTCCATGGTATCTGTATGTACCTGTGTGCTTTTCCTCCCTTTTAAGTTAAGTTGTGATTCATGTGATTCAGAATCAGCTGCCAAAGTGAGGAGGAGGACCTGTAGCCTACTTACTTCCTTTTTCCAAAAGCATCTCTTTCATAATTTCTGTTTTAGTCTTTTTTTTTGCATTGAGTGAATATTTATTTGCTTTTGTGCTTTTAGTAGAACTTCAATGTCAGTTTGTGTTTTTTTTTCCATTCCTCCTTGAGCTGTCCCCAGGTTCTCAGTGAAGGATTCACTCACCTTTTAACTGAGCAGTTTCTTTGTGTTGGTCTTGATGATGTTGCTTTCCCTTTATCTTAAGTGGCAGGTGTGTGTGTCCTTGTTGTTCTTCTTGTTTCAAATACATTTGTCCCATGGGAACATTGCCCCCAACCAATGTTAACATTTTAGAGTACATGCAGCCGAGGAACAGATGGGTTATTGCCCCGTGAGGCCGGAGCTGCAGCAGCAGCTTCTCTCCTCTGGGCTACTCACCCTTTGTACGTGATCTACAATGTTATTCCAAGGAAAACTGCTGTATACTTCAAGGCTGAAGTTATTTTTACATATTTATCAGAGTTCGGATCCTTTGTCATCTGATTTTCCTGAGCGCCTGATTTTTTTCCCTTGAATCCTTTGTTCACTGGTACCACAATTTGTTTAGTATTCATTGTACTAGGATTAACTTTTTAAACAGACAAGATACCTTTTTTAAACTTTGAAATATATGAGAAATGGAGAAATACTGCTCACATGAAGAATAAAATAAATATATTTGGAAAAATACTTGATTTTGTGTTATTTAAAATATAACTGAGTTCAGTTAAGTTCCCTTTATTTTTTTCTTAATGAAAGGAATTCAATGCTTCATTGTAAAAGAGGCAAGAGCCACATAAGGTTTTCTTATATATTTCATTTATAGTTCCTTCACTCAATATTTTAGATAGGATTATATTTTGAGTATGAAAACGATAGAGTTAGAGAATGTTTTTTGTGTGCATGTTATATAGACACGTACACCTTTATTAGTGTTGAGGTTTTTGTTTCCTTCTTTACCAGAAATGTATCTCTTTATTAAAAGATGTAAATAGCTAATAAAAGTGACTAGGAGCAAGATTTAAAGGAAAATGAACTACATAGGCATTTGGTGGGCCCCTTAGGACAAACCAAAGATATCATAAGTTGGTATTTAACTTTCTCAGGGCTGCATCTCCCCTAGAACTAATATATATGCTTTAAGGTTCATATACCACTTTACCTACAGCATGTTATTTGACTCTCATAACAACCCTGTGCTGTGACTATCAAACCCAATTTTGCAGATTAGGAAACCAAAGCTGAGAGGTTAAAGGACCTGCTGATAGTCATGCAGTAAGTGGCTGAGTAAAGAGTCAAGCCAGGTTTTTTCTGACTCAGTCTAGTAATCTTTCTATTATACCACGATACCTTTCTCACTTAATGTTCCCATCATTAACAAAGTAGCTTAGCAAGTTGAACCTAGTACTTCAAAAGCTTAGAAAAATCAAGGCATTAGACCAAAGAGAAAGAAAACTAATACAGACTTTAAAAATTGAAATAAAAACCAGGAATTGGGGTTGGGCAAAATAAACCAATCTAAGAAAACAAAAGGAGAGGGCAAGTATAAGGCCCAAAGCAAACATGCTAATTAGTAATAATAGCTAGCATTTATATTATAACACTTCAGACTGGACTGAACACTGGACTTGGAGTCAGCCTTAGTTTCCACTTCTATAAAATGGTGGTAATAATAGCACCTACCTCCCAGGGTTGTTTTGAGGATCCAATGAGATAATATTTTAAGTGCTTAGCATAGTGCCTTAGTGCATAATAGGTGCTATATAAATATTATTAGCCAGTGGGAATATTGCAGCTTTTTAGGAAGACTCCCGCATATGTCCCAGAGACTGCCAAAACTATCAGGCTGCGGCTGAAAGAACATTGCTTGGTGGGAAATTCAGATTTTGCATATCCTCCCTGTTGGAAGGAACTTTTTGTGGATGTAAGTGTACCTTCAAGGCCAGACTGACACTAGAAAGAGGCCCACAAATATGGATGTGGAGCCAGGGAGTGGTGCAGTCTGGCTGAGTAGAGAAATTATGAGATGAGGCTGGAAAGGCAGGGCAGCAACAAAGTGTAGAGAGCCTTAAGGAGGAGGCAAAGGAAATGAAATGTTCATCAGTAGTCAATAATGGAGCTTGAGTAGAGAAGTGACATGGTCAGATCTAAGTACAAGAACAATTCTTTGCAGTCGTTCAAGAAGAGTGAAGTCAGAAAGACAGACCGTAAAGGGGCTAGTGTGGTGATTCCAATGGGCAATAAGTGTAGTATAGCGGATAGAGACCTAGGTTCCAATCCATCCTCTGACATACTGGCCGAGTGACTGAGGATAGAAACACTTAGCCTTCTTTTAGTGATCTAGTCAGCCAAGATTGGATTACTTGCCCTGCATTGGTGAGGGTAGGAGAAGGGAATAAACATTTATATAGTGCCTACTGTGTGCCAGGCACTTTGCTGAGCCTTATTTTGGGAGTTCTGTATATTACTGAAATCTCAGATCCAGAACAGTGGAAGAAATGTATATGAGTGATACCGAAGTGGAATCAATAGGACCATGGTAATTTATTTGGGATGGGATGAGAAGAAAAGGGAAGATTTAAAGATAACCCAAATGATACTAACTAGGAAGTCAGGCCATAGGCTGAAACACGCCAATGGAGGATCAATCTTGTCAGAAAAGCATAAATTTGGTTTTGAATATTTGAGTTTGGGGTGCCAGTAGGTAGATGTTCTTTCACCTTCTGGGAATGTGGGTACAGAGAGCAAAAGGACAGGAGATGTCATGTGATTTGAGTGTCATTTGCTAAGGGGTGACTGTGTTAAGGAAGAAATTGCAAAGGAAAGAAAAGAACTGAGGACATACCTTGAGGGATTACCACCATGATGTTATAAGGAAAAGGACAGAAATTGAAGGAGGCAGGAGTATCAGGAGAATTCAGAGTGGTCGTGGAAGGCACAGAGGACAATACCCAGTAGGAGGAGAATAATTTAACAATTTTGGCCAAACATTCAAGGGAGATGAGTTTTGAAGAAAGACCATGGCCTTTGGTGATGAAATTATTGACTTTAAGGAGCAGCTTCATATAGAGTAGAATCAGGATCTTAGATTCCAAAGGGACCTACCCCAGCTTCTCTAGGACCAAGGGGAAGCCAAATACTAACTTTCAGACACAGGCCACTCTAAAGGAAATTTTGTTTTGTAAATGCTAATTTAATAAAGACACCAACGACCCTGGAAAATAGCAGGAACTAACCTGCTGAAAATCGTGACCTGTGACAATGTGAATATGTGAATTATTTTATGTCAGAATCATTGAGTACATGACTGCAGTGCAGAAAGTGAGAGATGAAAAGTAGAAAGGCCCCACAAGGATAGTTAAAATTTTATTGCTATTCATAAAGGGGAGAATTCAATAAACATTAAGCACTTATTACGTGCCCAGTACTATGAAACTCTGAAGATACAAAGAAAAACAGTTCTGTCCTCTGATTTAGACAATAAACTATACTACAGACAGAAAAATCATACAATCTGTGGCCAAGTCCTTTTGATTCCGTTTCTGCAACATCTCGAATATGCCTCCTTTTCTCCTCTGAAACGGCCACCCCTACTACAGGAACTTGTCACCTCATCCCTGGATTATTACACTCACCTGTTGGTGGGGCTGCCTGCCTCCAGTCTCTCCCTCTTCCTCTTGGTCCATCCTCCAGCTGCCAAAGTAATTCTTCTTAAAGCATAGATCTCACTGTGTCAATCCCACTACTCAGTAAGTTCCAGTGACTCCTTACTGCCTCTAAGATCAAATATTCAAAACCCTTCATATAACATAGCCCCCTTGCCCCTTCCTTTTCAGTCTTCATACACTTTACACCACCCACCCCAAGTACTCTGGGACCTGATCTAGAGATACTGGCCTCCTTGGTCTTCAGGGAACAAGATACCCCATCTCTTGGCTCCAGGCATTGTCTCTGGCTATTCTTCTGTGCCTAGAATGTTCTCCTTCATCCCCACTTACTGACTTCCCCAGCTTTTTTCATGTCTTAACTAAAATCTTACCTTTTACAGGAAGCCTTGCTTAACTCTTTAATTCTAGCACCTTCCCTCTCATTTTATATAAAGCTTGTTTATGTTTGCTTGTCTTCTCCATTAGATTATGAGGGCCTTGACAAGAGGGACCGTCTTTTGCCTCTTGTGTATTGCCACTGCTTGGTACAATGCCTTGCACATAGTAGGCACTAAATAAATGCTTATTGACTGACCGAACCTAGGGATCCTAATATAAAGAGGTAAGTTCAACCTTGAGATCCTGTAGTATTAGAACAACATATGTCCTAGCTGAGTTATACTATATGTAAAAGAAACAGAATGGGTAAATGCTCAGGTGCAATAGCATTATATATTTATTTTTAGTTTTCAACATTTACTTCCATAAGATTTCCCAATTTTTCCACCTCTCATCCCTCTTCCATCCCCAAGATGGTGTGCAATCTGATATAGGGTATACATATATATACATTAATTACACCAAATTAAACATTGTCACATTAGTCATGTTGTAAAGAAGAATTAGAACCACTGGGAGGAACCATGAGAAAGAAACCCAAAAAAAGCAAATAGTATACTTCCATTTGCATTCAGACTCCATAGTCCTTTCTCTGGATGTAGATAGTATTTTCCATCATGAGTCTTTTGGAGTTGTCTTAGATCCTTGCATTGCTGAGAACTAAGTCTGTCAAAGTTAGTCATTGCACAATGTTGGTATTACTGTGACAGTGTTCTGGTTCTGCTCATTTCACTCAGCATCAGTTCATGTAAGTCCAGGTTTTTCTGAAGTCTGCTCATCATTTCTTATGGAATAGTATTTCATTATATTCATATGCCACAACTTGTTCAGCCATTCCCCACGGATGGGCATCCCCTTGATTTCCAGGTCTTGGCCAAGACAAAAAGAGCCACTATAAATATTTTTGTATATGTGGGTCCTTTTCCCATTTTCATCATCTCTTTGGAATACAGACCTAGAAATGGTTATTTCTGGGTCAAAGAGTATGCACAGTTTTATAGCCCTTTGGGTATGTTCCAAATTGCTCTTTAGAATGATTGAATCAGTTTACAACTCCACCAACAATGTATTTTTTTCCCAATTTTCCCACATCTCCAACATTTACCATTTTCCTGTTTTGTCATGTTAGCTGGTCTAATAGATGTGAAGTGGAACCTCAGAGTTGCTTTGATTTGCATTTCTCTGATCAATAGTGATTTAGAGCATTTTTTATATAATTACAGATAGAATAGCATTGCATATTAAGAAATATACTCATGAGGTAATCATGAGTCAGCCTGTTATAAATCATTTGGGTGGCATGAGGAAATAAAATGTGGGGTCTGACATAGAAGCATGATATGTGTTCAGGGCAGTGGGAGATATGACGTGCTTCAGTTATTCAGGTATATGCAGAAGTTTTGCCCTTCCCAAAGATGAGCAGCTAAGAACTTGTTTGTCTTAATTATAATTTCATCCTTCAAAAAGTACGGGAGGCAACAAGAGAAATTAGTTGTAAGTCTGATTCTCACTCCTACTGAGGAACTAGTTGCTGAGGTGGGAATGAGAGTTGTGTGGAGAAGTGACTGGTTCCCTCCTAGATTATGTCATAGAGAAGAAAACCAGATTTAGTTTTAGCATGTACCCTAGATCCAAAAAGAGCAGATTTCAAAGGGTTCAAAGGAAAGGTAGACAAGATCTCATGAACCAAAATTCTAAAGGGAAAGAGAAAGGAAGATTCAGGAGTGAAACTGAGAATCCAGTAAGAAAGAAAAATATGAACTGTTTGAACAGACTGATATGGTTCCAATTGTCAAGCAACTTGGATGTTAAAGAAAAAGCACATTCTTAAAGAAGAAAGAAGCAAGAGCAAGTAACAATGATATGAATGTCACATGGCCATGTAACATGCCAAAGCCCAGAATGAACTGAAACTAGTGAGGAAGGCAGAAGACAAAAAATTTTAGGGAGTTATTTTCAGAGAAAAGAGGAAGATCAAAGAAGGGATGGGGGAGATGGGCAAAGGTGGCAGAGCAGAAGGAAGGAATACAGCCTAGTTCTCTCACACAGTTTACTCTGACAAAGAGAGGAAGAGGACCAGATTGAGTTGAGATTAGGATATCCAAGAAGAAACCTCAGTGAGCCATTTTTCCAGCCCAGGTTATCATTAGGGTGATAGCCAGAGGTCTGTGGGCCCTGGGGAGAGAGGCTATCCAGAAAGGCCTATGCAAAATATTCCACCACACAAAGTGAGCCAGGACCTGTACTGGATCTTTGGACTAGGTTAAGAAGAGATCTTGGTCCAGCATAGACAAAGAGGAGGAACAGAAAGGAGAGACAGCTGTAGCGCTGACCACAGAATGGGGTCACAAATTCATCCCACAGAACCAGGTTGGGGTTTGCAACTGAATAAGGCAGAGAGCAGGATCAAAGAGAAGGCCTGCAGTTCTGTTGCATTAAATCCATAGTGTTTGAGCTAGCTGATAGGAGCTAGAGCCAGTAGCAATCTACTAGAACTCTAACCAAAGAGAAGTTTACAGTTGTGTTGCCCAGGTCCAAAACAGATTGAGAGTTTGCAAAGTTCAAATGAGAAAGACAACAAATCAGATTTTAGATCTTAGAACTTTGGGCATGCTAAAACTTTGCAGGTCCCCAACCTGAATTGCCCCTGAGATCCTTGAAGAACACATTATCCAATATTTGGAGAAAGCAGCAGTAGGACCTCAGAGAATACAATTCAGGACCAGACAAGGCTCTAGCATTTTCTCCAGAAGTACAGAGAACCTAGTCCTATCACAGAGTCCCAACTGGGTAAATAAAGCTGGAATAATGAATGAACGACTACCAAAAAAAAAATCATTATCCACAATAAAGAGCTCTTATGAAGCTGAGAATACTCAGGTCACAGTTCCAGAAGAAAAAAATAACTCCACAACATCTATAAGCAAAATTTCAAAGATAAACAACTTGCCCACAAAATGAACTAGGATATTTTAAAGAAATAATGCAACAGTTTGTTATTGTTTTAATCATCTTACAAATAAAAGGATATTGCTAGAGGAAAGAACTGGAAAAGAAATGAGAACTTTGGGGAAAAAAAATGAGAGCTTCCAAGTTTACTTGGAACTAGAATTTATACTTAGTTGAAGAGGTGTAAGACTTTTTCCAAGTAAAAGACCCCTTGGAAATGAGGATGGACCAAACAAGTTAGTGGCTTCATGAGACAAAAAGAAATACTAAAACAAAGTCAAAAGACTGAAATGAGAATGTACAAATATAACAAAAATATCTGACACAGATAACAGTTTAAAGGGGAAAAAAATCTAAGAATCATTGGTCTACCTGAAAGTTATGACCGAAACCAGAACCCATATACATTTCAAGAAATCATAACTGAAAACTTCTCAAAAACAAACAAACAAAAATCTCTTGGTTACCTCTTGAAAGAAATTTCAAAATAAAAACTCCCATTAAATGAGAATCACACAAGATCTGGCAACTACTATGATAAAAACGAGGAGAGCTTGAAATATAGTCCTGTATTTCAGAAAGCAAAAGATATATAGGCTTACAACCAAGAATAATTTACCCAACAAAACTGAGGACACTCTTACTAAGGGAAAAATGGATCTTGAATGAGAGAACTTTTAGCATCTTATTGAAAAGACCAGAGTGAGGTAGATACTTTGAAATATAAACACAGGAAAAAAAATACAGTTAAGCAATTGGAAGGGATTATAAAAGTTTGGGGGGAAATACCCATTCCCATAGGAGCCTAATATTATTAGGGGTCACGGAGTTAAATAAGACAAAGGGCTTGGGAGTAATTTTGTTATACTTTGATGATCTTAAAAGAAGAAAAATGGAGAGGAAATGGAATATACTAGAGGACAGGCAAAGAAGTAGAACAATCTGAGAAAGTAGAAAACCATTTGTACAAAGAAAGAATAATGGGGGAAGTAGGTTTCACTGGAACCTCACTTTCACTGGTCAAGAAAGGGTAGAACACAGAGTAATTTGATTTAGAAATACATTCAACTCAAACGGGAAATGGGAACTGTGAAAAGGGAGAGGGACTCATGAAGGGATTCGTTTTGAGCAAAACAAATTCCATTCTTATAGAGAGGCTCATGAAGGAAAGAAAGGATACCAACTTGAAGTTGGCTGAAGAGAAAGAGGAGTGCTTAAAGCATTGATGACTAGTGTTTTACACGGTCCTTTCCACTACTCTCTTCGTAAAGACGGAAGTGGGAGGCAAAGAGGAAAAAGTATAAGAGAATATAATGAAGGGAAATATACAATGATGGTAACTATGAACATAAATTAAATACCAGTAAGGTGGAAGAAAATTGCAGAATGGATTAGAAAGCAGAATCCAACAATGTATTGTTTACAAGAAATATACTTGAAACAGTTGGTCAGTCCATTAACAATTTTTAAGTACCTACTATATGCCAACATGGAGATACAAAAAGAGGCAAAAGACAGTTGCTGTCCCAAAGGAGCTGACAATCTAGTCCAAATAAAGATTCACACAATTAAAATAAGGGGCTAGAGCAAAATCTGTTATGCTTCAACTGAACTCAAAAAGCAGGGGTAGCAATCATGAAAAAAAAGCAAATATGACTTCTTGAAAGAGAAAGAGAGGGAAAAAGAGAGAACTACATTTTGCTGAAAGGGACTGTAAACAAAGGTATCGCATCAACACTTAACACACACACACACACATACATACATATTCTGAATAGCTTGGTGTCTTAATACTTAAAGGAAAAATCAAGTGGTTTACAGGAAGAAATAGCAAAACTAAAATAGAGGAATCCTCAATGTGCCCCCCTTCATACTGAGACAAATCTGTTTTTTATAATTATATTTTCTGTTCCAAGTTTTCTTTCCCTTTCATTCAGAAGGTAAGGAAAACAAAACCCATTACATATGTATAACCACGCAAAACAAATTCCCACGTTAGACATGTCAAAGAACAATTAAAGAAAGAGAAGAAAACACATTTCAATCCTCACTCTGAGTCCCCTGGCTCTCTATCTGGAGTACACAGCATGTTTCATCAGGAATCCTACAGAAGTGTGTTTGGTCTTTGTTTTGATCAGAGTTACTAAATTACTAAGTTGATTATCTTCATATTATTGCGATTATTATATAAATTGTACTAGTTCCTGCTCATTTGACTTTGTATCAGTTCATACAAGTCTTCCCAAGTTCTTCTACAGCCCTCTTCATCATTTCTTATAGCACAACAGTATTTCATCACATTCACATACTATAATTTTTGTTCATTCCCTAATTAATGAGTGTCCTTTCACCAAGACATATCTAACAAAAAAATAAACAAGAAGATAAACTACCTGAGATATGATCAATTTCATGATTACTGAATGGGAATAAAAAGGAGTATACATATACTCAGTAGTGTATGGTACCTTTACAAAAATGGGCCATATATTTGGATATAAAAACAAAAGCAGAAAAGGAAAAATATTAAACATATTTTATGGGTCATATTGCAATAAAATTGTATTTGATAAAAGTTTTTTGTATACCTGTTGATATTTACCAAATTAGAAATTAAAACAAATTTTAAAATCATTTTATGACAAAATAAACTCATTACCTATTAACATAAATAAGATATTTTTAATTCTAAAGGTCCCCATTCTTTCCCTCTTCCCTTTCCTCCATTGCCTGTTAACATAAATAATGTTTTTAATTTTAAAAAACTTTAGAAAAATAAAAGAGGGGCAGTGTTTTACATATTTTTGCAAAACTTTAATGGAGGGGAGAGGAAGAAAGGGGAAGGAAAAGAATATGGACCTGAAAATAAAATAAAATTTGAATTAAAAAAACCCAAATTTCTTTAATATATGGCTCAAGTAGAAGACAGCTGGATTTTTTAGCATTCAATTCAGTATATTGTTTTAGTTGAAATATATGAAGAAGATCCAGCCATGCATAGATATAAAGATGGAAAAGAGAGGACTGTTTTAACAGGCAAATAACAAACTGGTATTGTTGTGAAAATAGCTCTGACCTCCTGGATTCCGTGAAATTTTCTCAGGGACCCCCAAGGTTCTCTGGACCACTTTGAGAATTATTTCAATAGATCAATATACCTAAAGAATACTGACACAAAAATTGTAAATTAAATATTAGCAAAGTGGCGATGGTAATGTATCAAAAAGATAGCATACTCTGACCAGGAAAGACTTATACTAGGAATGCAGGATTGGTTCAGTATTAGGAAAACTATAAACATAATATGTCCTTTTAATAACAAGAACAACAAAGATTATTATTCTATCAATACATGCAGAAAAAGCTTTTGATAAAATGCAACCCTCATTTGCTATTTTTTTAAATACTAGAAAACCTAGGAATAAATGGACTTTTCCTTAACATAGTAAGTAGTATATGTTTAAAGCCATGAGCCAGCATTATATATAATGAAGATATATTAGAGGCTTTTCCAGTAAGATTACAGGTAAAGCAAGTATGTCCATTATCACTGTTATTTGATATTATGCTAGTAACGCTAACTATAGCAACATGACAAGAAGAAGACATCACGGGAATAAGGACAGAGAAAATGCCAAATGATCATTTGCAGTGGACATAGTATATACTTGGGAAACCCTAGACAATCATCTGAAAACTTACTACCACAATAACTTAAGCAAAGTTGCAGGACATAAAATAAATCTGCAGAAGTCCGCATAATTTCTGTACATTACCAACAAAACCTAGCACAGAGAGATAGAGACATTCCATTTAAAATAACTGCAGAATGTAGAAAATGCTTGGGAGTTCATTAAATATGGAAGCTATATAAATGCAACCTCAAAACACTGTACTAAACAAAGAGAGATCTAAAATAACTGGAGAAATAGTAACTGTTCATAGGTAGGTCAAGCTGCATATAATAAAAACTATAAATTAATTAATTAATTAATCGGTGCTATTCCAAAAATACCAAACAATTACTTTGTATCACTACAAGAAATAATAACTAAATTCATCTAGAGGAACAAAAGATCAAGAATCTCAAGGGAAATAATGAAAAACAAGAGGGAAAAAAGGGGGCCTAGCAGTACCAAATTTCAAACTGTACTACACAGCAGTAATTATAAAAGGATTTGGTAGTGTATAAAAATAGGTCTATCAGGGGAACAGATTAAGTTCACAATATACAAAAGCAAATGAATCTACTGTTTGGTAAACCCAAAGTCCTTACTGGAGTAAAGACTTATTCAACAAAAACTGCAGGGAAATCTGGGAAGTATCTGGCAGAAATTAGGATTACAACAATACCTCAAATCATATACCAAGATAAGGTCTAAATAAATCAATGACTCAGATATAAAAGGTGATAGAAACATGAGAGAGGCAAGGAAGAAAGTGCTTTTCAGATGTATGGATAAGGGAAGGATTTATGGCCAAATAAGAAAAAAAGCATCATAGAAGATAAAAAATAATTTTGATTAAATGAAATATAAAATTTTTACTTAAGCAGTACAACTAAAATTAGAAGGGAAACAAAAAATTTTGCCACAGGTTTCTGTCATAAAGGTCTCACTTCCAAGATATAGACATACATATACATACATATATATATATATATATATATATATACACACACATATATATATATATATATACACATATACATATATATATATATATTTGGAACTAATGAAATTTATCAGAATAATACATAGCTCCTAATTAACAAATGGTCAAGGTATATGAATAGGTAATTTTTAAAGAAAGAAATTCAAACTACCAACATTTTATATGAAAAATATTTTCCAAAATAATTAATAATTAAAGAAACATAAAGTAAACAGCTCTGCATTTCTACCTCACACTCCTCAGATTTGCAAAGTTGACAAAAGAAAATGGCACATGTTTGAGAATCTCCCAGAAAACTGAGTTGTCTAGCTTCTGAAAAGCAATTGGAAATTGCTCAACAAGTCACTGATTGTAGAAACTCTGACCCAGAGATAACACTACAAATTATATACTCCAAAGAGATCACAGAAAGAAGTAAAGGGCCTAGATGTACAAAAATATTTACAGCAGTTCTTTTTGTGGTAAAAAAAGAATTAATCTCAAGGGATGGGGTGGGGCATCCATTAATTAGACAGTGGGTAACAAATGATGATGTATTAATTGGGAAAAAAATATAAGTAAAAGAAAAAACAAGGGACAGGATAACTTATATAGCACTTTAAGATTAGCAAAGCACCTTACAAATATTAATTTAATTTGATCCTCACAAACAATCCTGAGAGGTAGATTTTTATCCCCATTTTACAGATGAGGAAACTAGGTTAAGTGACTCGCCCAAGGTACCGGAGTTAGTAAGTGTCTGAGGCAGGGTACAAACTCAGGCCCAGCACTCTGTTTACTGGGTACTGAAGAAACTGCTGGATATAATTGCTCAATGACTGTCAGAGATCATTGAAAGGAAGGAAGGAACTCAATGCTTATTAAGTACCTACAACTTGATAGTCACTGTGATAAGCACTTTATAAATGCTGTCTCATTTGATTTTTACAACAGCCCTGAAAGGCAGATACTATTATATCTTTATAATTGAGAAGAAACTGAGGCAGAAAGAGGTTCAGTGACTTGCCCAAGGTCACACAGCTTAGTAATTGCCTGGTTCTGGATTTGAACTCAGATTTTCCTAATTCTAGGACCAGTGTGCTCTCTACTCAGCCACCTAGCTGCCTAGAGAAAATATTGTATGTCAGGTAAAGGGCAAATGCTTCAATTTGTCAAAAAAAAAAAAAAAATCACCACCTAGTGAATTTGATTTCTGGCAAAGGACAAAAAAAGAAAGAAAGAAAATTAGTGAACATACAGAAAAGGAAGTTGTGTTTGCAAAGAACCAGCAGGGCTTAAAAGAAAAAAAAGGTCATGCCAGATTAACCCTATTTCCTTTTTTGAAAGTATTATTAAACTGGTAGATCAGGGGACTGCTACAGAACTTGGAATTTTTAGTGTAGAGTACCTCTAGCAATTCTTGGAGAAAAGACTGTGAGAGTGTAAGTAGGGCAGACAGTAGTACAAGTAGGTGGATTTGGAATTGTTTGAATGTTTGGTAATAGTCATTAGTGTTTCCATGGTAACTTGGAAGGAATGATTCAGTAGAGTGACCCTGTGCTATTTATCCCTAGACCGTTGGACTGATGTGCCATCTTTATCAAATCTGCATATGATCCAAAGCTGCTGTTGGTGGTTCTTCAGGAGGCAACCTTGACTTGTTCATGAACTGGATTTAAGTCAGGCAGAGTTGTACAAAGTTATTAGTCTCCACTGTCAGAGCGGCAGAACAAAAGTCAAGACCCCTGGCAATGGCCCCAGAAGCAGTGGATGACCTTGGTGTCTTCAATGTCTAACCAAACTCTAAGTGTTCCACAGTGCCAGGAAGGGGGTGG
The DNA here is from genome assembly GCA_023548195.1 of Bettongia penicillata ogilbyi. Taxonomy (NCBI): domain Eukaryota; kingdom Metazoa; phylum Chordata; class Mammalia; order Diprotodontia; family Potoroidae; genus Bettongia; species Bettongia penicillata. The sequence goes on along the minus strand of JAJHZJ010000162.1, from coordinate 8,026,712 downwards.
GGAGGAGTGTTCACATCCTTGGGGTAAACATCTTTGGGGCTCCCCTGTTAGTTACCCTTAGCCTGATTTGGCCCATCTGCAGAGAAAATTTATCTGGGTGTGGCCACTGTAAATACTATAGATTCTTGGAGGCACAGGTGAGAACTGGGTGAAACGTGGACACCAAAAAGGGATGAGCACCCATGGGAAGGCCTCACTAAGCCCTAACAGCAGAGATTCTAGTCCTCTTGGAACACTCCATACACCCCAAAATGGGAATTAGAGGAAACGCTGGTTGACAAAGTCCAAAATGAGCTTGTGGAGCTAAAACACTGAGCTATTTTTCATTTCCCTCTGACTTATATTTAACATTTTCTTTGTTGAAAGTGAATTTTGGAGAGGACATGATGGACTCCATTTTATTATACAGTTGATATTAGGGGCAGCTGAGTGGTGCAGTGGATACAGCACCTGTGCAGGAGTCAGGAGGACTTCAGTTCAAATCTCACCTCAGGCACTTGACACTCCCTAGCTGTGTGACCTTGGGCAAGTTGCTTAACCCCAACTGCTTCATCCTGGTTCATCTCCAGTCATCCTGATGAATATCTGGCACTAGATTCAGATAGGTCTGGAGGAAAAGTGAGGTTGGTGACCTGCACAGCCCTCCCTCATTCAAAACAAAGTCAAGTGCAAGTCATGTCATCATTTCTCTGATGGCATGATGGTCTTCTTCAGCAACAAAGGATGAACACACAATTGATATTTTCTTTTTCTTTCTTTTGAGGGGTATAAAAAGTGTCTTCCATGTCTCTCTTTACCCGCATCATTTCATGATTATAAAAAAGAGGGGAAAGGAGAGAGAGAGAGAAACTGGACCTTCGGTTGTTTAAAAACAGAATTCTGAGAAGATATCAAGATTTCCAAAGGGATCCAAGATGCAAAACAAGGTTAAGGGCCTCTGCCAGAAAGAAATGCAGAGATATGAAAGTCTAATATAATCCATGCATCCCTGAACAGAAAGGATACAAAAATTCAGCCCATATAACTAATGAATCAACAAGCGTTTTAAGTGTGAACCTCTATAAAGACTCTGTAGAACGTCTAGGTGATAACAGCTAGCTTTTACACAGCATTATACAATTGCAAAGCACTTTACAAATGTTATTTAACCTTGGTAGGTGCTATCAATATCTCCACTGTACAGATGAGTAAACTGAGGCACAGCAGTTAAGTGACCCAGGGCCAACCAGCTAGTATAGTGTCTGAGACAGAATTTGAACTCAGGGCTTCCTTACTCCAGGTCTAACCTCTATCAACCAAGTCACTTAGCTTCCCCAGTTCTTATAAGCAAGGCTAGCCTCTGGCAACTAACAAAGCAGAACAGGTCTTTCAAATTCGAATGATCTCAAACTATAAAGTTAGGGAGCAAATCTCTCCAGCTCCAGATTCTCTTCTGAGAGATCAGCATTTCCATCTAACTACTGGTTGAAGATTGATGTCTGCCTTATGTCTCCTCAGAAATCTCCAGAAAATCTGATCTAGCTCACTCCATTCTAATCCTTGCAGGCCAGAGGTTCTCACCTGCCTCTAAAACCCCAGAATACTTTGTTACTATTAATCTTACAACAGCAAATCGAGAAAAGAAGCATTTGCTATGGGCCCGGCTCTATGCTGAGCGATGGGGATACAATAAATGAGTGAACGAATGAATGAATGAATGAATGAATGAATGACTGTCACGTATCACTGATCACACCCAAAATATTCCACTTTTTTTATTAGTTACTTCTGTCAAATTTCTTTTCCTATTCAGTGGAAGGCAAGGTTCATAGAGACGTAACAGGTCTGTGGAAAGAGTACTGGAACTGGAGTCACAGGACCTTGTGCAACAATTCGGTCACACCAGGCTGTAGTTTCCTCATGTGTAAAATGAGTGGTTTGAAATGGATGACACCCGAGGGGCCTTGCAGTTCTAAATTTATGATCCCACGTCTTATTCCATTCAGACATTTATTACAAACCTACTCCACACAAAGCAGTGTGTTTAGGCTCTGGGGGAAGGTTCCCGACCGGTGAAGCAATCCAGGAAGTCTGAGTTAAGCAGACCTTTTCCTAAGGGTATGTTTCAGAATCTCGGGGGTTAGTCAGAATACTAGAGCTGGAAGTCATTCACCACAGTGTCCTCCTTTTGTTTTACGGAAGAAATTCGGAGCTGATTGAACTTGCCCAGGGTCACACAGCTAGTTAGTCACTAAACTTACATCAGTATTCTTAACCCAGTGATCCTGCATAGAGGCCCCAGTGTCTGGAGGGGATGGGAGTGGGAGGAAGGAGGAGAAGGATGGGTCACTGGGGATAAAATTAACTCAGCTGAAAGTTGATTGCTGAGAGCTCCAGGCCTGGAGTCAGGAAGACCCGATTTCAGATCCAGCTATGTGAACCTGAGCAAGTCACTTAACCCCTGTTCAGCATAATCCATTGGAGAAGGAAATGGCAAACCACCCCAATGTCTTTGCCAAGGAAAGTCAGACTGAACAGATTCAACCACCACCACCACCAGAATCTAAACGCATCAAAGACATGTGCTTAAGCAATTCCTGAGAATACATCTTTGCTGCTCTGGCCTGTGTCTGGAATCTTGGAGGAAACCAAAAGGACAGGTAAACTGGGTATGTAAATGGTTAGAGGCACTATACTAATTAACACCAGTTAGCATTTATGTAGTGCTCTATTTATGTAGTTTGCAAGAGCTTATTATTTGAACCCTCTATTTTACAGATGAAGAAACTGGAGCAGAGATAGGTTAAGTGCTTAACCAAGCTTTCTGAGACCAGATTAGATCTAGATCTCTACTGCACAACCAGGAGTCAAGTCAATTGAGATCCAGGTTCACAACCTAGAGATTCATGGATCCCACATCCTAGATTTCTCAGTCTCTCACCACCCATATCTAGTGTGTTGCAGCTAAAGGCTTGCTGATTTCACCTTTACACCATCTCTCCTCTGCCACTGCCACCACTCTAGTGCAGGCCCTCATTGCCTCCTGTCTGGATTACTATAGTAGGCTTCTGGTGGATCTGCCTGCCCCAAGGCTTGCCCCATTCCAGTATATCTTCTTCTATCCAGCCACCAAAGTGATTTTCCTAAAACACAGATATGATCATATCATCCCCCCATTCGGTAAACTCTAATGGTCCCTCATCACTTCCAGGAACAAATACAAAATGCTCTATTTGGCATTCATAAGCCCATCATAAACTAATTCCCTCTTACATTTCCATTCTTGCATCTGACTCCCCTGTGACAAAATACTCTTTGATCCAATGACACTGACTTCCTTGACAGCCATTCCACTAACAAGACACTTCAACTTTTGGCTTCTGGGCATTTTCTCTGGCTATCTCCCATACGTGGAACATTCTCCCTCCTTCTGACTACTGACCTCCCTTGCTTCATTTAAGTCTCCGCTAAAAATCCCACCTACTACAAGCCTTCCTCAACTTCTCTTAATTCTAGTGCATGCCCTCTGTTAATTATTTCCTCTTTTTTCCTCTTTACCGTTTTCTTTACCATAAGATTATAAGCTCCTTGAGGATAGGGGGCTGTTTTTGCCTCTTTTGGGGCCACAGCCTGACATGTAATAGTTTCTTAATAGAATTTATTATATTTGGGATACAAAAAATAAGCATTAAGCGACCACTATGCATTGTGTTAAGTGCTGAGAATACAAAAAAAAAAAAAAAGACAGTTCCCGCCTTCAAGGAACTCATAGTCTATAGATCTACTGAACCACCTACTTGCCCCTATTAGAAATCGTTCATCTGTGATAAAATATTAATTTTTCAAATCCTCTGGAACTTTAGGTACCTGGTAGTTTTATTTTTTCTGTGCTTGACTTTAAACAAAATAAACGTTTCATTTAATAAAATATAATCCATAATGAATAATAATAATTATTAATAATTAACACATAATTAAGTCAGAATCCTACCTCAAACACTTAGTAGCTATGTGGTCCTGGGCAAGTGCTTGTATCTGCCAGCCTGTTACCCCATCAGTAAAAGAGATACAATAATAGCACCTGCCTTTTAGAGTGGTAGTGAGGATTAAATCAGCTAACAATGTTTGTAAAGCACTTTGCTAACCTTAAATGGTAGTATAAATATTAGCTACTATTACTGCTGTGGGTTGTGGGAATGGGGGTGGGGACAGAAAATTGAGATTCTGCGTGGTTAATTGCCTTGCCCGTGGTCATACAGTAAATATTCGAGGCGCGGTCTGAGCCCCAGCCCAGCTCAAATGCGGCGTCTCACGTCCACGTGTCAATTTATTACCGACAGCCTGGTTCAGCTCCCCGCCTTTCACCCACGTGTCTGAACGCATCAGGAGTAAATTTCACAGACCATATAAGGGTCCTCTTTGGCTCATGCGCACTGGCGCAGTAATCCCTCGGAAGGGAGCTCAAGGGCCTCTTTTGTCGTCTAGACAGGAGCCTTCTTGAAAACTCTAAATTCTCTAGACAGTTTTCCTACCCTTTCTACATTCTTCTGAAACGCCCCTATAAAAAGATATTTTTAATTCCAAAGACATTTGCTCGAGGGGGGAGAAGTGTTTGAACCCCTCGCCTTCCATTCAGGCTTCAGTAGAGACAGACATTAATGACGGTTGCTAAGGTCCGGGGGCCTTCGGTTTCTATGGCGACGATCCGGCGTCCATGGCGAAGGCCCGGGCCAATAGCGAGAGGGTAACGCGATTGGAAGCAGGCTGGGAGGCATTTTGTTGTGGCCACATCCCTGGTGGGAACGCTCCCTCCCACATCGTGGATCCCTCCCCACCCTTCCCCAGCCCCGAGGCCCGGACTGACGAGGACGGGAGCGGCGGGCGGGAATCCCTGCACGTTTTCCCTGGCAGCCTCCCAGTAGTCGTGTTGTCCATCCCCACTTTGAGAACCTCCTGTGAAAAGCTGGCTCCCAGGCCTGGGCAGGACATTTTAGGCCCATAGGTGCCAGGGAAGAGCCAGAGGTTGTGGAGTCCCGCCCCGTTCAGAAACTGGCCCGAGGGCACCCAGTCGGTAAACGGCAGAGCTGAGATTCCAGCCCAGGTTTCTTTATTTCACATCCCACGAGCCTTCCCCCGTTGTTCCCCCACGAAGGCCGGCTGCGGTCTCTAGCTCTGGTCACCTTAACTCTGTTACTTTGTGACCTCAATGTTTTTCTTTCTCTTTTAGGGCTGTGGTGGTAACTGGGAGTGGAAATACTGAGTAGAAGAATAATACTTGTTACTCACCATGTCTAAAAGTAGAAAGTACGGTTTACTGCCACCAGTTCAGCCCTCAACTTCTGAGAAGAAAGAAGTTACGGACTTACAGGCCACCAACCAAAAGGAGATAGGTAAAAAGGTCACCAAGGAAACTTAAGTCCAGAGGTGGAAAACGGTCCTTAGTCACTTCATTTGGATTGGTAACATACAGTAAAACTATATAACTGTTTTCTAGTAACACATTTAAATAAAGATAAAAGAGTGATTCTTTTAATACATCAAAACACCTACTTTCACCTTGTCTCATGAAATGCGTATAGCAGGTCTGGCTGTGTATCTGTTCTGTTTTATTGCCAAGCCCTGTTTTATATTGTTTTGAATTAACTTGTTTTAAATAGCCTATAGATTATATGAAAAAATTCAGGTAAACAAATACTTATTAAATACCTCCAGTGTTCAAGGTACTGTGCTAATTGCTCAACAGGAGCAGGATGTTATAGGGGAAAGAGCACTTGTTGTCTTGGAAATCAGAATACTTGAATTAAAACCGTGATTCTGACTTTTACTACCTGCATGATCTTGGGTAAATCACTTAGCCTCCCTGGGCAAACAGTTTCTTCATCTTTAAAATGAGTGGCTTGGATGGGATGGCCCCTTCATGCTCTCGATCTATGATATCCCTGACCTGGAGGAAGTTACAGGTTAGTTCAGGAGACAGTAAATGTACATACTTAAGAAATGTATAGATTTTTAGGGAATCTTGGGCTTTTTTGTGGGGTGAGAGAGGCAAGGAGGATCTGTGATTTCATTAGAATTGGAATCTCAATGAAGAATCCCTCTCTACCAAGGCAGAGAGGTGCACATAGCATAGTCTTACATAGTTGCTTGTGGCATTAAGAAGTTATGTTTGAGGAACTCACAGTCTGATGGGGGAAGAAAACATGCAAACAACTACATACACTCAAGATGAAGTTTACTTGGGAGATCATCTCCCAATAAAGCCATGAGCAGGAGAAAGAGTGCTGCCAGGAAAGGTCATGCATCAGTACCATACATCCAGTATTGGTTGGAAGTGCAACTGGAACCCAGATTTTTCTCCTTTTCAAAGGTGCCTCTCTAAAGCCTTGCTTATTTTTGTTTTCTATCTTTTTCTATTTCTCTTTTTCTATATTTTGTTGATATTTTCTTTTACTTAATGCCTCAATTCTTAAATAAAAATCTAAACTATAGAAAAAAGTAAGGAGGTTATCCTGCTTCCAGATACTGAAAACTTGCTCATACCACTATTCTTTATGTTCTGGATGGACATTGTGGCACAATATACAATTTTCCTATTTTCACTGATAATGGAATATGTTCCCTAGCTCCCATTGAATAGATAACTTGGTATTCGTGGCCTCACTGAAAGATTTATCATGATCCAAATGTGATTTTTCTAAATATGTAAGTTATTATCCATAGTCAAGGCAGTGACATTTTGGGGGACAAATATACCAAGAACTGGAAGTTCAAAACACTACAGTCAGACCAAATTGACAAACTATCTCTGATTGAATGACTTTCCAAATTAAAGCTTGTTAAATGACACTAGGAAATTTATGTAATTTGATACACTTGTTTACTAAGAAAAAAATGAGGAATGGGAAGTTGTAGATTGCCCTGTTGCTTTGCTAATTGAAATCATGGGATCCTAAATTTAGAATAGGAAGGGAACATAAAGGTCTTTGTCCCACCCCCCACCCCCATCCCCCACTTTACAAATGAGGAAAATCAGAACCAGGAAGGATAAGTGACTTGCCCAAGGTCATAAAGGCAGATTCATTATTTGAATTCAAGGTTCCTTACATGTCCTTCCATGACTATAGCCCTATAGCCCTGGTATTTCCTGATTCTGTAAAACAAACTGACATGGAGCTGTAAGCACATCTTATCTATCACCAAACTGATTTACTCACTGTTCCCATGCACTTCATCCGTATTATTTCACTTTGTGATCTCATCGGCATGTATGGTTTCTATTATTGTCTGTGAACACTCTCCAATCTGCTAGTCCAAGTCCTAACTTCTCTCCTGACTGCCAGCATGGCATCTCCTGCTGCTTATTCGACATTTCATCCTTTCCTCTTCCTAATTTCCAAGGCATTATCTTGGGCTTTCTACTCTCCACTTGAGTGTTTAATAAATGCTTGTTAACTGACCATCCATCTCCCTTGATGATCTTAGAAGACTTCAATTATCTTCATGCAAATGATTCCTAGATCTAATACATACATCTCTCAAGCTCTCATATCACCATCTTTTGGACATCTTGAACTAGATGTCCCATAGGTATCCCAAACTTATTATGTCCAAAACAAAACTCATTACCTTTCACCCCAAACTTTCCTATTATGGTTAAGGGTACCACTGTCCTTCCAAATACAATCTAGATGACATCCTTGCAAGGTTCCTCGGTTGCACTTACCCAGCTTCTGACATGGGGCCTTCTTATAGAATGTATTTGTAGATCACTCTTTAGTTACTGTGTTGACAAGTAGTGTCATTTCTACCTTAGTGTCCTCTCTCTTATGTATGACCCTTTCTCTACCCTCCCAGTGCCTCCACCCTGGGAACCTCATCACCTTAAACTTAGACTAGTGCAATCACCTTTTGGTTGTTATCTCCATTCCAGTTCATCCTTTACTCAAAGCTACCAAAGTGATTTTCCTAAAATGCAGGCCTATCTTGCTTCACAGTCAGTAAACTCCAGTGGATCCCTTTTACCTCCAGGATCAAATATAGAATCCTCTGTTTGGTTTTTAAAGTCAACCTGGTCTCTTCCTACCTTTCTAGTCTTTTAATACCTTACTGCCTTACATGTATCCTTCAATCCCACGACTCTGGTCTCTTTCTGTTCCTTGAAGAAGAAACTCAATTTCCTGACTCCTGGCATTTTCCTTAGCTCTTCCCCCTGGCTGAAATGTTTTCCCTCCTCACTTCCACCACCTTAGATTCTCTTCCTTCATTCATATTTCACCTTCTGCAAGAGACCTTTCCCCTGCGAGTACCTTTGCCTAGAGATTATGTCTTGCACGTACATAGTAATTTGCATGTCATCTCCCCATTAGATTATGAGTGCCTTGAGGTCAGTGCTTATGCTTAGCACAGTGAAGGGTGAATAGTAAGTACTTAGAGTTTGTTGACCAACATTCTTGGGCTATAAAGGGTATGGACATTTTATTCGCTTTATATACCCAATTCCAAATTGCTTTCCAGAATGATGGTACCAATTTATTGCTCCACCAACTATCTCTTAATCCCCAAATCTGATGACCTTTTTTCCCCCCAATTCTCATCTTTCTTTTATTAATTGCTTTCATTTAACGCTGCTTGCTTCTCTGTCCTGAATATTCTCTCCTTTCTTGGTTTTCATGACACTACTCTCTTCTGATTCTCTTACCTGTCTGATTGGCCACTTTTTCTCAGGCTGGTTCACTATCCATATCATGCTCCCATTTAATGTGAGTGTTCCTCAAAGGTCTGCCCTGGGCCCTTTTCTTTGTCTACACTCTCCAGTAGCCCCAACAGGTGCATTGGGTTTAATTATGATCTTTGATGATTCACACTCAGTTCTAGCCCCATTCTCTCCCGCTGAGAAGTCTCACAATGTTGACTTTTGGACATTTCATTTTAACAGAGGAAAACGCTGAGACTCAAAGGTTTACACACCTATAAGCAGCAGAATTGGGGCCAAAAATTCTAACTCATGATCGAATTGTTTTACTGTATGCCAGACTGTTTTGCATTCTTGTTATGGGTTATTTTCAACTGTCTATCTAGAGGTGGTGATTCTACTATGAAGCGGCATTCATTTTAGAGAACCCATTTCAGTGGTGGTTTTTCAGTCAAGTGGCTTTTAAAGATCTACACACCAACTACTGATAATGTGTTCTCACTTTTTTTTAAAATACATTTTTCTTAATATCTTTGGTTTTTACATTGCCTAAGTTTTTGTCTATCATCTCTCCTCCCAGAGAGCCATCTCATATAACAAATAATTTTAAAAAAAGAAAGATGAAAAAATCTTCAAAACCAATCAATGTATTTAAAAAATCCCACAGCGTAGGCAACATTTCACATCCTCGGATCCTTCACCTCTGCCCAGTATTGGGCCCCCCCTTTTGTAAAAAGATCAGTTTTTTGGTTTTCCCTGCAGATGACGCCAGCACCTTTTCTCTCCAACTACTTTCTAGTGGTCTCCGAGGTGGATGAGAAATCCAGCGCGTTGGTCTGCTCCCAGGAAACCCAGTTGCAGTGTGATTTCATCCCGGAGGAAATTATTCTTTCTCTGACCAACGCAGCCTATGCCTGCGGTTGCCCTGAAAACTTACTACCCCCTAAGAAAGTCAAAACTATCAAAGAAATGAAGGTACGCTTGGGAGCATTTCAGCTTCTGACCTGCGGAGTCTTAGATTGTATTTATAGATAAATCTTTAGTTAGAAATCTATTAACTTTCCCCAAAAGGTCGAGCCCCCAGGCAAATGAATGAATAAAACTTGCCCTTTGTCATTCTCATTAACCAGTTTTAATGTGAATTGCCTGAAATGGTTAATTTCCGGGGTTTTGCTCCTTTAGGTAATAATTCCTAGATCTCCGTGATCGACCCCGTGGGGAATCCTACAGACCTTATAGAAATGCTCGTTTGTTGTTTCCCCGCTGCCCGTACCCAATCCGGTGAACAAAGATACAAAGTAGCCTGTTGGCTGTGGGTTTGAGCTAAGAAGCCACGTGTGGCAGGTGTTCATGGGGCAACAGCGCCCTCTGCTGAGTCGTGCTCTGTCTCTGCTTCTCCCTAGCCCGGCATGCGCGCCACGAGCAACGTTTGGCACCACCCAGGCCGGAGAAACAAGTTGCGATACCTGACGGATAACCCCATCTCGTTCACGGGAGCCGGGAGGTAAAGGCGAGAGTGAATGAGGCGAAGGGAAAGATAGAGAGGACACTTTTAAAACTGTTGCATTGGCTTGGGGAGCCCCCAGGGAGGAGCTGGCTTGACCCATGCAGACCAGACTTTGTCTGCCTCTTACTGCTCACGGAACACTGGGAACTGCGTGAGCATCGAGTCAGACGGCACGCGTCAGAGAGGGGCTTTGAACCCAAATCTACGTGACTTCTATCCAGTATGCCACGCCGTGTGTCTCTGGAAGAGACTTAGTGTGTGTCGTTTTTATTTTCCACACCCATAGCCTTGATGCCCAATTAATAATCATAGCTAGCATTTATGTAGTTCCTACTGTGTATGTCCTCACAGCGCTAGGCACTTTGCAAATATTGCCTCCTTTGATTCTGAGAGGTAGGCAGGTCCCCATTTTACAGTCCAGGAAACTGAGGCTGAGAAGCTAAGTGACTTGCCCAGGGAACAGAGCTAGTAAGTATCTGAGGCTGTATTTGGACTCAGATCTTCCTCACTGAAGACCAAGTGCACAATGCACTGTGATACCCAGCTACCACTAATACAACTCTCTGTAGTTTCTGGGAAGGGTAGAAATGGAACATCAAAAAATGTTAGAATTGGACGTTTTCTTGGTTATTCTCAATAGGATCATAGATTTAGAGCTGAAGGGACCCTGGATGTCCCCTAGTCCAACCTCTCTCACTTAACAGAGGAGCGTACTGAGGTTTAAAGAGATTAAATAATCTGCCCCAAGCAGAACAGATAGTAAGTGGCAGAGCTAGGGTTTGAACCCAGGTCCTTGGTTTCCAATTTCAGGATTCTTTCCTTTACCCTACCCTACCCTACCCTACCTTACCCTACCCTACCCTACCTTACCCTACCCTACCCTACCCTACCCTACCCTACCCTACCCTACCCTACCCTACCCTACCCTACCCTACCCTGTCCTACCCTATCCTATCCTACCCTACCCTATCTCCACAACTTGAAGAAGGCAAGTATAAGCTTTTCCTGGCCTTCTTATCATTAACAACAAACATCTGAGAACAAATTCACTGCTTTGTCCCTCACCTTGCATTGAGCCAAGATAGGACCAAATATCAGATCTAATACAGAGAAGAAGGTAGAAAATAGATTCTTGGGATATGAAGAGGGGAGGAGTAAACTCATTATTTCTGGAATCAATTCAATTTTTCATTTTCCTCAGAATGCACTCTAATATCTGTTTTAAATCAGCAGAAATTTCCTAGACCCTATTTTAAGGAAACACCTGATGTTTCCATGGAAATCTATGGTTTTCAAAGCTTTTTTATTTGGCTCTCACAAGAACACATTGCAGTCAACAAGGCTGAGTCCACTTTAATTATTCATAATTTACAGATGAGGAAATGGAGCCTTAGAGGGACTGGGTGGATTGCTCATTGTCTGGATCCACACTGTGCTAGACTCTCTTCTTTGTGGGTGGGCCAAAGTTCAAGGCTGTGTAGAGTTCCATATAATTGAAATTTTTTCCCCTGCATTTATGTGACTGTGGGATTACAGAAAAGGTCACAGTAATAGTAATCTTCCTAATCCCACTGCAGGAAAGTACCAAGAATTTTTATACTTGTTTCTATATAATTGTTCTTGGGATATTTGGGGATGGTGATGGAGGATTCATATGCTGCTTTTCCTTTCTGGGTGCTAGCATTATTCTTAAGTTCATTATCCTGCTGAACACTCCAGGGTTTTCAGGACATGGGTCTTCTTTGTGTTAATTATCTATTATGTTTTGTGATCCTTCTGACTCTAGCTTACAGTGTGGTCACTGGGTCATTTTTTGATTACAGGCCAGTTATTAGTTTATTCCCTGAGAGTTCCCACACTGAATTTGCCATTACAGATTGTCTCTGAGGCATTTATTTGACAAAAGTCTTGATTTTCTTTTGGGGTATGTAAATGTGCATGAACATCAGTGCTGTGAAGTGTGTGTGGAGCTATTTGAATAACCAGGCCCAAAGAACTCTGATTAATATCAACCTGCAATAGACAATCTTGAATGGATATTTCCTCAGACCTGTTTTTGACCATTTGGAAACATAATTATTCATCACCATAAGCCACCATTGCTTCATCATATAGGCGTTACAATAATAACACTCCGCTGTGTTCAGTCTTGTAGATTATGGGAAAGCTGTAGACATATTTTCCTTAAATTTCTGCAAAATATTTGACTAAGTTTCCTATGCTATCCTCATTTATAAGTTGGAGGGATGTGAGTTAGGTGATAATCAAATGGATTTGCAGTTGGCTGAATGACCAGAGCCAAGAGTCCATGCTCTTTGGGTCTTCGGCCACCTGGAGGGAGGTCTCTAGTGAACCCCAGGGCTTGTTCTTGGCCTTACGTTGCTGTGGATAATACCAGTGATAGCATTCATCTGTATAGTGCTTAAAAGTTTGCATAGTGCTTTACATTCAAACAGAATACATAATTGTCACATTTTTAGGTCACACAAAGCTGGGCAAAGATTGCTAACATTTTGGATATGTAGCCAGTAGATTCTCAACTCTATCTATACTGCCCTAACCTCTCTGCTGCCCTCTGATCTGCCTTTCAGATCTCCTCAAATGGATATCCAGTTGAGACCTTACTCAACATATCCAAAACCAAACTCATTATTTCCCCCGCTTAAACCCTCCCACTCTCCTACCTTCCCCTTTACTCTAGACCATAACACCATCCTCCCAGGCCCTCAGGTTGACAACCTGGGAGTCATCCTGAATTCCTCACTGTCTCTCATCCCCACACCCAAGTTGTTGCCAAGGCTTTCAAGTTCACCTCTGCAACATTTCTCACACACTCCCCTTCTCTTCTCTGGCACTGTCCCTACTCTGGTACTGACCCTCACCACCTCATTTCTGGATTATTACAATAGCCTGCTGGTGTGTTTACCTGCCTCAAGTCTCTCCCCACTCCAATCCATCCTTTATTCAGCCACAAAGTGGCTAAGTTTCCCTAAAGTACAAGTCTAACCACCTCCACCTCCAACTCAATTATTTCCAATGACTCCCTGTTGCCTTCAAGATTAAAAACAAAATGTTCTGTTTAGTTCTCTTTATAACCTAATTCCCTTCTTTTTACATTCTGCTCCCTTTCACACACTCTTCAGTCCAGTGACACTAACTTCCTACTTGTTCCATAAACAAGATGCTCCATCTCTCAGATCTTGACCTTCTCTCTGGCTGTCCCCCAAGCCTGGAATGCTCTCCCTGCTCTGCTTTGACTACTAACCTCCTTGGCTTCCTTTGAGTCTAAATTAAAATCCCACCTTCTATAGGAAGCCTTTCCCAATCCTAATATTTCTAGTGCCTTCCCTTAATCATTTCCTATTTATCCTGAATATGGCTTATTTGTACGTCGTCGTCTGCTTGTTGTCTTCCCCATTAGATTGTGAGCTAATGCGAACTAATTGTGAGATCAAAGGCAGAGAGTCTTTTACCTCTTTTTGTATCGCCTGCACTTAGCATGGTGTCTGGCACATAAGAGGAAGCTAATAAATATTTATTAACTCACCAATATTCTTACTGGTGATGACTCTTAGCAAAACAAGCTGGTTGGCTGGCATTTACCCCCTTTTTGCTTCTCTCTTCTGAAAAGGGGTTAAGCAGAATTCTTCCAAACTATACTTTCCTCTGATCTTTCACCTTTGGATTTGGGCACGGCCTTCCCTCCGACCACCTCTTATTCTCCCTCTCTTCCCCCTTCTTTCTATAGTATGAGGCTGTTGTGTGGGAGGTAGGGTAGAACAGGGGAGCTTAGCTAGCCTTTGGCACTTGTTCTTGCCCTAGAACGATGGGTTGTTCACTACAGAGGCAAAGAAAAGTTCGACTTTCAGCTTAAAATTCTGCCTGTTGGGAAGTTTGTTGAATTATCGATAAGGTCATAAAAGCTCTGAGCCCCTCCATCAGTTTCTAGATCTGGTCACTGGAACAGAATTGACTCTCCTGATGTAATTTTTATTCCCTAGGTAAATTTCAGTTCTCCTATCCCTACAACCCTCTCTGTAATTTAAAGCTGTGGTACACTGCTTTCATGGATGACCATACATTCTTATTTTATAAGAAAGCAAAAAATAAAAACCCAAACCAAAAACAAAACCACCCCCATATTATAGGCATAATCTAAATCATAGCAAGGAAATAAATCATAAATGGAAATCTGATAAATAACAAGTAGGGGCATAGGTAGAGGCTGGAGAAAGAAAACCCTGAGATTCTCCCAGGTTCTTAAAGGGGCAATGGTCATTCCTTAGAAAGAATCAATCCAAGTTCCCTTTTTCTTTTAAAGTGCTTGAAACCAGCCTTCTATACTCATTCCATGATTCTGATGGCCATAGCAGTGCTGCTCCCTCAGGCTTGTGTCTCTCCCTCTGCCTTAGCCCAATTCAAAAGTTTCCCATGGCCTGGTGTAACCTCACCCAGATCAGTTCACATCACAAGATTTCTGGGCTGAGGAACCTGCTCTCTAAGACACTAGACTATGAATCCCAAGGTCATTAACCATCTTCCTTTGCCAATAATAGAGCCTGCACCTCCAGACGTGGGCTCATGAACAAATGTATATGGAGTGATTTCAGAAGTTCCAGGGGAGGCTTTGTTAAAGATCAATGCATCAGGACTCAAGGCTCTGTTCTTCAGTCTGGGACCTCTTCTCTTCTCCCTCCATACTATCTCACTTGGTAATCTCATCAGCTCCCATGGGTTAAGTTATTTCTCTGCAGATGATTCCCAGACCTGTCTATATCCAACCCTAACCTTTCTGCTGAGCTCCAGTCTCTCATCTCCAATTTCTTTTTAGACATCTTACTTTAGACATGTCTAAAACACAACTAATCCTCTTTCTCCCCTCAACCTCTCTTTCACATTTCCCACCATCTTCTCAGTTATCCAGGCTAGGTGTCATCTTCAGGTCCTCGCTTTCACTTAACACCTCACATCTCATCAGTTGCCAGATCTTGTCCTTTCTTTCCCATCATCTCTTTTATATGACCCCCTTCCTTCTACTAACACAACCACTACCCTCATTCACACCCTCTGGGTCACACAGTGGATAGAAGGTTGAACTTGGAGTTAGGAAGACCTGAGTTAAAATCTGACCCTCAGACATTACTAAGGTATATGACACTGGATGAGTCATTTAAGCTGTTGGCCTCATTTTTCTCATCTGTAAAATGGGAATAATAACAGCACGTATCTTCCAAGGTTGTTGTAAAAAGGTTGTTGTAAAGCTCAAATGAAATAGTAAAGGTAAAGTGCTTTGCAAACTTTAAAGCGCTGTATCAATGCTAACTATCAAACTATTACTATCAGGGGTGCTGCCTTCACCCAGACTTGCTGTCTCAGTGTCATCCTGGAGTCCTTAGTTACATTCACCCCACATATCTGTTCCCAACCTTGTCATTTCTCCTTTTGTAAAATCTCTCCCTTCTTTGCACCAACATCCACCATTTTACTGCATGACCTCATCTTTGGACTATTGCAGTAGCCTCATGGTTCCTCTCCCTGTCTCGAGTTTCTCTCTCAGCTCCAGTCTATCCTTCACTTGCTGTAAAGTGATTTTTCTAAGTCTGATCCTCTCACCTGCCATATACTCTCCCGTGGCTCCCTATTACCTTTGGGACCAAATATAAAATCCTGGTTGGGTTTTAAAGCCCTCTATAACCAGGCCCCATCCTCCCTTTCCGGTCCTCTTCCTCTTTACTCTCCTCCTCAGCAGTCCAGGGACATTATCCTTCTTGTTCCTCCCACGTGACCCTCCATTTCTCATCTCCATGTCTTTTCAGTGGCTATCCCTTATGCCCAGAATGTTCTTCCTCTTTACCTCTGTCTCCTAGCTTCTTGCCTTCAATATCCAGCTCAAATCCCCACAACTAGTACCTGCTCTCATTCACTGTACATATCTTCTGTGTAAGAGTTTATTGCATGTTATTTTCAGTATTAGAATGTATCTTGAAGGCAGCAATTGGGTTTTTTTGCCTTTCTTTGTATTCCAAAGGCTTAGCACATTTCTTGCCATAGAGAAAATGCTCAGTAAATGCTTACTGCCTGATAGAGTGCTACATGTGGTGACTAATTGAAAGAAATGGAGGTACTTAGCCTATAAGAGAAGACTTAGAATATCATAGAAGTCTTTAACTATTAGAAAGACAGTTATGTGGAAACCGTATGCCCCAGAGGGCAAATTTCGGCTCAATGGGTAGAAGTTTCAGAGTTAGATTTAAGCTTGATATGAGTCACCTACAAGCTGTGTGACCCTGGACAAGTTACTGAATCCTGTTTAACTTAGTTTCCTCATCTGTAAACTGAACTGGAGAAGGAAATGCAAACCCCTCCATTGTCTTTGCCAAGAAAACCTGTAATGGGGTCACAAAGAGTCAGACATACCTGAAGCAAGTCAACAGCAACCATAAATTCACTAATGTAAGTACGAACAGTTGGTGCATAACATTGCTTCCAAAAGTCTGTGGTTTACCTTCCCACAAGTACATACAAAGTCCAGGTGAAGGAGGGCTCAAGTTTATAGCAAGTGTAAAAAAGGATGAGTCACGGCTCAGGGGAGTCCTTTTGGTGGAATTCTAGGGTCTTTCCCTTTAGGGAATTAGCAACAAACATTCATTAAGTGCTTATTTTACACCAGGTTCCATGCTAAGCACTTGAAATATAAGTGCAAGCGGAAAGAAAAACAGCCCCTGCCCTCAAGGAACTTATATTCAAAGAGAAAGGAGAAAGAATATGTAGAAGGAAGATGCAAAGTGGAGGATGGGGAGAGAAGAAGGTTCCTGTGAGTCAGGGCAGGTCAGAGAAAGTCTGGAGGGTCCTAAGTGGAACCTGCCCCACACAGGGACTGAGCATACTTCCAGTATGAGCAGTCCAAAGATGGACTGAACTTCCAGGATGCATTGTAGAGAAAGTCTGGAAAGCCTTGACTCTGTACAAAATTGGCAAATACAGCTATTATGTGCTCCAGGGACACACCTTAGGGCAATGATAGAAAGACAGAAAGTCTTAAACACTCCCTACGGTCCCTCTGGAACTGAAGTGTGGGACAGAGACCGAGATCAAGGCTGGGGCCAGGACTGTGCTCCAGCACCAGCCCCTGATTCCTTTTCAGGATCTAGCTGCTCCCTTCTTTCTGCTGCCAAGCGCTTTGATGGTTTTAGGCCACAGAGGTCGTGACCTGTGAGTCCCCCAGCCAATCTGAATAGACTGTCTCTGCCAGGAGCTTGACTCTTCATCATCTTCAGCAAGTATTTATTAAGTCTTCAGTCTCTAGTTTTAGCATCTCTTCTGGATAGGTGGCGTAGTGAATAAAGAGTCTGGAAGATCCGAGTCCAAATCCAGGTGAGAAGTTTAGTTCTCCTGCTGATCACTGTATAAACAAGTGTTGGCAGTTTCTAGTTAGCTAGAAAAAACTTTGCTTCCATCATTTTCATTTCTCAGAGTCCTTCCCTCATGGAGTTACTCCTTTAATGATGATCTCCAAATGGAGATCCAAAAGGAAGAGTCAGTCCTCAATCTTCATCTTTCTTGAGCTCTCTGCAACCTTTGATTCTGTCGATCACCTCCTTCATAATCTCTGCTGTCTAGATTTTCAAGACACTGCTCCCTCCTGCCTGGTTCTCTTCTTAGCGGTCTGGCCACTACTCAGTCTGCTTTGCTGGTTCTTCATTTGTGCAATACTTGCTGGTTGGGGGTGTCCCTCAGGGCTCTGTCCTGGGCCCTCACTTCTTTTCTCTCCATATTATTTCACTTTGAGATCCCATCAGATCCATAGGTCAGTTGTCATCTCCATCATCGAATTCTCTGTCTAGCCCTAGTCTCTAATGAGTTTTGTCTGGCATTACCAGCTGTCTTTTGGATGTCACAGAGTGATGTCTCACAGACATCTCAAAGTCAGCATGTCCAAAATTCCACCCCACCCCAAACCCTCCCTTCTTCCAAATTTCCCTATCACTTTCAGGGACACTAGCATTCTTCTAGTCACTGGTCCTACAGCCTCAGGGTCATTTTTGACTCCTTGCTCTTCCTCACTCCAGTATTCAGTCCATTGTCCAATTTTGTCATTCCTTTCTCCAAAACACCTCATGTCAGTGTCCCCTTCTCTTCACTCGCACAGACAGCCACCACGTTATTTCAAGCCCTTATTACCTCCCTCCTGACCTGCTGCAGTCACCTTCCAATTAGTTTCTTCCTATTCCAATTCATCCTCCATGTAGCTGTCAAAGTGATTTTCCTAAATTGGACATAGACCCATGTTACACTCCTACTCAGTAAACTCCAGTGACTCCCTCTTATTTCCCATGTCAACTGTGAAGTCCTCTCCTTAGCACATGAAGCTCCTCAGAACAAGTCCTTTCCTGCCTTTCCAGTCTGGGATTCTGTTCCCATCCGCGCCCTCTGTGGGCTACCCTGGCTACGCTGCCCCTTTTGCAAGGCCCTCTCGTCTCTCGTCTTGCCTTCACACTGGCTGTCCCCAGAGCCAGCAGGCTTTCCTTGTGGTCCCCTTCTTCATGGCTTCCCTTGTCTCTTCCAGGGCTCAGCTCAGATCCTTCCTTCTGCGGGAGGCCTTTCCTGGTTCTGCCCTCTGCGAGTCCGCCTACTCTTTGGACATCTAGTCTACACAGGTTACCTTCCCTCTCTAGAATGGGAACTCCTTGAGGACAGCACTGGTTTTTTCTTTGTTTCTGTCCTCATTGCTTAGCACAGTGCCTGGCGAATAGGAAGTGTTTAATAAATGAGTGTTTACTGATTGATTTTCTCAGGAAATATCAGTGGTGCGCAGTGGCAGAACCAGGTCTGTCTTCAGCTCCAGACCAAAATCTTCAAACACTCACAAAGGGGTATTTCCATTCGGTTTTCTTATTGTCTCCTTAAACTCGGCTTATTCACTTCTTTCTTTACTTTGTCTCTTGGTGACCTTGCCAGCCTCCATGGATTCAAGGTGACTGCCAGTTATCCAGCTCACACACTACCTCTCTTCTGAACTCCAGGCCCATGTTATCAGTAAATATGTGTTCGCATCATTCCTCTGGTGTTCATAGTGTCTACCATCTGGTACCTAAGATCCAGTGTATCTAAAGTGAAACTCATTTCACCCCAAACTCCTCCCACCTTGCGTGTTTCTTTTGATTGCCTCACCATCATTTCAGTCCTCAAGTTCAACCCCTAGGAGTCTTGCAGTTTTATTTCTCCCTAACTCCCACATCTAATTCTTTGCCAAGATTAATATTACCTCCACAACATTTCGTACATACATTCCCTTATTCCACTTACAGGCTTGGATCCTCTTTCCTGAACTATTGTAGGTCTCTTACCTGTCAGATTCAACCTCACACAGCTTAAGCTTTGCAAAAGATTTTACATAATAACTCATTTGATCAGATGCCAAATTAGTATTCTTAATACACACATGTGACCATGTAAGAAAATCATTAATGGCTCTCTATCACCTTTGTGATACAATATAAAATCTTCAGCTTGCCTTTTAAAGCCTTCCACCCAAAGCCTTCTACCTACCTTTCCAGCCTTATATATCATATTTTACCCCTGGGACCTCCCCAGATTCTCTCTCTCTTTCTTTCCCTGTCCCTCTCTCTTCCCTCCCCAGGCCCCATCCCCAATTAAACTGGACCGCTGCTTGTTTCTTCTACCTGACCTTTTATCTTCCTATTTGGTTACTTTGCACAAGGACCTCCCTTCTTCCCCCTCATATTTGACATATACACCTCATAGACCTAACTCATATATCTGCCTCAGAGAATCTTTAGCTTTGTTCCAAACATGGTTCAGGTGCCACCTATACAAGATCTCTCTTGATAACCCTTCTCGCTCCATTGTTATTCATTTTCTTTTCCTCTTAAAATTCTTTAGTATTTATGTTTACATGTATTGAGTCAATCTCCACATGTGTATTAAGTACTTGCTACAAGTCAGGTAGGCTTTGGGCTACTGTATCTCGACACCCATAGAAGATGCTTCCTGAAGGCAGCAGTTGTTTCCTTTTTGTCTCTGTATCTCCAGTTTATAGTCCCATGTGTGACATGTAGTGGTGCTTAATAAATGTGCATGGAATCATTAACTTTTCCCTGAAGCCTGTTCCTTCTCTCTTACCATTGCCCTCAATGGCACCATTAGCTCCCTAGTTTCCATGTTTTAATCCTTCCTATTTTCTTTGACTCTTCCTTCTGATTCACTTCTTACTACTTTAAAAGTTCTGTCGGTCTTGTCTGTAACATTTCTCACTTCTCTCCCCTCCTATACTCCCACCATCATCACTTCCATCCATACTCTCGTCACAAGTCTGGACAATTACTGGACTGCTGTGGTCATACCTTTGCAATATTTCTTCTGGACTTTGTTCTCTCATTTCTAATTTGTCCTTTACCATGCTGCCAAACTAACCTCCCTCAGACATAGATCCAGTCGGGTCACTGCTCTCTTCAGAACTCTGCCATAGCATCATCTTGCCTACTGAATTATGGTCATTGGCAGCATCCTCCTGATCTCGTTCTTCTCTCCTCCAAATACTCTGTGATCCAGTCACACTAGACCAGACTGTTCTGTGTCCTCCATAACCAGTATTTTCCTGCCTCTTGTGCTCCATCTGTTCTTGCCCATTTATCTTATCTGCACAAATACAATCCTGTGAGTAGATGCAGCTGGCTGAATGGGGACCCAGCTAGCTGGATAAGTCTGCTCCTCCTGTCCTGTCTGCCTCCCCCTCCCCTTCCTTCTCCTCTGCAAAGGACAGTAAATTTGGCCTTGGGTTTTACTGGCCCCCTTCCTTCTCCTTCCCTCCCCTTCCCTTCCCTTCCTCATGTCCTATCCTGTCCTGTCCTATCCTCTCCCAAAACTTTACTGGGACGCCAATGGGCCCCTACCTAAGGGCTCCTCCGGACCCTCTTGGCTTTTGAGTGATTATCAATATTATCTGTTGCTGTCTCCCTTCCAGCCTGATGTCTTTCTTTTTCTTGACCTCATTAAAGGGGCCATGCCCTGACTACTTCTTTAAATAGGCCTATTCACTGAATGGGCATTGCCTCACCCAAGCGAGTACCTGAATGGACCTTGGACGAAAGGGACCAAGGTCTCCCATTACATTCTGGCCATCTCCAGTCATCCTGATGAATATCTGGTCACTGGATTCAGATGGCTCTGGAAGAGAAGTGAGGCTGGTGACCTGCACAGCCCTCTCTCACTCAAAACAAAGCCAACTACAAGTCATGTTGTCATTTCTGATCACTGTTCTATTCTTGCCTCAAAGTGAATTCCAGAGTCTGGTCTGTTACCCAAGGTGTCCTTGCAGGTGGCCTCAAACAATGGAGATTCATAGCGACAGGATGGAAAGAGGAGTTGTTATAGGCTCCTCATGCCCACTTTTCAGTCAATCGCATTGTTCCTCATGTCTGTGATGCTATATGTGTTGTAACCAGTCATAGTTTTTCCATCCATGATTCTGCCTTCTAGCTTTTTAGATGTTCCTCCTCTGTCTGTAAAAATGTTCTGACTGCCCTCATTCAGGGTCTTTTGGCTTTCTGAGGAGCTGAGAGACCCCCTTTTATTGGTAACTGCTAGTCTTATCAATAAATTGAATGTGCTTGGAAATTTGTGCCTCAGTTTATCTTTATTTCAATCATGGAACTACCCTACTGCTCAAGAAACTCTAGTGGCTCCCTCTTAGCTCGAGTATAAAATCCAGACTTCTCTGTTTGCCCTTTATGGTACTCCACAGTTTAGTTCCTTACTGCTTTTCAAGGTTAGGACACATTTCCCCCCTCATACACTCCACCTACCCATCAAACTGG
The DNA here is from genome assembly GCA_023548195.1 of Bettongia penicillata ogilbyi. Taxonomy (NCBI): domain Eukaryota; kingdom Metazoa; phylum Chordata; class Mammalia; order Diprotodontia; family Potoroidae; genus Bettongia; species Bettongia penicillata. The sequence goes on along the minus strand of JAJHZJ010000162.1, from coordinate 8,004,697 downwards.
AAATTTGTGTTCTTTGTACACAAGATTCCATCTTTCCATTTTTTCTGTTCTTTGTACACAACATTGCATCTTTCCGTTTTTTCTGTTCTTTGTACACAACATTGCATTTTTCCAGCCTGTGCATTTGCACTTGGGTTGTGTTGCCCTCCCCATGCACACCTAGCATGACCTCCTTCCTCAGTTCCTCCTCTTAGAATCCCTGGCTTTTCTTCAAAGCTTGGCTAATGGGCCACCTCCTACAAGAAACCTCTCCTGATTCTCTGGGTTGTAATGCCCTTCCCTGAAAATTACTCATATATATTTTGTATATGATTTTATACAGATATATTATTTTTCCTCCATTGCAGTGCCGATACTGTTTTTGTATCTGCAATGCCTAGCACAGTGCATGGTACCTTGTGGGCACTTCATAATTACTTGTTGGATTGAGTTGACTTGTGCCAGGGTACAGAGGGGGCAAATGGTGACACAGGGACCCAGGCCCAGTCCTTCTGGCTCCATGTCATAGGATCATGGAATGAGAGCTTATGACCTTAAAGATCATGTAGCCATGTTAGCAATTGTTAACCTCTCTGAGATGCCCACAGATGTAACAGGCTAACGGAAGCACTCATGGTCACTGAGCAAATGACAGCTAGGTTTTAATTTATATCTTAATGATTCTACAGAACCCTATCCTCTGCAATATCCTGCATCTAAACTCACTTACAATAAAGGGGTACATATTTGTACCATCTACCTCATAGGGTTGTTGTAAGGATCCAACTATGGTAATAATGAACATTTCTATAGAGCTTTTAAGTTTTGCAAAGTGTATGACAAAATTATCTCATTCATGTGAACTTCACATTTATGATGTATACAAGAAGTACTTGGTGTTTTTGCCTCGATATTGTGAACACCTGAGATTTCGTTTGTGTTAATGTTGATTGCAGCCCTCTTTTACCTGTGTAGGTTGACTTCATGAGTTGCTGTCGAGGAAAAAAATCATCAGCCAGTGACTAGCATTTAGGCGATGACCTCTATAAACTTGACTAGGCTCATCCTTGGATGATAGACTTATAATCTGGCGCCAGTACTGTGCTATAAGCCTAACTTCTTTTGGGGAAGGAGCAGCGAGAGCTGTATTTGGTTGGCATGGCCTCTTTCAATGAAGATTGACTTCCCTTCCATAGAGGGACTTCAGAGTAAGACTTTAGTGGAGATTCATAATGATGAAGCACTATAAAAATGTAAGCTAATTATTATAATGATAGAGAAGTTGATGGACTTCTTTAAGGTCAGTAGCTGTCAGTACGATTAAAAAAAATTAGCAATCTACCTGAGAACAAGTTCCAAAATGTTCTTGAATTCTCATTAACTATTATGGGGGTAGAACAGAGGAAGATGATGACTCAGGAGAAATAGGATAGAAATGCCTCAGAAAAAGAACCAGAGCATCATAGCATATAAATAACCAAGGAAAAGTTTCTACTTGCATTATACACCTGTAGAAATTATTGTTTCGTGCTTGTGCAACATTTCAGCATCCCACAGGGGGCAAAACCATGTGATTACCAGAAAGCATACATGTGGGCTGATGGGGCTACCCTTTGGCCATACATCTTGGGCCAGTTGGTATTATCTAGGTATACATACTTTGCCTGAACTTATGTCAGTGCCAGGTAATCCTAGTCATAGATTCATACTAGGTTTAAACCTGAGAAATCCCTTCTATTCTGCAGGCATGTGGAGTGATCTCTCCCAAAATTAGTCTGGCTTGAGAAGTCTAACAGATCCTTGACTAGCTGATTATTTCTTTTTATGAGATTAGATTTATTGGGGAGTTTTGGATGAACTTCTTTAGGTGAATTGCAGTCAAGAAGAGCCTCAGATACTAACACCTCTTCCCCACAATTCTCTGGACTGGGAACTTGAGTCATTCTGGAGTCGTCCCAACCAAGGGCAGAAGTGTATTTCTTTTGGAACTGAACCAAAACCCATTAGCTCCCTAGAGGGCAACTGTGGGTTCTAATAGCTTAATATCTTTGGTACTGGGATAAAACAGCTCTTCTCTGTTGGCAATTAAGGCTGTAACAAAAAGCAGATGAACATCTAAATGCCTTAATGTGGCTCTGTTGTGGCATATTAGTTGTAAATAAAATCTTTTAATATTCCAAATGCAAATATCAGTCCCAGTGTGGGAGGCCAGTGTCAATAAACCTTATTGTTACTATGGTTACATAAGTTCTCATTAAAATTAAGTTGAGCACATTAGATTCATGGCTACCTCTAATTCATTCAACTTCTGATAGGTGTAAGATGATGTCTCAAAGTTGTTTTTAATTTATGTTTCTCAAATAATGATTTAAAATGTAAGATGATGTCTCAAAGTTGTTTTTAATTTGTTTCTCAAATAATGATTTAAAGCATTTTTCCATATGACTATATAGTTTTGATTTCTTTATCAAAAAACTGCCTGTTCATTTCCTTTTACCATTTATTAATTGGGATATGATTTTTATAAATTTGACAAAGTTCTTTATGTATTTGAGAATTGAGACCTTTTTCTGAGAGACTGTCTATGAAAGTGTCCATATATTTTTAGGAGACACCCTGTTTTCTAGAGCTAAAGCCCACTGTTCTTGGCATAACCACAATCCTGTGTGCTCGCCTTCTAGAACTGATGGTTCCTGAGCCTGTGCAAGCACCAGCTGGCCCAGACATGAAACTGTGCTATGAATGGACTTTTTTGTCACTTAGAAAACCTTGCCTCACTGTTGCTGTTGTGCGTCACTACGGTTGCTACACTACACTGCTTACCTCTTTGTCTAGCCACAAGTATATAAATCAAGGTTCAGCCACACTAAAGCGGGTCCCCCCTGACTAGGGGCAGGGCCTAGGTTACATGTGTACTTTCTTGCAAGCCATTTTTCTCCCATTGAAATTAAACTTCAGTTTGATTCCTAACTCTTTCTCTAACCTGCTCTGTTCGGCTCAGGCCACCCACAGTTAGAGGCCAGTTCTGTCTGGTTGACAAAGATTTTTCCTCAATTTTCTACTTTCCTTCTAATCTTGGCTACATTGGCTTTATTCATATAGGGACTTTTAAATTTTATCCCTTAACCACTCTTTCTATCTCTTACTTCTTCATATATTATTCTCCTATCCATGAGTCTGATAGGTAATATATTCCATGTTCTTCTAATTTTCTTGTAATATATCCTTTATTCCAGGGTCATGTATCCATTTTGACCTTATCTTGGTACATGGTTTAATATATTAGTCTCTATCCAATTCTTGCCAGATTGCTTTCCAGCTTTCCCAACAATATTTACCAAATAATGAATTCTTATCCCAAAATTTAAATCTTTACGTTTGTCAAATACAAACTTACTATAGTCCTTTACAACTGTATATTATGTCTACTCTTTTCCACTGATCTACCTTTTTATTTTAAGTCAGTATCTGCTAGTTTTGATAATTACTGCCTTATAATACAGTGTAAGTTCTGGTACAACTGAATCTTCTTCCTTGACTTTTTTCATTAGTTTCTTTGGAATTCTTGACGTTTTGTTCTTCTAAATGAATTTTATTATTTTTTTCTAGCTCAGTAAAATAATTTTTTTGTAACTTAATTGGAATGGCATTGAATAAGTCAAGATTGGTCAAGTAACATTGTCATTTTAATTATATTGGCATTGCCTATCTAAGAAAAATTAGTATTTCTCTAATTATTTAAACCTGACTATTTATATAAAGAGTGTTTTATATTTATGTTTATGTAGTTCCTGTGTCTGTTTTGGCAGGTATACTCTCAGGTATTTTATACTATCCAAATTGTTTTAAATGGTCTAAAACAATATTGAATAATATTGGGGACAGTATAGTTTCTCTGTTTTTCTCTTTTAATTGAATCTGTTTTGGCTTTAACTTTATCTGAGATCATGGTTGCTACCCTTGCTTTTTTTTTTTAGCCTAATAAATTCTACTCCAGCCCTTTATTTTAACTCTGTGTGTCTCTCTCATTTTTATTCTGTTTCCAGTAAGTGACAAATTTTTGAATTCAGATTTTTAATCCATTCTGCTCTCTGGGGTAAATTCATCTCATTCACATTCAAAGTCGTAATTATTTGTTGTGTATTTCCCTCCATCTTATTTTTTCCTCACTATCCTTCTCACCTTGTTTACTCTGTCCCTCCTCACTTGTCTAATTTACTTCTATCCACTACCTTACCCTTCTATTGCTTAATCAACCCACTCCTCTAATAGTCCCTCCCTTATCTTTTCCCCCCACCCTCTAACTTAATCTGAGTCTCTTCTTTATTTCCTCCCCCTCCTAATTCTTAATCTACACACTCTTCTAAAAGTCTCTCCCTTACCCTATCCCCTTGCTCTCTTTATTTCTTTCTAAATTTAGAAGACTTTTACACTCTTCTAGATGTATATCTTGTTCCCTCTTTAACTCATTTCCAATGAGAGTAAGATTCAAGCACTACCAGCCCTCTACTCCCACTTACTTCTTCTGTATCAGTTCTTCCTTTCATGGCTCATAAGTAGGGGATAATTGCTCCTTTTTATCTTTCCCTACCCAGTTTTATTTTTTAGAATCACCCCATCATACACAGCTCAACCCAAACCTTTCTTTCAAACTATTCAAATAATGATGACAGTCATCAAAATATTGATAGCATTTTCACATTAAGAAGTAAACAGTTTGACCTTATGGAATCTTCTTTAATTAGTCTTTAAGGTTAACCTTCTATTTCTCCTGGATTTTATATGTTGTATTTTCCATTAAGGTCTGCTCTTTTTGTCACAAATACCTGTGACAGTCTTTCAGTTAGTTAAATTTCTTTTTCATTTAGGATTATACTTAAATTTGCTAGGTAAGTCACCCTTATTCACAAGTTCAGTTCTTTTGCTCTTTAGAATATAGTGTTCCCACATTTGTGGTCTTTTGATGTAGAAACTGCTAGGTCTTGTGTAATTCTGACTGTAGTTATGCAATATTAAAATTATTTTTTTTTCTAGCTACTTGCAATATTTTCTCCTTAACCTGGGTGCTTTGAAACTTGGCTATGATATTCCTGTAAGTTTTCTCCTTGGGATCTCTTTCAGGTGGAGAATGGTGGATTTTTTCTATTTCTGTTTTATCTTCTTATTCTAGAACTTAAGGGAAATTTTCCTTAATAATTTCTTGTAATATTGCATCAAGGTTCTTTTTTTTGATCCTGACTTTCAGTTAGTTCAGCAATTCCTGTATTCCTTGTCCTCAATCTGTTCTCCAGATCAGTTGTTTTTCTGATGAGATTCACATACTCTAATATTTTTTCATTTTGTTTTATTGTTTATTGGTATTTTATAATGTCATTAACTTCCCTTTGTCCATTCTAGTTTTCAAGGAATTATTTTCTTTAAGTTTTTTAGTCTCTTTTTTTCCAGTGAGTTGACTTTCCTTTTGTAGTTTTCTTGATTTTCTTGGATTGCTCTTACTTTTTTCTCCTTAATTTTCCCTCAATCTCTCTTATTTGATTTTTGAAGTCCTTTATAAGTTCTTTCAATAACTTTTTTTGGGCTTGTGACTGTTTGATATTTCTCTTTGAAAAAGGAGTGACTTTTTTAGCTCCACTATCTTCCTCTGAATATGAATTCAGTGGGGAATGGTGCCCCCGGCCTCAGGTCCTTTTGGGGGGTTATTTTCTGAGCTCTGTCCCAGAGCCCAACTTTGGGTATTCCTGTCCACCTCTAAGCCATTGCTAGTCACACTGTCCCACAAATGCTCTTGCTCCTTGTATCCCTCCAGTGTCTGCAAACTTCATATCTCCTTTCTGCTCTTGAACTGAAACTGGGGAGTCTGCTATCCTATAAAAAGTTCCTACAACAAGCAGAATTCCCACCCTTTGTTACCACACTCATCGGGTATGTTTTAGTTCCATATCACAGTAGCCACAGCCCAGTGTCTGGTCAGCACAGCTGGGCCTGGCATCCCTCCACAGTGGAGGATCCTCCAGTCTTCTACTCAGCCTGGACCCCCACACTGTCCCTGAAGTGAAAGTTCCTGAGGCTGAATCAGCCTTGTACTTGATCCTTGTACTTGACTCAGGTCAAATCACCACCCCTGGAAGCTGAGTCTTTCCTGAGGTCTTCTCAAGTTGTCTTAGGAGGACAACTACTTTACCCCGACTTTTTGTTTATTTTTGGTGCTCTGCATTTGCTTTGAGGCATTGTTCTAGCTTTTATTTTTTGGAGGTAATTTGGAAAGCCTGGAGCTTTCTGACCTACTCTACCATCTTTCCAGAATCCTCTCTTTGAAGTTCTTTTTAAAGCCATATTGGGAGAAAAAGGATATGAAAAAAGAGATGACCTTTGCTTGTATTGGACATGTGCTGGAAAAATTAGAACTAAAATGTTTTAGGGGGGTATCACCCAAGATAAATAAAGAGGAAATAAGAGAAGTACCAAGGTGCCTTTGATGAATGCAAGCCACCCGACCCAGCACTGGCTGTGGAAAGAGCTGACGGACGAGATTGCTGAAATGCTATCAGTTATATTGTAAAGACTGTGTAAATGGGGGAGGTACCACAAGACTGGGGAAGAGAGAATGTTGCCCTAATTTTTTAAAACAGGGAGAACAGGGTCTTCTAGCTGTTTGTCAGGGAACTTGATTTAGATGCCAGGGAAAATCCTACATCATTGTAGAGATGATTAATGAACTTCCAAAAAGGGAAGTGGTTATTACAGAAAGCCAGCATCAAGAACAGGTCATGTAACAGATTCTCATTTCCCTTAATTTTTTTTTTTTTGAAACAGGATGACTGAACTGGTAGATGAGGAGCATTCTGTGATTAGAATTTTCCTAGATTTTAGTAAAATGTTGGAGAGAGATGAACTAGTCAATAATACGATTAGATTCAGGAGGGTAGTTGAGGGCTCAGTGCTGGTGACAGAAGTTTCTAGCGTAGTATGCCAGCAATTTGTGCTTGGCCCTCAGCAATTTGACATTTTTATTGATGACTTGGCTAAAGGCACAGACAGAATTATCATATTGCCAGATGGTGTTTAGGTTGGGAGGATGAATGGATCCAGAAAGATCTCAACAGGCTACAGTCATGGTCTGACTACAATAAAGATGAGCTCAGGAATAAGTGCAAATTCTTATACTTAAGTATAAAAAAAACCATTCCCACGCATTAAGAATACATGTAAAGGTTACACTTAGATATAAACAATCAGTCTCACATGTACAAGATGGAGGAGGCATAATAAGTCTGTAGTTCTGAAAAATAGCTGGGGATTTTTAGTGGACTTTAAGCTTTATAAAAGTTGATAGTGTGATATGGGAACCGAAAAGCTAATGCAATCTTGGAGTATATTAAGAAAGTCCTAACTTCCTACAATAGTTTCCCTACGCTCTGCCCTTGTCAGTTACTAAACAAGTTATTCATTAAGTACCTATTATGTGTCCCAGACCCTGTGCAAGGTAATGGGGCTACAAGTATGGAGAATGAAACCATTCCAACAGGCAGGCATCTCATTTTTGTATTGATATTGATAAACTGGATAATGTCCAGAAGAGAACATCCGTTGTAGCAGAGGGCTTCGAGTTTGTTACATGAACATTGGGGGTACTTAGCCTGGAGAAATGAAACTAATGGGGCCATAATAATTGCCTTTGATTATTTACAGAGCTGTCTTGTGGGGGAGAGCTTTGACTCACTCTGTTTGGCCCCAAAAAGCGGAGCCAGGGTATAAGTTGCAAAAAGGTCCATTTTGGTTTGCTCTCTGGAACAGTTTCCTAACATGATACTTCAGACCAGGTCTGACAAGGGCAGAGTACAGTGAGACCATCCCCTGCCTCCCTCCCTCCCGGAAGATTTTACTCTTTGAAGGCAGCCCAAGAGCTAATGAGCTTTTTTTTTTTTTTTTTGGCTGCTGCATTACCCTGATGACTCTAGCTCCCAGGCCATTAAACATCCTCCTTCTCTACCTCGGATAATTTTCAGAAAAACTTCTATATTATCTGGTATTTATACGGTTGCTTTTTTTTGGTACCAAAGTTTTAGGGGTTTTTCTAGGTCTTTTTTGATGTATTGGCTCTTTGCACTTAAAATTCTAAATGCTGAAAAATATGATAGCTACCTGAATACCAGTTAACCATACTGATAATAATACCAACTTCACATTTCCCTCCAACTAAGGTTTACAAAGCACTTTTCTCATAACAGCCCTGTGAGCAGGAGGTCACAACGTCAATTAATCTCAGCTGTTACTGTGTGGCAGATTTTTAAAAACTATGAATTAGCTAACTCAATCTGATACAATTTTGTGGATAACTAACTAATGAATACATATACTTTTCATTTTTTTAGGGATGTTTCTTTTTTGTATGATGTTAAGGCTGAAAAACTAGCAGATTCATGGCTTCCACAGCTGGTGAAAGAGATCACGTCTGGTGAAGAAAAGTCGCAGAAGGGTTTGTCTATACCCCACATGTCAGTAAGTGCAGCTTTTTGGCTATAACTTTTTTCTTTTAGAATTCGTTACAAATATAAAATAGTCCATCATTCTGGGCATAGATTTCGAGGTCTAATTGTCAGCCATTTATTTACAAGTATGGTGATGACACAAAGCCCAGCCTATGACTTGAATGATCCTAGTTCTTGCTTATCTTGTGGGAATGACAGCATTTTTTTCTACTTTATTTAAAGTTGTTTTTTAATCATAGTTGTTTACTGTTACTACTAAAGTATAGTCAAGTCAAAAAGCATTTATTAAAAGATCCTGCTATGTGTCAAGACACTGTACTAATCACTGGGGATGCAAAGCAAGATAAACAGTCTTTCTTCTGGAGAATCTCTCAATATAATGTAGCATGTAACTAACCATGTACAAGATGTATGCTAGACAAACTGAAAAATAGATCACAGCTGTCTCTCTAAAAGTCATCTTAAAAAATTGTCAGATGTAGATTTTTCAACCTGCTAATATGGCTTTTTATGTGGATTTTTAGAATTAATTAGATGATCAGTAGAATTTAAGAAATAAAATCCAACTTTTATAAAACGTAGGACATGGGTTTCAGTTGATTGGTCCTAGACACCAAACCCTCAATTTATTTTTCTACAGCATGGGTGATTTTGATTCAGACTTATAACATCTACCTAGAACTATCTTTGAAGCCATTTCTCACATCAGAATCACTCAAACAAATGAAATCCAGACGTTTTGGGTGTGGGGCAGTAGTTAAGGTATTTTTCAGAATGTTTTTTTCCCTTTTCACACCTCCATTCTTTTTCAGCCAAAGAAGTTAACAGATACTCTGATCCCTGAGGAATTTCACATTGTGTCCAACACAGGTGTTGAAGGTCTACAATATTATGATGAGTGAGTGTTACAGTTTGAATGGCACCCTTGGTAACTGCATGATTGCTCCTTTTCTCGAATCAAAGAAATAATGCCAAGACTGAGAGCAGAAGGGCATTTATAGACCTAGACAGTGGTTTAAACCCAGGAGTTTGCTAGTAAATGCTTAACAGCTTGCCGTCTGAAAGTAAAAAAAAAAAGGCATCCAGACAATTTTATGTTTAATCTGCATTGCTAGCATTTCTCCGTCACTTTTTTGTATCTAAATTGTGTTGTGTTTGTCCTTCGTTCTTGAAGGGGGTCCATGACATCCAGATGATGACATGACTTGCAGGTGACTTTGATTTGAGTGAGGACGGGCTGTGCAAAGTCACCAACCTCACTTTCTCCTCCTGAGCCATGTGGGTGCAGCTACCAGATATTCATCGGAACAACTGGAGATGGTCCAAGAGGCAATGGGAGACTGACCATTTTAGGCTAAAGTCTTATCAGAGTCTCACTTGGAGTGAGATACATCCTTTCAATGAATAGGCCTCATTAAGTAATTATTCAAGGGATAACCCCTTTAATAAAAAAAAATCCTAGCGCAGAGTGATTGTACATCTAAATAATCAGCAATTCAATGACTAAAGCCCTGACTTGGCATTTGTCAGTTTCCAAGGCGTTGTGAGGATCAAGCAAGATATGTTAAGTGCTTTGCAAACTTTAAAGTACTGTATACATGCTAGTTATCATTATTGATAACATATTAATATGATATTTTATAGTTTTACAAAACACTTTCACATATAGTACATCGTTGAATCTTACAACACTGGAAACAAGGACCCAGCAAGGAAGAACTAATCATTTCCTGGGATAAAATGGTTAATATGGGGTAGAGTCTCATTAGGTCATAAAGTCTATGAGGGCAGGAGCAGTCTTTCTTTTTATCACTTGTATCTGCAGTCTAGCTATGTGCCTAGTGCCTAGGAGTCATTTAATGTGGATTGGATTCGATTAGAGCTAGGACCTGAGTCCAGGTCATTTCCTTGTCCATTCCCCTCGCACAAGATCATGCTTCTTCCTGGGGATAGAGCGTATGTGATGATGCATTGTGTTCTGGGTGCCAGCTAGTGTCCTTAAGAATAATACATAAATTTCCCCTTTTTTTGCAGCAAATACACAACCCTGCTAACCGACAGTCAGAATAGGCTATTACTTTTCCCATCCATGTAAGTAGAGCTGATTTTCTAAAATGCTTTCTAAAATAATAAGGATGCCATTTCTGGCAAAGCCACCCACCACCCAAAGACATGTAAGTTGCCTTTAGTTCAGCATAGTTCTGGTAATAACACCAATTCTCCATTTCTGCAACTTTCATCTGCCAGGAAACCAAATAAGAGAATTGAAGTGATACAGCTGAAGAATGTGATGGATATGATGCTAGAGAAGGCTGGTGTGGATGCTGACAAGTCAGTAAATGCAACTCAGGTAGAATACCCTTCCTAAACTTCATTATGGCAGAAGATATTTCCCATCCCTAAGCATTTCCCATGATTGTACACTATGCATTAAAGATGTTTCAAACCTCAAAGATCACCCTGTTGTGAAGCTTGTGTCTATCCTTTTAATAAGATGTCCTGAAAAGGACATGTTCTTTTAGGCCTAATTTTAGCTATAAAAATGGATTCAGAGAGAAGCTGGCCCTAGAGTCAGGAAGACCTAGGTCCATGTCTTGCCTTTGACACACACAGGCTTTGTGATCCTGGGCTCAGGGATCTTTTAAAGATCTGGAAATTTCAGAGAAGGAAATTTCCTGGTTGGAAATACCCTATGCCAATGCAATCACAGATCTGGCCCCCAAAAAGTCACGGAAGCACAACAGTTTGGTGGAAGATGTCTTTGAACCTGGGGACCTAGGTTCAGATCCTTCCTCAGGCACTTACTAGCTAAATGCTAACAGGCAGGTCATCTGATCTCCCTCGCTCTCAGCTTCATTAACTGTAAAATTAGGGGGTTGGATTAGATGACACCAGAAGTTCCTTCCACTGTTAACAATCCATCTGTAATGTACCAGTTTTCTTATCAGCAAAATGAGAATATTCATATTCATATTACCAATCTCATGAGGAGTTTGTGAAGTAATTGGCCAACTTTAAAGTGCTGTGTGGATATTTTAAATTATAACCATGAGTATGACTAGTTTGTAGAAATTTTGGGGTAATCTTGTGAGTGTGTGGTAGGTTTCCGGAAATATTTTATTGACAGCAGGAGATTTGGTGTAAATTGCCAATGTGAAGGCATTAAAGTAACTGAATATAACTGTTATCTCCTTGGAAGATATGACAACAAAATTAACTCTGTTCAGTGACCTTCTAATAACAAATATCAGGGGATGCATCCAGGGCAGTCAGGTTTGAAAAGAGACACCCTGTAGATGGGGGAGGTTCACCAGTGCTTCTGTTTGTGGATGATGTTCTGATTATGCCAAGCCCAGGACGTTGCAGAACCTCCTAGAAAAGATCTATAACTGAGATCTGTAACCCTCAAAAGATTTTGACCTCTTGCCTCCCATAGGAAAGACTAGTGAACAAAAATTATCTCTGAACCAGATTTCAACATACATTTAGATGAGTCCCCAGTTACACCTTTTGATCAGTATGTATGTATAAACAGATAATACAGATGAATGACAAATTGGGTCTACCACTGAAAAGAGGATTGATTTTGGGTGATTTCTAAGTTCTTGTACTGACCCCAAGCTTCCCATGAAAACAAAGGGCCCATCTTTTCAATAATAACATTTTATCAGTGTATGCTATATGGCATTGAGACAGTAAAATATCACTCACTATCTCTGATGAGTATCACACAGAGATCAATGAAGTGGTGCATGGTCAGTGTGAGCTGGCTGCAGCATACCCTCAATGAGAAACTCCAAAGAATAGGTGGGAAAGATGTCATTGATACTAAGATGGGAAGAGAAGGTACACTGGTCATTTGGCAAGAGCATGAGATGACAGGCAGAGAGAGTGATCCATTGGTACCTTGGAGGTAGCAGGAGAAAGCAAGGAAGGCCTCTCACGCATTAGGTGGGCCCACTGTGGGTCAGTTTACAGAAGGACACAGACAGGAGTCACCTAGGATGGGCAGGTCTGATTGAGTTGTGATTGGCATTAATGGAGGAAACCTACAAATCAATAAGCTTTCAGATCCATTTGAGGAAATAGTTTCATGGCTAATGCTCTTCTAACCGTGGAGAAAGCTGTTGAAGTATGAAAGTGAACCTAGCTATTACCCAAGGAAGAGGAAAGAAAGGGCATAATAACATGAGTCTTAGATGTCACTGGCTGAAATATGAAAAATGCTACCAAAGAAACCTTCCTTCATTCCACCTACAAAATGGGGCAGATTCAGAAATCTGTGCTTTGGTGAATGTTGTTCAAGTATACAGTTTCCTTAATTAAGTGTATAGCACTAATAGTATGTACAACACGTATATTGTGCTTTAGGGTTTGCAAAGTGCTTCTGTATCTACATCACTTCTTGCTGTATTGTGTAGAAGAAAGAACTGAGAGGCAAGAGGCCTAGTTTCTGTTTCCTTCTCCGTTAATACCTTGCTTTATGACCTTGGGTAAATCACTTAAATTCCATGGGTCTCATTTGGTTTATTTGTAAAATGAAGATAACAGCATTTTACCTATTTAAAAGAAGGGAACTGAACTAGATTATTTTTTTTAAGAACAGGATGGTGTAGTGGAAAGCACACTGGACTAAGGATGAGAATACATGGGGACTAGTCCAAGTTACTGAGCTCTTCTCTGTCTTGCAGGGGATGATTCCTCAGGTTCTTTTCAGCTCTAGAATTCTTTGATTCCATTTTGTTTCATGAGAAAAAAAAATCTTCCAAAGGAATGTCATGTTTTCAGTATCTCCCATAACAATCTTTCTTCAAGGGTTCATGTAAAATAAGCTTTTTACTTTAATGACACACTAATCCCTTATTTATCTTCTACCAGATGCACAGACTTCTTGAAATCCTGAAAACTGAGCAGAACATTTACAATACAGCATTTCATGAAATCATTCGACAAATCAGTGTGGATTGCGCAGAGAGAGGAGAACTCTTGTCTGATATAAGGTCAGCATTTTGAGGGGGTTGACAGTCGTCCTTTATTTTCCAAACACTATTATGATTATATTTGTTTTGCAGAAAACGATAAAATCCCTCTCCCTGTTTTAAGAAGAGGCAGTCACATTTCTCTTTTCTTTCCTATGGTGCTCTCTTTGAGGAAGAAAACTGAGTCTCAGAGTTGGCAGAGACCCCAAAGATCATCCAATCCAACCTATCTCTCAACACAAATCTCTGTATCTGAACAACACCCCCAATAAATGGCCATTTGGTCTTTGTTTAAAGAACTATAGGAAAGAACCTGCTGGTTCCCAAGGCAGCCCCATTTCATGTTGGGATAATTCTAATGCCTAGAAGTGATTCCTTATGTGAAGTAAAAAAATCTTCATTTCTACAACTTGATCCTTAGTTGTGCTTTCTGGGGTCAATCCCTATTCTAGCAGAAAGCCTTTCAGATACTTGTAGGTAGCTATGATAACCCCTTCCCTGACCTTTCCCTCCCCCTGACAAATATTTTTTTCTCTAGGCTAAACATGCCCAATTCCTTGTGGCATGATCAAATGAAGTCACACATGTAAAACTCTTTACAGATAACAAAGCCCCCTTTCATTAAAGAGAATGAATACTATGGCATCAGTGAACAACTGGTATTTTCTTCTAGAATCCCTGTTTCATGTCCCCTGCAGGTTGAGGGAATAGTTTGGGATGTGTTCGTTGGGAAGGGTCACCCTAGAGGGTGGAGAATGGCCCACAAATGATTTCTCAAATCATGAAGTATCTTTTGCAATAGTGGAGGTGTCATCCCATCTCAAGGTTTTGTTTAAATGATGTAGGAAAAATTGTGACTTTCTCCCTAACTACATATGGATGGCTCTTATATCTAGTCCTTTCAAATATGCCCAGTATTTAATAAGGCAGTCTCAGAATTGTCACAGCGGCGCATTCCAGGCTGTCTCAGTAAGGCCTTGTCTTCCTACACCCATGCCAAGTGTGGTTACAGCACACAAAAGCTCATGGAGTTGGAAATGCACATAGGACAGTGGCCTGGAGAGAGACACGGAAGAATGTTTCAGGGACTCCAGCTAGTACGGTCACCCCCTCCCTTCAGTTAGGTTTGAGTCACCATCCACAAACAACTGCATTTGTTCGTTAGCTCTACAACAGTGATTAACTTAACAGCCACTGGCTGCAGGTCCTCCTGTCCCTCCTCTTACATCTCCCTGCAACATGCCGCAGCTTACGGCTCATAAAGCCACTGCAGCGTAGACTAGTTGTGAAATTCCACTTTCCCTGGCCAAGCCAGTGGTACAGTGGATAAACCATTGGTAGTGGTGGCGATGGTGTGTGTGTGTGTGTGTGTGATGGGGGTTGGGGCACTGTCAGATCTCCTTCCCTGTGTACCTGTGATGAAAGTTCCTCACTGAAAAAAGGCGTGGGCTTCCCCTAACTCCTGTGCTAGTTTCAGCTAGAGAATGGACTTTTCAGCCTCTCGGTTTCCTCATTTATAAATGATGGGGCTAGAATAAATGATCTCTCTAGGGTGTTCGTCCCGCCCCAGCTCTGACATTTTACGTGACAGTTTCTTCTAGTGTATGTGTAGTTCTGTGGACTGTATCTCTTCTAATTGATCAAATTGTCACCACCTCATGCATGTGTTGGCAATTCACAATTTCTCAGGCCTCCCATCTAACTCCTTATCTCATCAACATAAGAGTGGTTTATGTTTACTATTACTTTACCATGGGAATTCAGGGAACATAACTGGTTTAAGATATGAAATGCGAAAGACTAGATAAGTGTCCCTGCTCAGTGGTTCCTAGTTCATCTGGTTCTATTGCCGGAAAGATGATGAAAAGTCTTAGCTATAACTTAAAGCCTAAGGCAGAGTTCTGAGAGGAAAATTACCTAGATCTGGGGCCTGGGTCTTATTCTCCATCCCTTTCCCAGTTGTTTTCCTATTCCTGTGTTCACCATAGTGCGTGTTGAATGATCTTGATTCTTTTTTGCAGGGTTTATTTTCAGATCATTAAAACTGTCATTGGCTGAATTGTCTGCCAGGAATAAATATGGGGAGAATCCATAGACTCCTTGAAGTGGTGACATTCCAAGTATTCTTTGTTAAATTAAATTGTTAAATTTCAAGGCATCTTGGCACATTTTGCCATTAGTAAGAGCTAGATTCTCCTGTAAAATGTTTGTGGCACAGCACCATAGGTACTAGGTTGTGTTCTACATGTCCACTGGTCGGTGGGTGGTAGGTTGTAAGCTATAGACAAATCCCTAATGTCTTCTGAAGACTTCTCCAGAACTTGACTAGTAACTGTGGGCCTCTCTCTGAGTTAATTTATATGAGAATTCCATGATGTTGGGTAGATGCTAGCTGGGAATACATGACCAAGTTCCCCATAATAGAGAAATGATACATTGCTATGAAGATATTTGGCTTCACTCATAAAAAGTACTTAATAAATGCTTGACTGACAAAATCAAATCCTAGCTGCTACCACGGTTAAGGAGCTACTACCCGTCACGGTGGAAGAAGTCTCATGGATCCAGTCAGGGCTCTTTGTGTGCACTGGCTCATTTACATGGCACTGAGCATCTTGTGCTCACTCAGACTACCAGTAACAGATGTCTCCTTTCTATAGCACAGAAGTCCTACACCCAAGCCCAGGCCCCAAAAGAACCACAGTCAAGGCTGCTCTCACTTCCTTGTTGCACATACCTTGGAAGAAAATAATGGTTTGATTTAGGTTTTTTCCTACTCAGGTTCTGACCTTCACCTGAGTGCCTTAGTTCACCAGGCAGAATGTCTCAGTGAGAGCTGGGGACCCTTGATATCACCTACAGTTAGCTCCATCTTGGTGGTAAGACCCTTCCGAGTGCTTCTATAAAGTCTCAGGGGCATCTTTGATAGCAGCTAGCTTCTAGTCCATCACAATGAAATTCCTTTCTACTAAAGTCATACTGGAAAGTATGAGATTAGCTGTCCCACCTGCACAACCAAGTCTACCTGGTCTCTGGGATTCCATTAATTTCAATTTATTAAGTGCCTACTTAACAATGCCAGTCACTGTGTTAGAGGTTAATGATAAAACAATGAAAACGAAATCCTTGCCCTTGGGAAATAATGTCTACGGTAATCAAATATAAAATTTATAGAAGGAATGCTGGTAAGGGTGGGAAGAACCTTAGCAACTGGAGGTATCAGAAAAGGCCTTTTCTAGAAGGTAGAACCTGAGCTGTACCTTGTAGGAAACCAGGAATTCTGCAAGGTAAAGAGGGAGAGCATTCTAGGTATGGGGAAAGCTTGTGCAGTCATGAAGATGGAAGATAGAATGTACCATACAGGGAACAAGAGGCAGGAAAGTTTGACAGGAATCCAGTGTGCATATGTGTGAATCAGTATGGAAAGGTGGTCTGGATCTCAAATGGGAAGGACTCTAGAGGGCAAACAGAGGAGTTTATATTTGTCCTCCAGTACTGGAAAAGAGGAGAGGTATGACATAACATAATGTAACGTAATATAATAAACACAATATAATACAATACAGTGTAATGTAATAAATATAATAGCATAACATAATAAAATAAATATAAAGTAAATAATGTAATTAATATATGATATAATATATATGATACAATACAATATAATTAATGTAATATAATGTAACATATAATATCATATAATAAAAATAATGTAATATAATATAAATATCATTATAACAAAACAGAATATAATAAATATGACATAATATGATATGATATAATACATTGTTATGTTATATACAATATGATACAATAAAATATAATAAATGTAATGTAAAATAATATAACAACATAATAAATATAACAATATGATATAATGTAATATAATAAATACTGAAGGAGGGAGGGTGAGAAATGAGATGAGGAAGCTCCGAGGGGTGCCCCAAATTTTCTCAGTAATATATGACATGAGAAGGAGCAGACAAGGAATGTCATAGGTAGTTTGAAGAGAAAAGAGAAGATTTGGAACACATCCTGTGAATAATTCGAAAGGCAGATGATCTGGAAGGAATAAAGGGTTCTAGCACAGCAGTGATGGCTAGTGGAATACACTGTAGATGACCCAGTCAGCCACTTGAACTCCCTTCTACGACAAGTACGTAAATAAGAGTGAAAGAGGTAAATGGCAAGAGTAAGTCAAAATTGGGATTTGGAGAGGGATGAAGAGTGATGGGACAAAGTGGCAAAGGATTTGAAGGCAGAGGATTGATTGTATAAAGTTGAACTTGCTAAGGAAGGCATCACAATGTAGAGAGAGTAAACAGAGGCCGGAGCTGGGGTGATAGATTGGGAAAACATGAAAGGGTCAAGTGACAGCATGATACAATGAGAATAAAGAAATATGTATTTAGGATGTGAGGCATAGGGGGAGAAAGGCGAGAAGCTAAAGTCAGAAGAATTCCAGTGTTCTGGATCATGGAAATAGAATATTTGTGGGTGATGGTGACCATGGTTTGTTTAGCTGTTCCTCAATTGATGGACACTCCCTTAGTTTCCAATTGTTTACTACACCAAAAAACTTTTATAAATGTTTTCTGTACATCTAGACCCTTTATTGGAATTATTTCTATTTACTTCTCTGAGAATTTTATTCTTGAGAGATTCTCAATCATTCCTGGCTTGACATTGATTTCAGTCCATACAGTGCTTCATGTTTTTTCTCTGAGAATCCAAAAACCAAAATGGAACAGCCCCTGCCCTCAAGAAGCTTGCGTCCTACTGGGAAAGCCAGCAGGCACTCATAAACATATTTGAAATATACACATGCATATTGGGATGCTTGTTCTCTACCTCTGTTATGCTACTTTTTTCCCTTTTACAGACAGAGGTATGTGAATTTGCTTGACCAAATAGCTCAGCACATGATTGATTTTTACAAAGACATGGTGGCCCAACGCATAATGGACAAGCGCATCATAGAAGAATTGTTTAACTTCAAGAAGGTTGTTGAAGAGCTGAGCAGGTATGAACTTTGATTGTCTTTGAAAAACCTGTTTTTGGAGAGAAATGAAAATATCTGGGAAAAGTAGAACCACCAAAACTGAGGTTTCTTCCATTCTTACTTAAGGATACTTAAAATAATAATATAACATTTATATAAATCTTTTAATTTCACAATGCCTTTTCCTTAAAACAGCCTCGTAAAGCGGGTACAAATGAGAGTGTGTGGAAAAAAGGTGACACAAAGCTAAGCTGAGGTGTGCTACCTTGGCATTCTCTTTGGTAGTTGTTTCATTTGGAAATTGTCATGCTTTTACTGATTGCAGCATTTTGGGGGTTTCTTTGGTGGTCTTTTGGCAGTTATTTTAAATTTAAATCACAGGTGAAATTATTCTAGTTAGTTTTGATGTGAATTCTATTGTCTCTTTCCCATGTTTTATTTTAAATTACCTACTCCTCGGTCACTCAGCACCCTTGATTTTTACCACAGCAGAAAGGTTTGTCTTTGCATGAATAGTGGGGAGGCAGAGGAAGGAGTCCTGTGTATGCTGGGGTGCTTGCTGTTACACCATAGGGCAGATTAAACACCCTGGATCCACATTTGTTCTGTCATTTGGGAAGTTTATAAAACAATGATAAATCAAAATGATAATGCTCTTTCTCAGTTTGACTGACCCCTCCCCACAGCCAGAGCAGGCAGATGGTTTTGGAACAGGGTCAAACCTTGTACCTTTCTGTCTTTCTATATTCTGGTATCTCACATCAACACTGCCCCTCTTAGTTGCAACCCTATTTTCACCAACAAGGAAACACACAGCTCAGAAGCAATTAGGATTGTTTATTCCAAATGGATTGTCTGTGATCCTGACTTACAAAGGAAATAAACAATGATTTTTAAAATTATATTTAAGAAAATTACATTTAAACATCTATTCTTTCAAATGGAAAGTGGGAGTGGGGAGAGGGAGAGTGAAAACTGCACCTTACTAATTACTTGAGTCCTTGGCCAGGTAACAATTTGCCAGCAATTGGACTCTTTCCACACTGGTCACAGCTGACATATACCCAAGTGTCCAAAGATTCTGACTGGCCTAGTGGAGCCCAGACTTGCTCACCACCCATGCTCAGTGTGTCTCTCCTGGAGCCCTTCTTTATCATATATACCCGCCATTATGGCCTGGTTTAACCCGTCTGTCTAGATGGTTTTTATCAGGGTGTGGCTGCTGCAAATGCCACAGCTTCTTGGAGCCACAGGTGAGAGTTGGGTGATAGGTGGACACTAAAAGTGGATGAGCCCTGAAAATGCTTGACCTCCTTGAATACCCCATACACCCCAAATTCGTTGATGAATTAGGGGGATGTCTATCCTAAGCATGAGAAGACTTCTCCCAGTGGAATGGACAGATGAGAACAATTTGTTCCAGTGGCCATGAAGGCTGCTGAAGCATCTGCTGTGGAGTGCTTAGATCTTGCTCAAGTGTCAAAGACGCCAAGGTTATCTGCTGCATCCCAGACCATCCCCAGTCATCTTGACTTTGGTACTGCCACTGGACTTGGATGACTCAGGAAGAGAGAGTAAGGCTGATGGCTCTGTGCAACTTGGCCTCACATCAGTCCAGCTCACGTGATGTCGCTGGTCCTCTTCAAAAACGAAGAATGAACAACGAATCTATAATATAATAACCGTGTAATTATGGTTACTTACCGTAATTGGTAAGTAACAGGGCTGGCATTTGAGCCCTCTTCCTCCAACATTAAACATAGTGTTCTTCTCACTGTAATATATAGTCATTAGGATTTGATTTTGGAAAACGGGCCTTCAGATCCCTGTACTATTTCATAGAGGCGATGTATGAAATAGTGCATTTAAATTGCAAATTTTACACATTTCATTGATAAGAGTAATACTGGATGGTAACCAAGAGGATATTTTCAGGTCCAGATGTATTGTAAATCAAACATGACCTTTTTTATTCTGTAGTATAATATATGAAAGATTTTTAGCAGTTTTAAATTTTTAATTCCCTGGCATAATTAATTAGTAACCATTAGGGCCTCACTCCCTGAAATTTTTGAATATGTAGCTAAATTCCAGAGCAAAGTAATCATACTTTTTGGGAGCTGGGAGGGTCCTTAGAGATAATTTATTCCAAATCCCTTACTTTATAACTGAAGAAACTGATCCTCAGAGAGGTCACGTCCTTTCTAAGGTCACAAGTAGTAAGTAACAGAGCTGAGATGTTAGCCCTGGGGGTAGTATAGGTATTAGTAACATGATCATTTTACAGACTGGAGAACTGAGGGCTGAAGTGACTTAGTTCATTGTCACAGACTTTCTCTTTAAATTGCTGAAAATGAAATTGAGGGTGTTCACTACTATACTGGAATGATAAGGAGTTAAGAGCAATGTACAAGGTTATGAAACATTCCATATATTCCGTTCAAAAATTGGGCAAAGAGAAAATGATTGCTACATGTAATATAATTCACCATTTCTGAGGCTAGCGTTCTATATACCAGTATTTTTATTAACAGTCATTGGCATTAGATCTATCAAAGTCCATTTTTGTGCAAACAAAACTGATTAAACTCTTTATTGCATGTCCGAATATAAAATCATATTTTTACACACCAAAAGGCTCTAACCTTCATTACTTTTTACTTTTGTTCAGTTTTTTCAGTTGTGCCTGACTCTTTGTTACCCTATTTCGGGTTTTCTTGGTAAAGATACTGGAGTGGTTTGCTATTTCCTTCTCCAGCTCATTTTACAGATGAGGACACTGAGGCAAACAGGGTTAAGTCACTTGCCCAGGGTCACACAGCTAGTCTGAGGCCAGACTTGAACTCAGGCAGCAGTCCTGGTGCTCTATCCACTGTGCAATCCAGTGGTTCTCCCCTTACCCCCCCATCATTGCTATTTGACCTCTGAAGTCCCTTCTGGCTCTAAATCCATATTCCTAGGCTCAAAAGTGACAGCCTCCACACACGTGGATTTCTGTGTGGATGTTCCTGTTTTAAGATAAAACTAAAATCCTCCACAGAAACTTTTCCTGGGTCATTGAAGGAAACAAAATTTCTCGTTTGATTTTAGAGAACTAGTTCTAGTTCGAGAATATGATTTAAAGTTGAGGAAAAAATCAGACAAGATCCATGAGGAGTTAAGGATAGCTCTCAGTAATGCAGAGAAGAATGCCAGGTGAGTTTCTTAAATCTTAACTAAATTAGATGGAGAGGGGGGAGGATGTAGTAATTAAAGTAATGAAATGCTAATTTTTTGAGTCTTAAGATGACAATGTGTGTCTTTTGTAGGAACCTAATATATGATTTCTCTCTTGAAGTGAGAGCAGGATAATGAGTCCTTTTTTTCTTTGGGAAAAGAGTCCTGGTTGTTTTTGTGTTAAATGTGCGTTGCACGCTGGATCTCCATTTTCTTCTGTTGTTTCCTTGAATCCACTCTGCTCTGTTATCATCATTACTTAAATACATCATTTAGTAATATTTAGCATTTATATTATCAGAAACTGAAGCATGAAATGGTAAAGCCAAAATTCTAAGAGTCAAGACAAAGAAGTGAAAAAAAAATGCAAAACACACAATATTGCTCTAAGAGAATCATGCTCTCCACAAGTTGGAAGGAAAGGGAACTTTGTGTTGCTGCCATATTTGCTCACTGACTGCAGCTACTGTCTTTAGACAAGTTTTGGGCACAGACAACTACTTTGCCAGAGTGGAGGTAGGTCTTATGATACAAGTCACTTGGGAAGGAGTCCTTTAAATGAAATAATACTTATGAAGGGCTTAGTACAGTTCCTGGTGCACAGAAGGTACTTAATAAATTATTATTCTTTCCCCTTTCTGCCTTTCCCTTCCCCTACAAAGCAGAGAGAGGGCATAAAGTAATAGAACTTTGTGAGAACTATTCCTTATCAGAACCTTGCCAGACTGCCCTGCAGCTGGCCTGATTTTTACCTCTCCTCCCTCCCTCCTGATTTCCCTTCGGCTGTTTTTATCTCACCTGTGTTGATCTTATAAAGGACCTACCTATAAGTTATCTCCCTAAGTAGGAGAGATCTGTGTCTCCAGACAATTGAAAGACACATCATGACATCCTTTGCTGCTGGCAAACTTTTATTTTGAAATTTATGATTTGATTGTGGCTGATTAATTTCTTTGCCTTTCATAGATGAACTCTCAAACTAGAAGGAGTCTTCAGAATAGTGAGCAGTAGCAGGGAGGGGGCTAGGTCTTTGGTTTTACCCACATCCATGAAGAAGAAGGTCCTAGGCTCCTGCCCCCTGAGTGATTGCACAGAAAAAGACAGAATGCTTCCTCCTGAAGGGTGGAAGTGACCTGCACTCTTAGTGACCAGTGACTGCTGACCACCATCTGACTTGTTTCCCTCACCTTATAGCGGTAGTACAAGCTATCCCTTTCTAATAACTGCAGGCAGAGGGTAGAGGAATCTATCAGTCAGTATACCTTATACTTCTCAGGTGTCTTCTGTTTCTTTTTCTCTTGATGGACCCCTCCTCCAATTAAACAAACAAATAGTAAAACGCAAAAACACCATTATTTTCTGGTTCTGGAAGTTTTTTCTACCAGATGGCAGGTAGGTAAGAATTGGGACATTATTTTAAACTTCGTGTCAAATTTCCAATTGTATTAATATTATAATAATACATAATAATATTAATTTATAATAGTGGTAATATTAATATAATTAATGTCAATGTTAATATACAATCTTATATATTAATATTATGTTTTGAGCATCTAATCATTATAATATGGAGTATTTAATCATTTGCTATGAAACTTATGTTTAGATTATTTGTTATCATCATTATCACTGCTTTAGATCTTTTGCAAAGCGATTAACTAGATATGGTCCCAACTAGATTGTAAACCCAACTCAGATGATGTCTTCTTCACCCAGTCTTTCCAGATCTCACTCTTTGATGATGACATATCCTCTTGATTGATATGAGATTGTTGTGGAGATAGAAGTGATGCGATTAGTAACTGGTTTAATATGGTGTGGGGCAGTAAGTGAGAGTAATGATGAGTAGAGAATGATTCCTAGCTTGTGAACCTGGTGACTGACAAGAGTGTAGTATTTCCAGAAGAAATAGGAGCATTGGAAAGAAGCATAGGTGTTAGGCAGAGGTAGAGTGACTTCCACCTGCATATGTTCAGTTTGAGATACCTAGACAATGTTCAGGTGAAGCTGTCTAGCAGCCTGGAGACTGGGACTCAGGAGAGAGAACAAGACTGGATATGTAGATAGATACGAATCATTTGCCTCTAGATACTTGTTGAACCTATGGGAAATGACGAGGCCATCATGAGAGAGAAAATAGAGAGAGAAAGGAAGAAGTCCTAGGTGGGGACTCTGGGGCACACTCCATACATCAGGGGTCATGGATGAAGAACCTTCAAAGGAGACTGAAGAGAAGTCAGACAAGTAGGAGATCTGGGAGAGAACATCAGAAGGAAGGGAGAGCCATTAGTGTGACACTCCTCTGGGAGGTCAAAGAGGTAAGGATAGAACATTCTATTAAATATGGCAGCAAAAAGATTGCTGGTGACTGCAAAAGATGGCATTTATTGTTGACTGATGAAGCTGGAAGCTAGACCACAAAGGGCTGAGGAATGGGAGATGAGAAAATGGAGGCAACCAGTGTGCCATATTTTTCTAGGAGTTTGACTGTGAAAGGAGGTGTGTTCAGTTGTTTCAGTCATGTCCAATTCTTTGTGGTCCCATTTTGAGGTTTTCTTGGCAAAGATAATAGAGTGGTTATTTACTTCTCCAAATCATTTTACAGAAGAGGAAACTGAGGCAAATAGAGTGAAGTGACTTGTGCAGAATCACACAGCCAGTGTCTGAGTTCAGATTTGAACTCAGGAAGAAGAGTCTTCCTGACTTCAGGTCCATCACTCTATGCATTGAACCACTTAGCTGTTTCTGTGAAAGGGGAGAGGGAAGGAGAAACAGATTGATAATTTCACTAATTTTGTCAGTGATTTTGTACAGTGGCTAATATTAGCTGACCAGTAAGTAAATTGAAATTGTCACATCATTCAACACACTTAAAGAGATTCAGCAACAACATTTCCCATCTATAATGTTTATCTTTAACTGGATTTAAACCACCTAAATAAGATAGAATGGCATTCCATTTTTTCACCATTATGCCGGGCTCCAGTTTCCCTTCTTTCTTATGTGTTAGGACTGGAAAACTGATATGATCTACTCTTTTTGCATAAAAGAGAAATAGCCAGAAATGAATGAAGACATTTATTATATTTGAACAAAATCAATATTCTGGATGCATTTAATTTAATAATTTATCATACTATGTTTTGAATTTTAAGTGAATCCTATATTACAATTAATTAGATTAGGCTGAAAGCTCCTTGAGGGCAGGCACTGTCTTTTGCCTCTCTTTGTATCCCCAGCACTTAGCACAGTGCCTGGCACATAGCAGGTATTTAATAAATGCTTACTGATTGAATAAATAATAACAGTAGCTGCTAGCATTTATATAATGCTTTGAGATTTACAAAGTACTTTGTATTACCAGTTGTGGCTAGAATGTCATGTTCTACAATAATATACTAATAAGTAAAAGAAAAAAAATATATAAAAGCTAACTAGAGAAAGGGGAAAAATATTGGACTTTAGATTATCATTAACTTCTTTTTCCTGAGAGATTTAGAAAACATTTAGTATTATCTCTTCTGTTTTACTTGATGTGAAATATACCTATTACCTTATATCTTTAGACTGGGTCACAATTATCTAAAGATCAGCTTAAGGTGAATTTTCTATTTTAAGAAGGAATTAATGATTTTAGAGCATGATCAAACCAGTGTTTTCTTTGTCTTTAAATTTAGAATTGTGGAGCAATATCATGACTTATATACATCACAAAGACTAAGAATGGAAGCTGACATTAAGCAGTTAACTTCAGAAAGAGACATCTGGAGCTCAGCCACCTATGACTTGGCCCTAAAGGTAGTGAGAGCTAGACATAGCTCTGAGCCCCTCGCCCCACTCTTTTTTTTTCCAGATTCATTTTATAGTTGTAAATAATGCTAATACAAAATTATGATCTTTATAGTTATTACACTTATATGTGTATTTGTTGGCTTCCCTATTAGAATGTAAGCTCCTTGTGAGGAGGAATTGGTTCATTCATTGTATTTGTATCACAGTGCTTGGCACATACTAGGTGCTTAATAAATACTTGTCGATTGATTGATAACTGGTCAATAAAGCAATTCACTGTGAAAACTGAAGACATTTATTCCTTTACTCTCCTGGATAGAGGATAGGTAGAGACTTAGAGTCAGGAAGTTGTGTAAATTGTAAATGTAATGTAAATTGATTTTGTGACCATGGCCAGGCCACTTGATATCTATAGGCCTCAGTTTCCTCACCTGTAAAATTGGGATAATAATGTCTGTAAAGCCTACTTCACAGGGCTATTGTGAGGCTCAAAAGACACAATGCAAATCTTTTTTTTTTTTTTACAATTAACTTCCTTTTATTTTATTTTTTTAGTATGTATTGCATAATTTATTTTTTTAACTTATTTATTTGTTTTAACATTCATTTTCACAAAATTTTGAGTTCCAAATTTTGTCCCCATTTCTCCCCTCCCCTCCTGCAAAACGCCGAGCATTCTAATTGCCCCTATCACTGATCTGCCCTCTCTTCTAACATCCCTCCCTTCCCTTGTCCCCATCTTCTCTTTTGTCCTATGGGGCCAGATAACTTTCTATATCCCATTAACTATATTTCTTATTTCCTAGTAGTAAGAACAGTATTTGAGAGTTGTTCCTAAAACTTTGACTTCCAACTTCTCTTCATCCCTCCCTCCCCACACATTCCCTTTGGGAAGCAAGCAATTCAATATGGGCCATATCTGTGTAGTTTTGCAAATGACTTCCATAATGGTCATGTTGTGTAAGACTAACTATATTTCCCTCCATCCTATCCTGCCCCCCATTGCTTCTGTTCTCTCTTTGGATCCTGTCCCTCCCCAAGAGTGTTGACTTCAAATTTCTCCCTCCTCCCACTGCCCTTCCTTCCATCATCCCCCCCACTCTGCTGATCCCCTTCTCCCCCAATTTCCTGTATTGTAAGATAGCTTTTCATACCAAAATGAGTGTGCATTTTATTGCCTCCTTTAGTCAAATGTGATGAGAGTAAGCTTCATGTTTTTCTCTCACCTCCCCTCTTTTTCCCTCCACTGAAAAGTCTTTTGCTTACCTCTTTTATGAGAGATAATTTGCCCCATTCCATTTCTCCCTCTCTCCTCCCAATATATTTCACTCTCACCACTTAATTTCATTTTTTTAAGATAGGATCCCATCCTATTCAATTCATTCTGTGTGTGTGTATGTGTGTGTGTGTGTGTTGTGTGTAATCCACCAACTACCCAGATACTGAAAAGTTGCAAGAGTTACAAATATTGTCTTTCCATATAGGAATGTAAACAGTTCAACTTTAGTTCAGTCCCTTATGACTTCTCTTCATTCTTGTGTTTGAAGGTCAAATTTTCTTTTCAGCTCTGGTCTTTTCATCAAGAATGCTTGAAAGTCCTCTATTTCACTGAAAGACCAGCTTTTCCCCTGAAGTATTATACTCAGTTTTGCTGGGTAGGTGATTCTTGGTTTGAGCCCTAGTTTCTTTGACTTCTGGAATATCATATTCCATGCCCTTCGATCCCTTAATGTAGAATCTGCTAGATCTTGTGTTATCCTGATTGTATTTCCACAATACTTGAGCTGTTTCTTTGTAGCTGCTTGCAATATTTTCTCCTTGACCAGGGAACTCTGGAATTTGGCCACAGTGTTCCTAGGAGTTTCTCTTTTTGGATCTCTTTCAGGCATTGATCGGTGGATTCTTTCAATATTTATTTTGCCCTCTGGTTCTAGAATATCAGGGCAATTTTCCTTGATAATTTCATGAAAGATGATGTCTAGGCTCTTTTTTTGATCATGGCTTTTTTGATGTTTTTTTTTTCTTTCTGGAATTCAGTTTCCTAGGGCTCAGGCTAAATTGTAAACATCTGAAGGATTAATCTCCTTTGAACCCTGATAATTCACAGCTTGCTGAGTCATGTAGGTTTCGTGCCTTCTGGCTCTGAGTCAATCAGTGCACGAGTCTTTATTGCATATTTTATGAGGTTGGTATTTTGCTTTGGGGGCTTGCTCATGAAAAGGACCTTTTGGTTCCCTGGATGGCACTCTGAATAGCCATTTTTCAAGAGCTCCCCAACTACTCAGATGTTGATACTTCCTGTTCTGGTGGTGTATGTAGGTGACTGTATTGCTTAGTTCAGACAATTGGAGCCTTGTCTGTTGAATCTCTGTGCTAATTTCTCTGCTTGCATTGCCTTGGAGAACCCAGGATCACAACTGCCTGCCATGATGAAGCATTGGAGAACTTTAGTGGGGGAGGGGAAAAGAGGTAAATGAAATTAACAAGATGAAATTTACCTTGGATATATGTAGGATCTGATATTTGAGTTCAGAACAATTTCCCATAAACTGAATTAAGGAGACTTGGCTTAATAAAAATTTATTGAATACAATCTAGGGCATTAGTTAACTATAAGCTAAAAGAGTTAATGTTGTATCAATAGAAGTGTGATCAGAATAATTGAGGAAGTATTCCTACTCTTTATTAGTCAGAACACACCTTGAAATATTGTGTTTAGTTTCACATTTTAAAGGTATTTCACCAAAAGTTTCACATTGAAAAGGTGAAGAGAATCCAGAAGAAGAATCCTTCAGGATGATAAAGAGTCTAGAAATCACAGTATATGAAGAATAATTGAATGAACTGGGGAAGGTTAGCTTGGTGAAGAGATATTTTATAGGAGATGTATTTACCATCTTTAAATATTTCATAGGCTGTTGTGTGGAGGGTTGGACAAATACAGAGAGTAGAACTAGGGTCAATGATAGAAATGACAAGAAAAAATAAATTCATATATTGGCTCAATATAAGGAAAAAAAAAACCTATGTAATTAGAACTACCCCCATATGGAGTAGAATGTCTTGTGAGAAGATGAACTCCCCATCATCACTATACCTTTTCATGTAGAATCTAGATGAACATCTAGCAGGGATGATGCTGACAGGCTTCTTGTGTTGGGTAGGAAGTTAGATCTCCAAGGTTCTCTCCAGTTCAAATATTCTGTGATTCCACTTCCCTTATTTGTTCTAATTCATTAGTTTTTTAAAAAATGCAGGTTTGGTTCTGGTTCAGACTGATTAAGTGGATGAGCGATTAAAAAAAACAATCATTCATTTTGTTTATTTCATGATTCACTCAAGATCAATATTTGCATCTTGTTTGGTCCAATTTATCTCTACTCAGTCCAGATTCTGATCGTCATATAACTTTCTTATAGGTCATTAAAAAGAACAACCTTATACTGACCAGAAGACTTTATCTTAATGAAAAGGCTTGGAACAAATATGTCACACATTTTATTGTTCTGTTGGCATCTCAGGTAAACTTCAATTTAAGAGGCTTATTGGAGTTGAGAGTGTGGGCATTTGTGTGTTGGGAGGGTGTATGTAGATGATATTATAAGACCTGTACCCAATAGGATTTTAGTAAACTTAGAGAGAAAACATATTTTAACTCTTCATTTGTTGATACATTTCTATTCCAATTGACTTTCCAAACATTTATTTATTTCTCCATTCAAGACATTGATCTAGGTCCTAGGGGATACAGAGTTAAAAAAATCACAGGATCTAATTTAGCTCATGAGATACATATACAAATAATTGTGATACAAGTTGGAAAAAGAGAGGTCAAACAATGATATAAAAGATTTGAGGGAAGGGTCACATCTGTCTGGGGCAATCAGAGAAGGCTTCATGGAGAAGGCATCACTTGGGCTACTTCTAGAAAGAAGTTTCTATGGGCAGAGGTGCTGAAAGAATATGTTCCATGCATGGAGAATAGTACTGTACACATGCAGAGGGAACAGGATGAGACTTGGGAACTACAAGTGGTCCAGTCCAATAGAAATGGAGACTGTGTAAAAAAAATTCCATGAAATAAGCCTGGAAAGGTGTTTGGACTAGATTGAAGGTGTCCTTTAAATGCCAAAATAAGAAGCTTATATTTTTTGTGGGAGGAAATCAGAGACCACTAAAGGTTTTTATATAAGGAAGCAATCTGAACACACTTGTGCATTAGGAAAGTTACTCTAATTTGCTCTGTGAAGCATGATTTGGAGAGGGGAAAATGCAGGAAGACGAGGCAGTAATTACAATAATCTAGGAAAGATGAACTTGAACTAGGATGTGGCAATGGAATTGGAAAGGGAAAGGTAGATTTTAGAGTTATTATTGAGATAAAATCCGAATTTAATAAACATATCTTGTTAAAGATATATAGTGCTTACCATATGCAGGGTGGGGCAGCTAGGTGGTACAGTGGATAGAGTACTGGCCCTGGAAATGGGAGGACTCGAGTTCAAATGTAGCTTCAGACACTTACCAACTGTGTGACCCTGGGCAAATCACTTCACCCTGTTTTTGACTCAGTTCCTCATTTGTAAAATGAGTTAGAGAAAGAAATGGCAAACCACTCTCGTATCTGGCCAAAAAACCCCAAATGAGGTCACAAAGAGTCAGACATGACTGAAAAATGACTGAACAGCATATGCCAGGCACAGTCTTAAATAGTGGGGATGCAAGGTTGCATGTGGGTGATGAGAACTGGGCAATTAGAAGATTGCTGTATTCATTAACAGCAGTTGGGAAGGCAGGGAAAAGTTTGGGAGGAGAAATGATGTTTAGTCTTCTCTATGTAATATGTAAGATTAATGGAATATCCAGGTACTTGAAAATATGGAACCAGGGCTGTCTGAAAAGATTTAAGAAAACATACCCACATATACATATACACACTCATATATACACATATATATGCATGTATGTGTGTATGACTATATATGATTTATTTCATCTTATGTAAGATGACATGTATGAGTGACTGTACACATATAAATACACACATGCATCTATGTAGGTATATGCATACACATACCTATGTGTATGCATGCCTACACATGTATATATACAGAAATATGTATGTGCACTATATATGTACGGAATATCTATACATCTTTATATATGGATGTGTGCATGTATAAGGATATACAGATATTCCTTATGCATACATGTGCATATACACAATATATATCCATATACAGACATAAGATATGTGTGCCTATGTACATATGTATGCATGCACTTGCCCATATGTATATACACAGCATACACACATGCATATATACTTGTATGTATATGTGTATAGTCACTTATAGTATATGTCATGTTTCATAGAAGTGAATCAAAGTTATGGAAGCTGATGAGATTGCTAAGGGACAGAGAAAAGAGAGTGAGGGGTTGAGGAAAGAACCTGGGGGAGCCACTTTCAACAGAAACTCGTTAGGCATTTGTTATATGCAGAACCTGTGCCAGGTGTCTAAGTCATGAAGAGCCCATGAAATGTGGTCCCCATCCTCATAGCTGAAAAGAAAAAGAACAAGGAGAGGGAATAAGTGTTTTTACTTTATTTTTTGTTTTAAGTAATCTAAATTTACAAACTCTTTGAACTTCGTAGAGCCTTCTTGTGATTGTCAGATAAACTTCTGACTATTAATTTCAAGTGCTTTGGTCTTGGGCAAAGTCTTGGGTCCAGGATATTTGCAGCTTAAAATTCTGAGAGAATTCAGTGGAAGTTCACTTGAAACGTCTCTCAAGTTGCAGAAGAATGAATCTGATCCCTAATGTTCCACATCCACAATCTAAAGTGTGGTCTGGGAACTCCTGGGTGTTCTCAAGACCTTTTCAGAGTGTCTGTAAAGTAAAAACCATTTACAGCATAAAATTAAAATGTTTTAATTTCTAATATGGTAAGTATTCTTAGCCTCATAAATATAATCTCACATAAACCAAAGCTTTTGGGGAGGGGGTGCTTTCATCTAGAACAGGGATGGGGAATCTGTGACCTTGAGGCCACCTGTGACCCAGAACCACAGGTTCCCTACCCCTGGTCTAGAATTAAGAGTATAAATGGGTTCTGAGACTAAGAAGTTCAAGAACCACTGTTTTATGTTTTTTTTTAAGTATGTTCATAGTTTTCTTAACTTTAGATATTAGACAGTGATGGGAAATGTAGTGGTGCTCCTAAACTACTGTACTCATTATTTTGATCTTATCAACCCAACAAGAAATCTGGTAACCAAATTTTTTGTCTTCTTGCTTTTTGGTTTTCACCACAGTCATTTACCCTTAGCTCATCCCATTGAACTCTTTTTGTTTTGATTTGTTTTTGGGTAATAAAAAACACTTAAGCAAAAATGACTTAACAAAGACATCATATCTGACAGTGACGGCAACGTTCTCCACCTCTCTTCTGAGAAAAGGATGGTGTGTTTTCCTAATAGTTCTCTAGGTTAGAAATTATTCATGGCAGCTTATCAGAGTTCAATTGCTTTTTTAATGTTGCTTTTATTTACATTATTCTAGGATGCAGCAGACCTTTCACAATTGCAGAAGGCTACCCAGCAATGGAGAACTCTTTTTAGAAACTTCAAATATGATTTGGAGATAAGAGAAGATAAGATCAGAGAGAGGGTGAATTTTATGAAAAATACCCTCATCAAATTGCAGAAGTTCATCGAGAAAAATATGTGGGTGGTCAATAAGTGCTTATTTTCTGGTGTTATTGTGTTAGCTCCCTGATAATCATCCTAGTTCATTTTATGTTCAAACTATGCACGCATCATTGACAACTTGTTGCGTGTTGTTCAGTCATTGCAGTTGTATCCAACTCTTCCTGACCTCATTTGCGGTTTTCTTGGCAAAGATACTAGAGTGGTTTGCCATTTCCTTCTCCAGCTCATTTTACAGACTATCAATGGCATATGGCAGACTTGAATTTCTGACTTCACCTATAAAGTCAGTAGCTTAGTGATAGAAGTGTGTGTGCGTGTGTCTGTGTCTGTGTCTGTGTGTGTATTTAGAGGGAAATAGAAGCTGAGGGAAGATTGAGTTGCATTGATGGGACATAGAGGAGTGTGTGTGTGTGTGTGTGTGTGTAAGTGTAAGCATAAGGGAGTGGAGGCTTGGGTGGGAGATTGAGTGGATTGATGGGATATAAAGAAGTGTGTGTATGTGTGTGTGTGTGTGTGTTGTATTTGTATATGTAAGTGTTTATAAGGGAATAGAGACTAGGGGATCAAGATGGATTGATGGGGTACAGAGAAGTATGTGTGTATGGTGTGTATGTGTGTGTTTTCATAGGGGAGTAGAGGCTGTGGGAAGATTAGGATAGATCCACAAGGTACAGAGAAGTACAGAAAAGTGTAGAGGCTAGGGAGGGTGGGATGGATTGCTGGGGTATAGAATCTTACAGTCACAGAATTGGCAGGGATCTTGGGGAGGAGGGGAATCAAACTAGTTCAACTGGTGCCAGAGAAAAAGTCTTCTAAAGCAGCCATGACATAAAGTTGCCCATGTTCCATGGAAAAATCTCCACTGATAGGGAACTTAACCAACTTCCAAAGAAGCTCATTCTACTCTAGGATAGCTGCTCTAATTGTTAAATTTTTTTTTCTTATTTTGAGCCAAAATCAGCCTTCCCCTAATTCTTCCACATTGTTTCTAGTTATACTCTTTGGGATCTAAGCTTTCTGCAAGGAAACCCTTCAGATACTCAAAACTAAGTTATTACTCTCTCCTAGCCTTCAGTTTTTCATGTTAGATGTTCCCTGTCCTAACAGATTCTCATTCTCCGCCACTGTGATCACCTTCCTCTAGGCATGCTGTAACTTAAAATTCAGTTCCCAGAACTGGACCATAGCCCTCTGTGTTCTAAATAGTATAGAATACACCTGCCTCTCACCTTGATCTGGACACTCTATTTCTCCTGTTACAAACTAAGATTACATTAGGGCTTTCTGTTTTTATCCATTTACTCAACTCATTCATTCACTCATTCATTCATTCATTCATCCATTCACTCATTCATTCATTCATTCACACATTCATTCATTCACACATTCATTCATTCATCCATTCACTCATTCATTCATTCATTCATTCAATACACCAGGACCATAGGATCATGGATTTAGATTTGAAGGAAGCTTAGAGGTTATTTAATCCTCCTCTTTCATTAAGATGAGGAAACAGACACAGGCCAAGTGCTTTGTCTAAGGTCATAAAGGTAATGTTTGAATTTCCATTCCAGGTCCTCTGACCCCAAATCTGGTGGTTCTTTTCACCATACCACATTCTCTAGTGATTCATTGATTACTCACCATCCCCTACTCCCATCCCTCCCAAGGTCTTTTTTATATGTTGTCCAACAATGCCTTTATTCTAAAATATTTGTGCAGCTGATTTTTTTCAACCCAATTTGGCACATTATTCTGGTCTGTCAGGATCTCTTTGGATCTTGATTCTGTCTTATACAGTACTAGTTATCCCTTGTAGAATCATGTCATCCCCAAATCTAGTAAGCATGCCATGATCTGAGTCATTGACACTGGTATGTGACAGACCAAGGATGGAACCCTATAGCCTTCCATTAAGACTGTGACCTTCTATTAGAAGCATCCCTTCAAGCTGACATCATACAATGAATCACAACATTTTGGTTCTAACCACTCAACCAATTCATGGTAGTAGTATTAGTAATAAATAGTAGTAGTAGTAGTAGTAGTAGTAGTAGTAGTAGTAGTACCAGTAGCAGCAGCAATGGTAACAGTGACAACAGGAGTAGTTGAAGGAAACAAGCATTTATTAAGCTCCCTCTGTATTGATAGGGGTATGCACATTGGATAGAATGCTGGGCCTGGAGTTAGGAACTTGCTGAGTTCAAATCTGGCCTTAGATACTTACTACCTGTGTGACCCTAGGCAAGTCAGTTAGCCCTGTTTGCCTCAGTTTCCTGTATAAATTTAGCTGGAGAAGGAAATGGAAAACCACTTTAGCCTTTCTTGCAAGAAACCCCCAAATGAGATCATGAAGAATCAGACAAAACCAAAATGACTGAAAAACAAAATGTGTTGATAAAGGATATCCTTGCTTCACCCCTGATAGTATTGGAAAGGCTTCTAGCTTATCTGTATTACAGATGTTTTCTCTCAGTTTTAGAGAGATACTACTTGTCATTTTAAAGAAAGCACTATTTATTCCTGTGGTTTCTAGGGCTTAAAAAAACCAACAACCAAGGAAGGAGTATTGTATTTTGTCAAAAGGTTTTCTGCATCTAGATCATTGGTCCTTTTTCCATCTGACTTACAGATAGAACATCCTTAAAGTATGGTTTCCTCTTAATGGAATGTGAACTCCTTGAGTGTAGGGACTGATTTGTTTTTTATTTGTATCCTCAGACACTTAGCCTACTACTAAGTGCTTAATAAATGCCTTTCCATTCACTTACCAGTTTGGCACAGATTTAAACCACAATAACCCATGGAGACCATCTATGAACTGTAGGAGAACTGAAATTAGTGGGGTAGAGGGATTACCCACACCAATAAAACTCCATGAAGAATACACAAATTAGAGGGTCTCCCAGGAGAATGACCAGGATGCCACAGGGTCTGAAACCATGACATGTAAACAGTGGACTGAAGGATCTGGGAGTTTTAGCTTGGAAAAGAATATGAAAAAAATCAAAGAAACGTGATAGTTGCTATCTGATAGCTGAAGGTGTGGAAGAAGTAGAATGACTGTGTCCCTCTACTGGACAAACTAGTATCAGTGGGTGGAAATTACATATTGGCTCAGTTTAAGAATGAACTTCCTAACAATTCCACCCATTTAATAGTGGAACAACCTGCCTTCTGTCAGGGATGTTGTGGTAGGAATTTCTACATTGAACTGCCCAATAACTGTCAATGTTTCTTTCAATCATAAGATACTCTATGTGTTCTTTAGAGGAAATTCGGGAAGAGTAAGGCTGATGACTTTGTGCAATTCTGCCTCTCTTAAGTTCAACTGACATGCAAATCACCCATGATGACAACAGTCCTCTTTGAAAAGGCAGGACAAACAACTTCATGTGTTCCCCAGAATCAACTAGACATATAGCTCAATTTGTTTTCCAGTTGAAATATTTATATTCAAGTTAATTTGCCAAACATTTATTGAGCCCCTAGGAGGTCAAGATAAATAAGATACCAACTTTAAGCCCAAGTAATTTGCTGTTAATAAGGGAGGTAAAATATGGACATGAGTATAATATGAGGTAGAGCACTTTATGAAAAGTACATAAAAGAAATTTGAATAAGAGTACTCCAAGATTTCAGAGGGTGGAAAAATCACTTTTAGCTGTGGAGATCAATGAAGGCTTCAACAGAGCAGAGTATTGGCTATTTTTAAGAAATATGTTTTCAATTGGTCTAAATTTCTTTCTGCATCCTTTCCTCCTTCCCTCCCAGAAAGCCAAATAATTTTTTTTAAAGAAAAAATTCTTAAATTCCTTCAAGAAATAGAGAAACATGAGAGTTTGAAGATCAGCAAATATCAATTCATCGAAAAAATTTGAGACCATATGCAATGTTCTCCATCGCTAGACATGCCTTCCCCTAAATATACTTTTGCAAAGGAGTCGGAGGGTGGAGGGAGGAAGGAGAAAGAGAGCTCTTCTTTGGGGCTGTTCTTGTAGCAGATAGTGTTTGAGTGGGTTTTGGATAAGTAGTATTTAAATAGGCACAGGTTGCTGGAAGAAGGGGAGGATTCCCTATCCAGCAAGGATGTCGTGAATAGATATTGAAATATTGTTTAAATATATTTCCAACATGGTGGCTCCATATTGGAGCACAGCTAGTAATGATAAACCCTTCTCTGCTCCACTAAGTTGGTTTCTCAAGCACTTTGCTGTGGACAGCACCTAACCTTCATCTTTACATTTCCACAAAGTATAATCACAAGGGCTTCTGGGGAAATTAGAAGCAGCTTCTTCAGCAGAAAAAGAAGCTGGGGATCCTTTTACTAGTCTGATTTGCCAGTTGATTTCCAGAGAGGAAATTCAAAAACAGTCCTCTTTTTCAACTCCTTTTTTCTTTTTGAGGCAATCAGGGTTAAGTGATTTGCCCAGGGTCACAGAGTTTATAAGTGTCTGAGACTGGATTTGAACTCAAGTCCTTCTGATTTCAGCACTGGTGGTGTTCTCTACTTTTACAGCTTTGGTCAACAAGAATTATTCTAATAATAATCTGTATTTGAAGATCTGGGACATACATGGCATGTGTTTAGTACATCATCTCTTGAGACTATGACTTGAATTTCTAATGGCTCAATGTTCTCCCCCTTAATGAGAGCTGTTTAAGATAGTTTAACACTGTTTTGGTTCCAGAGCTATAAAAGTCTGATTTTGTAAATATCTAGATCCCAAACAAAATTGAAGGATTTAGTTGGGAAGATGTATTTGAAAATTTTGAAGCAGAAATCTTGTATTTTTATCAGTATATCTGTTACAGATGTGATATATTTTCTTTTTTACTTCTCTGCTTCTAACCCCCTTTTTTCCCTCCTTCCATTCTTCCAGTGTGGATGGTGTCTTAGCTCCCATCAAGGACTCTACCATGAAGGCAATATGTGCAGACTTAAAGAAATGTAACCAAGTAAGGCTTTCTAATGGATATCTTGTTCTTCAAAATGCAGGTGACTAGAATTACATGCTGTCCGTGGATCTCTTATCTGAACTAGGGAGAAAAACTGTCAGTCACAGTCAGCAAATAAGCATTTATTAAGCAATATGCTAAGCCCTGGAGATACAAAGAGAAGCAAAAGACCATCCCTATGCTGGTGAAGCTCACATTGTAATGGGGGGGGACAACATGCAAACAAATAGTTTTCAGGTGCTGAAAGCTACTCATACTTGCAAAGACTCTTACACTTCCCTCTGTCAAGTGGGTATAATTTAATGCATCTAAAGCCTTTCCCTTCTAGTAAGCTTTGAACAATTTTATATAAAGACTCACTAGTTATATCTGAAAGTTATTTTCCCAGGTCACTTGAGAAAATTTTCTCAAAACTTTGCTCAGGAGCAGTAGAAAGTTGAATTTGGAGTCAGACAACCTGCCACTTGTTCTGTGCATGGCTTTGGGCTAGTCACTTAATTTCTCTGGACTTCCCTTAGCTCAGTGGCAGAATCGTGGGGCTAGACCAGATGGGTAGATCTAAAGTGGGAAATGTTCTCAGAAGAATCATTTCATTTAAACTGAAATGGATGAGGAGTCTATTGTATGTGAGACACAGAATGCTACCAGTGGGCGCAGAGTGATCCTAATGGAGCAGGTCTCCCTTTAAGGAGCCCACATTTTGGACAAGTAATGATACCAGCTTGACCCTACAGTTCATCCGTTCAACTTTACCTATGGATTTCTATACTATAAATGGAAGAGGGCCCACATGGAGTCCTGGCAACTCCTGCTTGTGGAGATGCATCTCTGTTGAAACTCCTCTCTGCCTCCCCATCTCCACTTGTTACTTTCTCCAATGAACTTCAGACTGTGGGTGCTGGGCTGCCTTCTGTGCTGCTGTGCTGCTGCCTAGTACTCTTTTACTGTGTCTTCATTTATTGGTACATCGGGGGCCATCTCCAGTCATCTTGGTCTGTGTCCTGCCACTGGACCCAGATGGCTCTGGAGGAGAAAGTGAGGCTTGTGATTTTACGTAACCCTGCCTCACTTGTAAGTTGTGGCCGTGGTCCTCTTGAAGAACCAAGGATAAGCAGCAACGACCAGCTTCCTGACATTCTTCTTCTTGTTTGTGGTTCAGCCATTTTTAGTTGCGTCTCACTCCTTGTGACTCCATTGGGGGTTTTCTTGGCAAAGATGCGGGAGTGGTTTTGCCCTTTCCTTCTCTCCAGCTGATTTTACAGATGAGGAAATTGAGGCAAACAGGGTTAAGTGACTTGCCCAGGATTCTGCAGCTAGTATATGCCTGAGTGTCAGTTGTTCTTCACACCAGGCCTGGCACTCTATCCACTGCACTGTCTAGCTTCCAAATTCTGCTATTCTCCAATGATGCCATTTCCTTGTTTTCCACTGTAGATGCTCATTATATACTGTAATGTTGCCACCCATTACATTGAAGCTATAATTCAGCTTTTTCCCCAAAGGGGAAGGCATCTGGGCTCTTTTAATTCTTAGCCTCAGGATCTAATTCAATTCTTTTTTCATTCAGCTCCACATGTGCATCCACAAGCCAACAGAAGCTCTGAGGCTTAGCTTTGAATTCCTTTGCTTTGGCCTGAGCTGCCACTCACTGAGTATTTGATTTAGAATGACTGTATTTCTTTTCAACTCCTGAACTTGTGGGGAGCTCTTCTTACATTAAATGCATGGGCTGTGGGTTCGGAGCTAGCATACAGTGAGTCTTTCTACTCCGCCATCTTGACTCCACCCCCCTCAACTCCTGAATTAGAAGTCTGCCAGCCTAGATTCATGTAAATCACCCATGAGGGGTGGGGTTGAGAGTCCTTTGTCCTGGTTTCCTTCTGGCACTAACACCACTGCTGTTACTAGAGTATAGGAACAGAAGAGAATATTCTCTTGTGTCAGGTATTAGGATGTAGGAAGAATGACACAGAGAAGGGAGGGAGGGAGGGAGGGAGGAAGGAAGGAAGGAAGGAAGGAAGGAAGGAAGGAAGGAAGGAAGGAAGGAAGGAAGGAAGGGGAAGAAAGGAACACTAAATATTTGGATCCAAGTAATAGATGGTGAGCATTTCTTGAAGTAAGGAAAACTAGCTGATGTTGGCAATCTACTCCTGGTAATATATACTAGGAAAAATTCTATCACCCAAAAGAACCCAGGAAAAACATTACTAAAGGGTCTGAAATTTTAGGGGAAAATTGAAAGTATGAGTGGTTTCTTCACTGTAGATGTTTGGAGATAGGGAATTCAAAGAGAAAAAAACTGAATTTGGATTTCTGGATCATGGTTTAAAATATAGGCATGATGTTTTTGACTATGGATTAATTCACCTAACAAGAGCTGGTAAAAATATATTTGCTTGGAGCCTTGAAGATCTACTTGAGGATTTCAGGCTGGAAAATCAGAAGAAGAAAACTGCCAAAAGAATTATTGGTAACATGGTAGATACATAGAGAATAACACATACAGCAAAGGAACAATACCAGAAGAGAGGACTAAAAATTTATAGAAGCTAGTAACCAAGAAGGGAAACCAGCAAAATGAAAGAATATAAGTGTATCTCTTTACATTTCTGTGTATAAATGCACAATGTTTGGGTGATACACGGGATTGAACCAGCAGTCCTAATGTAAAGAGAGAAATTTGCCTGAGACCTCTCTTGAGACTGGGATGAGACTTTAGACTTGATTATGGCTCTAGAACGGTAGGTCTTTTTTGAAAGGAATAGAATAGATTAAAACAGTTGGTAGAGTACTATTTTAAGAAGATACTTTTGTGTAAGAAAAGAAGATTTAAAAGATATAATTGTGTATGGAAATATAATAACCTAAGGGGCAAACTATGATGACGTGATGTGTGCCCTAGACTTGGGTAGAATAAATATCAGAGTGGTCAGAAGCAAAATAGATAGGTTCCTTTGGCCAAAATTTATAGTCACTCAATAAATAATAGGCACTTAACTATTTGCCAGGCACTGTGCTAAGTGCTGAGGGAACACAGACAGTCCTCAGAGAGCTCAGTCCGATGAAGAAGGCAACATATCATGCAAACAGTTGAGTATAAACAAGCTATAGTTGAGATAAACTGGAAATAATCAAGAAAAGGAAGGCATTATAATTAAGAGGGATCAGGAAAGTCCTTGTTAACAAGTAGGATTTTAGCTGGGACTTGAAGGAAGCCAGGAGGTTGGGGGTCAGCATCCCATGCATGGGATATAGCCAATGATAAATGCCAAGAGTTGGGAGATGGAATGTCTTGTTCGAAGAGTAGTAAGGACAATGGATTAAAGAACATATGGAGGAATGTAAGGAAAAAGAAGACTGAAAAAGTGGGGGAGAAGGAAGGGTAAGGAAGGGCTTTGAGGGCCAGAAAATTTTATATTTGATCTGGAGGTGATAAGGAGCCATTGGAATTTATTGAGTAGGGGGATGACTTGGTCAGGCTTGCACTTGAGGAAGATCATTCACACTTATGGATGTGACCTGAATAAAGACCCATCAAAGGAGCCTGAGGAGGAGTGGTCTGATAGGTATGAAGGGAACCAGGAGAAAGTAGTGCATCTGAAACCCAAAGCTAAGAGCGTATTTGAGAGAAAAGAGAGGTCAAGAAAGATGAGGACTGAGAAAAGACTGCTAGATTTGGCAGTTAAAAGATCCTTAGTCACTTGGAAGAGAGTAGATTTCAGTTTCATGATGAGGTCAGAAGTTAGACCGTAGAAAGTTAATGAGAGAGAGGAGCAAAGAGTATTGAAAGTTATGTATCTCAGGGAGGGATAGAATTTGGAACTCAAAACTTTAAATAAAAATGTTAAAAAACTGAAAGTCATGCTAACTCAGTGACCCATTGTTTCCAGTCCAGTGTTGGGGAAGGTGTCATTCAATATGTAGCTTTTGGATTGCCTGCTCTAAATTAGTAGCAGGTCACGTCCTACCTGTTAGGCCTAACTTACCAGTGATTAGGGAGGTGCAGAGATGCAATGGCCCATCCACTTTTGCTGGCATGGAATTATCTTAACTGTCCTTATCTCACTAGCAAAGTTGTCAATAAAAATTGGCTTCATCTTGAATCCCCTGCTGATTTCTAGTGCTCAGCCCATCAAGGTGTTGGCTATCTTGACCTGTTTTTTCACAATTCTTTTAATTTGCTTTTTCCTGAGTTTTGTCTTGTTAGTATCAGGGTGAAAGCCTAAAGAAAGAATTTTCCTTTTAACAGGGGATGCACCTATTACAGATGGACTTCTCAAGGAGTTTAGCCACAAAAGGCAAGAGAGATCTGGGATCTGGGATTGTTAGTGGGGATAGATGGATCACATGAAGGTTGAGGATGGGGGAAGATGTGGGTATGTTTGTAGGGAAGTAGACAAAAGTCAGGGAGAGACTGGAGATATATGAGAAAGTGGAGATAATAGAAGAGGCAATCTTGGAGAAGAGAGGAAGGCATTTCAGTGATGTGAGATGAGGTGGGGGAGGAGAGTAAGTTTTCATTTTTTTTTCCATTAAAATAGGAGGCAAGGTTCTCAGTTGAGTGGAAGGGAGGAGGGAGAGCCATCAGAAGTTAGAGGGGGAATGAAAAAGTTTAGAAGAGCAGCTGTGATCAGTGGAATCATGAGTTAGTTAGGGACATATTGAAGGATTGCCTTGCAGCAGTGAGATTTATATCATGGTTTTATGATTTTAGGATTTTTTTGTTCAGCATTAAAGGCAGTAGATGGTGGGAAGGATCCAAGACTGGAGCTTGGCGTGGAAAGACTCTTGAGTGGTGCAGTGATTTGATTCGTGTAGATGGAGCTGGTCCAACAAGGGCTCAACACCAACCAACAAGGTCTACAGAACCTAGGAGGGATGTGAAGGTCCTAAGGATGAAATTCTGATGACATAAGGAGAATTAAAATCCTAACAAAGAAGAAGGAGGTTAATGTGTCCAATGAGAAAGTAGATGTGTAGGGAACTCATGTCTAAATCAGATTACAAAGCATATATATGAGAAGTAAGGGCAAGTGACTCAGAAGAATGAATACAAAAGTTCTTTTAAGAATTGCATCAAGAAAAATGCTATCCACATCCAGAGAAAGATGGAGTCTGAATGCAGATCGAAACATACTATTTTTCCTTTTTTTGTTTTTTCTCTTTCGCAGCTTTTCCCTTTGGTTCTAATTCTTTTTTTTACAACATGACTAATGTGGAAATATGTTTAATATGATTATATATGTATGGCCTATGTCAGATTGCATGCTGTCTTGGGGAGGTAGAAGGGGAAGGAGAGGGAGAAAATTTAAAACTCTAAATCCTATAAAAGTGAATGTTGAAACTGAAAATGAATAAATAATTTTTTTTTAAAAAAAGAATTGCATCAAGAACACTAATGTCCAAAAGAAGCTGAAGCTGGTGCTAAATATGAAGAATAATTTTTTTAAAATTTCGAGCTATGTTGTTGCTAAGATAAGGTTTGAAGAAGGAGGCAACTGCTGTTGATATAGGATAGGATTTCGATAACATATAATGATGAGAGGGCTTAGATGTTCAATTCATATTTTGTTCCTATATCCTTTTATAAGGAGAATTCTTCTCTTTGATCATGAGGTTAAATGAGGAAATGGGCACGTAGCAGCTAGTTGCCTTTTCATTACACTCGTCACCAGGCTCATATCAAACACATCTAAGGGTACTAAAATAAGCACAGTGTCTAGGCACATAGTAAGTACTTAATAAATATTTATTATCTGAGATAGGTAGTTGTGATTACAGAGCCATTTTCAATGATGTTTGAAAGATCATAGAGAAAAGGAGAGGTAACACAGGACTTCAGAAGGGCAAACGTCCTAATTTTAAAAAAAAGAGGAAGACGGAAACTGGACATTTTAAGCCAATAAATTTGACTTTGATTAAAAACATTATTAAAGGAATAGTAGTGAACACTCAAAAAGGAAGCAATGAATATTAAAAGCCAGTATAATATCATTATGAGTAAGGTCATGTTAACCTCATTTGCTGTTTTTTTTTTTACTGGGGAGTATTGTAGATCTAACATAC
The DNA here is from genome assembly GCA_023548195.1 of Bettongia penicillata ogilbyi. Lineage (NCBI taxonomy): Eukaryota > Metazoa > Chordata > Mammalia > Diprotodontia > Potoroidae > Bettongia > Bettongia penicillata. The sequence goes on along the minus strand of JAJHZJ010000162.1, from coordinate 7,961,496 downwards.
TCAGATTTCAGCAAAGTATTTCTGAAAGACTCCTTTAATACTAAACGTGGATAAGATGGAGAGATAAAAGCAAGATAATAGAACAGCCAAGTGAATGTGAACCTGTTTGAATGGTTGGACCCAAGAAGTCATCTTTAATCTGTCTATATCAACTTGAATGACAGTTTTCTAAGAGAGGAACCATTCTTGACTCTATACTGTTGAGCGTTTTTTCAGTCATTTGATGAAATTTGCAAAATTTGATGACATTTGTCAAATTTGCAGTTGACATAAAGCTTTGAAGCTCATTATATAGTAGAAAATGAATCCAAAAGAATTTCAACAGCCTAGAACATAGGTGGCCCACTTATTGCCAGTGAGGATGAGGGAAATATATCTAGATCACAGTTCCAGAAAAAACAAAGATGTGGGAGTTTTTGGTGAACTGCCAACGAGTCATTAGTATGTCATGGCACCCAAAAAGTCTCATGCTATACCATGCTAGCATCCAAAACAAGAGACATAATGGTTCTATTATACTTTGCCCTGGTCAGGCCAAACCATGTTCATTTCTGGGCACCATATTTCAGAGAAAAAATGGATGAACTAGAATATATTTAAGAGAGGGTAAACTGGTTGATGAGAGGATTAGAGAACATTCCATAAGAATGTGACTTGAATGAAAGAACTCTGGATAATTTAGCCTGGAAAAGAGAAGATGTGGGGGAGGAGTGGAGCAGTGAGGTATGCTACTTATCTTCAGATATATGAAAAGTTTTCGTGTAGAGACTGGATTTTTTCCACATAGACCCAGAAAACCCAACTAGGCACCATGAGTGGAAGTTGTATAGAGGCAGATTAAGACTTGATGAAAGAAAAAAAGAATTTCCTAGTAATTAGATCTATCAAAAAATGGAATGGGGTGCCTTGGGCTCCATCTTCACTAGAGATCTTTAGGCAAAGGCTAGAGGACCACTTGTAGAAGCTGTGGAAAGAATTCTTGTTGAGTTAATGGATGGACTAGGTGGTTTCTGAAGTCTCTTCCACTTGAGATTCTGTGATCTTACAATGAGGGAAAGAGAAGTACTGATTGACTGATGGGGTGAAGCATCTTGGCTTAGTGAATAGAGAAATGGATGTGGTATGAGGAAGACCTGTGTTGGATCCTGCCTCAGATCTTTACTAGCCGTGGGACCTTGTGTTAATTAATTAACCTTTATGAATATCCATTTCCTCGTCTGTAAATGAATGAGTTGACTGATAAGATCCCTTCAATTTATGAATTAATGATTCTACAGTCTATTATTCTATGGAGCAAGATCCAGTAAGAGGTATAAGTGGATGGGAGCAAAGGCATGAGAGGAAGAGTTAATTTGGACAAGGGGAAGAGCCACCTCATCCTTGGAAATAGAGATTTTAAAGTATGGAGGAAGGGACAAAAAGGGCATCATGATAGTTTTAAGTTTTCTCAGTGAAACAGGCAAATTAAACTGCTCAGAGATGGATGGGGAGAATAGAGGATTTGAGGATAAAGGAATAGGTTGGAACAAATAGGGTGCTAAGTGTGGTAGCAGGGTGTAATGTTAATGAGAGTTAAAGATCTTCCCCACACATTAATAAGCCTCACCTGAAGCCCATTGAGGGAAGTGTGATTAGGGGAGACTTGTGTTGTAGGAAGGCTCACATCTTTTGTTAATTAATGAGGCAGTGGGTCAGGAGGGTTGTGATGCCCTCCGGTTCTGGCTTTGGGGCTTGCTCTTTGGAAGAAGGTTCATGTGCCAGAGGAGACTCTGGGAAGCCTCTGAGGAGTCCCCTAGTTTTGAAAACCCAGATGTTTGTGCTTCTCTCTCTGGTAACTATGTATGTATGTAATGGTCAGACAGTTGAATCTGTCTGTCATTCTGTGATGTATGAATTGCTTGTGCCCAGAGTCCTGTCTGTTGGCCTTTATTTCTCTACTTGTGTTTTCTTTACTGGTATATGTGATTAAAGAAGATTGTTACCCTTCAAAAGTTGCTCTCCTTTAGAAAAACAGATCTAAGAACCTGTGCTAGTAGGCCATCCTGGATGTGTCAGGGTACTTGCTGCTACATAGGGTAATTGGGATTGCCATGGAGGAGTGGAGAACCCAACATAACTTAGAAATCAGGTATTTGTAATGAATATTACAAATAATGGATATTATTATTGTCAGGTATTTGTAATAAATCAGTATCATTTCATGACTTTCTCTAGCAGCTGTCAGTTATGTTGTACTTGCTAATTAGAGCCCCAGGAAGTTTCCCATTAACTGGATATTTAAGGAGTGATTTTGTACCTTTTTCTTTCCTTAGATGTTGATTGAAGATGCTGACAATTATGGTGGAGATAAACTAGTTGAAAAAGTAGAGAGCCTCAAGGTTGCTTATCGCCTACAAGGATCCTGGACAGAGTATGGGAAAGCAATAATAAATCGCCACAAAAATATAGCTGGGGAATTTCCCTTACAACAGGGTCTCATTGAGGAGATTAATGAGAGTGGTTCAAGACTCTGCAGAGAATATGAAGCAAGAGTGAATGGAGATGAAAATGGTAAATTATACAATGAAAATTATGTCACTATGTAGTTAGATTCATCCTAACATAAGAAAGTCTAAAGACTATTTTTGTTAAAACATCAAGGTTGTATAGAAAATCTAAATAAGTTTGGTTATTTGGTTTTTCAATCAAGTGATGGTTGTGGGGGAGGGGTGGAAGAGACAGGGAGGGAGTAGTTTTAGAGGTTATCAAACATAAGAATTCAATAAATTAGGCCATCTGTAGGCACTAACATCCCTACTACCTTATTAAACCCTGAGGATATAATTATATAAATCTCAGAGCAAACCACTGATGTTTATAATGATGTTTCTTGTTCAAAAGTGGTTAAATTATATATTTCTTTTATTGTTTTAAAAAGTCAACTAAGCATGTAATGCAGCTTAGATTTATAATCAAAATAGTTATAATATAAAAAAGGCTTAGTGTTTTGGAAAATTCACTTATGTGGAATGGTTTATTTCTCAATGAGGCTGTATAAGTAGAATGTCAGTATATCACAGGAGTTGTTTTCTTAAAAAAAAAATTTTTTTTATTTGAAAGAACCTGCTCTGCCATATACTGTATTTGCTTACAGAAATATTAGAGATAGGTAGTCCTTTCCAGCTTCCTAGTGCCTGTCAGAGTTTAAAGGTGAATTCAAATAGGCAAGATAATAATATTTATATAATAATAAGCACCACATAAATAGGGCTTACCATAGGGTGCTAAGCACTTTATAGTTATTATCTCATTTGTTCCTCACAACAGTCTTGGGAGATAGGTGCTATTATTATCCCTATTTTACAGATGAGGAAACTAAGGCAGATAGAGGTTAAATGACTTGCCCCACAGGTCACCCAGCAAGTATCTGAGGCTGGATTTGATCTCAAAGGCTTCCTGATTCCAGGCTCAGCACTCTAATCCAATATATCACCCAGCTGCTCCCAAAAAAGTTCAGAACTTTTGAGTATCTTTAGTAAGAAAGGCTGTCACTTTTTTTTTTTAATACCAAGAAATTAGGCAAACATCTGGGTCTGATCTGCCAGTGTTCTTAGAAATCTTCTTTAATCTCAGAAATATTAACTTCCATTTACTAATGAACAATGAGTGACTCACTCATTATATAGCAAATTATGCAGCAAAGTTACTTGGAATCCAGTGGTCAGTCAATAAGCATTTATTAAGTACATACTATGTGCCAGGCACAATGCTAAGCCCTAGGGATACAAAGAAAGGCAAAAGACAGTCTCCTGTCCTCAAGGGACTAAATGGGACTGGGGAAAGCTTCCAGGAGAAGGTAGGATTTTAGCCGGATGAGGGAATCCAGAACGTCTGACGTCCTTTTGTCACCACACCTTCAGACTTTCCCTACTGGCAGGAGGCTCTTAAACGTAACTGTGAATCCTAGGAAATGCATTCCACACAGTCAGTGTTTTTTCCTTACCCAGGGAGAAGGGCTAACACAAAACTTCTCAGAGCCAGGAAGGGCTTCCACCAGTCCAAGAGTTTGTCACTGCGCTATGACTGAAATGGGGAGCACTTGACTGTGGCTCCGGGTAGAGTGTTGGGTGGCAGCCTGTAACCAGTTTCCTTTCCATGCTATGACAGCCTAGGAAAGAGAAATGCTTCCTCAGGTTCTTGGAATGGAGACTAGCAATGAGAGGGGGGACCAGGCTAGAGCTTTCTCCTGTGCTTGCTGTTCTTTCTGGTCAAACTGGGCGTGTGAGGTTGGAATAGACTTCTACGGCTGTCTGCTGTCATTCCTTCGAAAAAAGGACTGTGAAGGTTTAACTTCCTCCCCTTCTCCTTTCCTCATCCTTGTAGCCTGAAGGCTCTTGATACACAAATTTCTCTATTTCTTTAAAGCTTTTTCTGATTCCAGAATTGTATCATATAAAACTATTATTGACCAAAAATATCATGTCTGTTAATTAATTGCATACAGATGGATTGCAGTAGAAATTGATTAAAGGCATGTGGTTCAGAAATAAAGAGGAGAGGATGAACCTTCTCAGTCTGGCTGTCAGAGGGTGGCATGGAAGGTCTTTGCTTTTTCTTACAGTTTTGACTTTTTAATACATCAAACAAATTTATGTGATACATGTAATCTGTAATTTATGTATTGTTGCATTTATTATGTTAGGTGGCAGAGTAGATACAGTCCTGAAGTCATGATTGGTGGTGGTTGTATTCCTTTGCTCTCAAAGAGGACCAAAATGACATCACTGTAATAAATTTCAGTTTCAATGTGTCTGACTGTGGCTGATCAGACCAATATGAGTTTGGAATGCTCTACCACAGGTTGGGCACAGATAGTTTGTGTGAACATTTGAATAATCTAAGTATGTATATTCTACATTTCCTTTGTGCTGTCTCAATTCTGCTTTGCTCATAGAACACATCACTCTTTCTGATGTGGGCACGGCATGCTGAGTGGTCCTATGCCGGTGTCTCCCATGTCACACAATCAATTCCAAAGTTCTAGAAAGAAACCTTGAGAGTATCATTATATTGCCTTTTCTGACCACCATGTGATTGCCTACCCCATGCAAGTTCTCTATAAAAGTTTTTGGCAAGCATACATTTTGCATTTGAACAAATGGCCAGCCCATCAGAGTTGTGTTGTCTGAAGCATACTTGAAGAATTCTTGGCAGTTCAGCTCAAGCAAGGACTTAAGTGTCTGGTACCTTATCCTGCCAGGTGATCCTCAGAATCTTCCTAAGACAGTTCAAATGGAAGTGATTCAGTTTGGCATGGCACTGGTAGACTATCCACGTTTCACAGGCATACAACAAGGAGGTCAGCACAAAGGCTGTGCAGACCTTCAGTTTGGTAGTCAGTCTAATACCTCTTCTTTCCCATACTTTTCCTTGGAGCCTCCCAATCACTGAGCTAGCTCTGGTAACGCATGAGTCAATTGCATTATCAATGTGTACATCCCTGAAAAGTACACTTCCAAAGTAAGTGAACTTATTTATCCACATCATTCAAAACTTCTCCATTTGTTGTAATTGATGTTTCCATGTATGGATGGTGTGGTAGTGGTGATGGAGCACCTGTGTTTTCTTGGTGGTGTTAGGCCAAAATTAGCACAGGTAGCAGAGAACTGATCCATACTTTGTTGCACCTCAGCTTCAGAGGCTGCATTGAGTGTGCAATCATCTGCAAACAGAAAGTCATGCACCAACACTCTCTCCACTTTGTTCTTGGCTTGTAGCCTTTTCAAATTGAAGAATTTACCATCAGTACAGTACCTTGATGCTGTGTTCATCCTCACTGAAAGCATTTGACAATATGGCTGAAAACATCATGCTAAAAATAAAAAGCATGGGAGCAAGCACACAGACCCGTTTCACTCCATTGGTGACTGGGAAGGCACGAGAGCATTGTCCACTATCCAGAATCTGGGCAAACATGCCACCATGAAATTGCTATGCAATAATGATGAACTTCTCTGGGCAACCAAATTTTGACATAATTTTCCATAAGTCCTCATGACTAACTGTATCAAAGGCCTTGGTCAGATCTATAAATGTTGGGTACAGACCTCTGTTCTGCTCCTGGCATTTCTTCTGGAGTTGTTGGGCAGCAAATACTATATCAACTGTTCCTTGGCCCTTTATGAAGACACACTGGCTGTCATGTAGATGGCCATCTCCCAGGTGAAGGATCAGCCTATTAAGGAGGACTCTAGCAAGAATCTTGCCAGCAATGACTAACAATGACTAAGAGAGGGACCCCCCTCCTCCTGTGATCATCGCAGGACAATCTATTTCCTTTACCTTTAATAGAAATGGACAATGGAGGCACCCTTGAACTCCTGTGGGGTAGCCTCCTCTTGCCATATAATCAGGAAAATTTCAGTCAGTTTTTGTATGAGCAATGGTCCCCCCACCTTGTAAATCTCAACTGGAATAGAATCAGCACCAGGTGCTTTGCCACATGAAAGGAGCCTAATGGCCCTCAAAACCTCTTCTTCAGTTGGAAGTTCAGCTAAGGAGGGATTGACTTCAACCTGAGGTAAACAATCAATGGCCTCAGCATTGATTGGTGATGGTCTGTTGAGAACACTATGGAAGTGTTCAGCCCATCACTCTGATCATGTCCTTATCACTAATCAATTTGGCTCTATCAGCATTGAGTAGCTGTGATGCACCATAGGTTTTTGATCTATAAATAGTCTTCAGGGCATCATAAAAGTGCTTTGGATTGTTACTATCAGCATAAAACTGAATTTCATCTGCCTTCTTATTGAGCTAGGAATTCTGCATCTCTCTTAGCTTTGCTTGTACTTTGCTTTTGATGGAATTAAATACTGCCTTCTTAGAGATGGATGAACTCTCCTCCTGGTAAATTCTATGGAGTTCTCCTATTTCATTTAATTGCTTCTGAATTTCCTCATCATTTTCATCAGACAGTCTTGTTGTTTGCCATTGTTGTGACCCAGATGAGCAAATGCAGTGCTCTGAAAATCTCTGAAAGCTGTCCACTCCTTTTCCATGTCATATCGCCTGTTTCAGCTGCCTTCATGGCTGTTGGAACAAATTGTTCTTATCTGCCCATTACACCAGAGGAAGTGTTCACATGCTTGGAATAGACATCCCCCTGACTCATGAATGGATTTGAGACCCATTGGTTACCCTTAATCTGGTTTGGCCAGTCTGCCGAAATGGTTTACTGGGATGTGGCCACTGCGCATGCTGCAGCTTCCTGATAGGTGAGAGTTAGGTGGAACAGGTGGACACAAAAGGTGGAAAGCAGCCCTGAAAAGGGCTCAGCAACCATCACACCAGAGGTCCTGGTCCTCCCTGAACACACCCTCTACCCCAGTCCTTAAGTCAGGAGGACCTGAAAGACCTGAGTTCAAATCCAGTCTTAGATACTTACTAGCTATGTGATCCTGAGTTTAACTCTGTTTGCCTCAGTTTCCTCATCTATAAAATGAGCTGGAGAAGGAAATGGCAAACCCCTCCAGTATCTTTGCCAAGAAAACCCCAAACAGGGTCATGAAGATTTAGATGCAACTGAACCAACTCAATAACAGCAGTACATTTATTAAACATTATATAAAGATAGTCAAATGATTCTAAACAGGGCACATAGGCTACCTATGTGACCACCCACCTTCCCCATCACCTTCAGAATATGGAGTGGTTGGTGAATCAGATTCAAGTGGTTTAGATCAACCAGTGTTTCAGTGAAGCTTCCAGCTTCAGGAATGAGTTGGATCCAGTGCAGGTCATGCCTTCTGGACTGCCTTGTTGGTGGAAGAAGTCGTGGTCTGGGAACAGCAGCTGCATCCCAGAATTCCAAAGGCTGTAAGTCACTCCCTCACCTTTAGTGCCATCTAGTTAATGCTTCAATAATACTCTAAGTCCCTGAAAAACTTAAACAAGACTTTGTTTTTGTGAGTAGAAATAGGGAAGGAGGAGGGAGAAGAGGGGAAGAAGAGAGGGAGATGATTCACCAAATTATAAACGGTGATAGAAAGAAAAAGTTTTCTTTGAGATTCTAGTTTGGGGCTTAAGCACCTTTGGTCCAAAAAAAGGATTTGACAATTGCTGAAGCTTCAGGTCATTGCTCCTTTTCCCCCTGCTGAGTTAGAGATTGATGGTCAATGCCAACGACCTGATTCTCCTGCACCCTGTGGAAGGTGAGAGGGGAAAAAGAAGTAAGAAAGGAGGGGAGAGAAAAGCAGCTGGATAGGGATAAAAAAAATAAAGTGTTGACCACCTGTTCTCTGAGTATAAGCACAGAGGAAGACCTAAATTCAAAGATGGTCTTAAATACTTACTGGCTGTGCAATCTTAAGCAATTCATTTAACCACTGTCTGCCTCAGCTCCTTCATCTGTAAAATGGGGATAATAGTAGCTGCTGCTTCCCAGGGATGCAAAGTAAAACCCCCAAATCTGAAGAAGTTTTTTTAAAAACTGGAATATATTTTGCACAGTTGTATGATAACAATTACAAAAAGAAACAGAGGAATGCTTTGAAAAAATGTAAAATATCCTATCAGAAGACCAAATAGAAAACTCAAATAACCCACTCTTGGAAAAGGAAATAGATGTAGCTGTAAAGGAAACTACCAAAGAAAATTCTCCTGGTCCTTATGGATTCTAACAAACCAATCCCTATACTTCATAAATTATTCTCAAAAACTGAGAAAGCACCTTACTAGAATCCTTTTACAAGACAAGTATTGTCATAATGCCTAAACCAGGGTAAGATAAAGCAGAGAAGGAAAACTAAAACTCAATATAAATATTGATTCAAAAATTTGAATCAAAATTCTGTCAGACTACAGCAATTATCCAAGAAACCATGTATTATGACCAAGTGAAATTTATACCAGGGACACAAGGATGGTTCAACATTAGGAAAACAGCAACATAATCATATTAAAAAACAAAACAACCAAAACCATGTGATCCTGATATAGAAAAAGTGTTTTACAAAGTACAGCACTCTCTTATGCTAAAGTATAGGCATAGAGGGATCTTTTTATAATATCATTAAAAGCACACATCATGTGCAATGGGGATAACACCAAACCTTTCCCAATAAATACAAGAAGCATGAAGCAAGGATGCCCATTCTGACAGCCAGTTAGCAAGGATGTCTTGACTATTTAACAAGTCGCTCAGCAAACTCTCAGAATCAGAAGTTAGGGTCAGTGCAGCACTGGAAAAAAAGAGAGGGAACCAAGATGATTGGGTTTTACTGCAAGTCAAATTTTGAGTCTTTGGGTTTCTCTGCTGGTGATGTGATGAGGGGAAGGGGATGCTAAATGAGCTCAAGGTAACTCAGGTTTTTTTGGTTTCCTTTTTATTCTGAGTATCCTAGACCATAGAGACAGCTGAATTTGCTGTATCTTTGCCTCTTGTTTCAGTTTTGGAGAGGTTTGAGAGGTCATAGAGCTCAGAGAAAATGTCTAGTCCTCCTTCTTGTTGATCCATGATCCAGAGTCCCAGGGGCTCTCTCTGGTCGGTCTTTCTTTGTATCTTCAGCCTTAGCACAGTGTCTAGCATATAGTAGTTACTTCATAAATGTTTACTATGAGTTGTGGTTAATTGTCATTGCACTGTATCTAAATTGATGAGCCTCCAACTTAAGTAGGCTGCTTGTCTGATGATAGCCATGCTGATCCTGTCCTTCTGGGAAATGGAGTAAAGGAAAAGGGGCAAGAAGGCGCATTTACGTTGTGCCTGTCATGTGCCGAACACTGTGCTAAGCACTCTTTTCTTTTTAGAAATATTATTTCCTTTGATCCTCCCCTTAAAACCTTATTATCTCCTTACATGTGAGGAAGCTGAGCAACAGAAGTTGTTACTTGCCCAGAGTCACATGGCTAGGAAGCACCTGAGGCTGGATTTGAACTCGGGTCTTCCTGACTCCAGATCCTGCAGTCTCTCTACTAGCTGGATATAGGAACTTCTAAACCTCCAGTTTTCTAGGGTATGCAACCTCTAGACCCCTGAAAAGGAACCCCAAAGGAAGGAAATAAGCATTTGTTAAACATCTGCTATATTTCAGGCACCGTATTAAGTGATTTACAAATATTCTATTCTCACCAGATCCCTGGAAATATTAGCTCCATTTTGTAATTGAAGAAATTGAGATAGGCAGCAGTCAATGGATAATTGTAATATATAAAAAAGTATGTAAAGTCAATAATAGTAAGTGAAACTGGATTTGAATTTTGGTCTTCCTGACTTCAGACCCCTACGCTTTCTTCGTTGCCCCGTCCAGCTGCCACTAAAGACAGGCAAAAAGAGTAACTGTAAAAGGAATGAAATAAAATGTGAATCTTAAAAAGATTCATTATTGTTCAGTCTTTTCAGTTGGGTCTGACTCTTCATGGGATTTTCTTGGCAGATACTGGAGTGGTTTGCCATTTCCTTCTTCAGCTCATTTTATAAATGAGAAAACTGAGGCAAACAGGGTTAAGTGACTTGCTCAGGGTCATACAACAGAGCTAGGAAGTATCTGAGGCAAAATTTGAACTCAGGTCTTCCTGATTCCAGGCCTGGAGCTCTGTCCTCTATGTCACCTAGCTGTCCTCTTAGAAATATAGAATCATGAAAAGATTATGATGAAATGTTTTACATGTATAAAACTCATGTTTTACATCTGTAAAAGTATACTTTTTCTTGATCTCTGTGGGGATGTTGGGAGTAATGCAGAAATGATTATATAAAATGAGATAAGGTAAATTTCAGCATATACTACATAATTTCATAAATATGAGCAAAAACATTACCAACTTTATGTCATGGGAATTATGAGTACTCTGTATTTGAATGTGGTACTGATGGTATGTAGGAATGCATGCATTACATGTAGATAAGCAATATCAACAAAAAATAAAAATTCACTTTAGTTATTGACTCCCTTTAGAGATTGTAAGTATTATGTCAGCTTGTTTGTAGGCTGAAACAACCTTTGATCCTGGGGGACTTCCCTTGAATGTGAGTTAGCATCATCTAACCCATCATCCACTCTTGTAACTGTAGATGTAGAGGGAGCTGCTACATCTGTATCTCTGCTGTCTGCTGAAGTCCTCCTTGGGGGAACCATGGCAATCTTGACTTGTCCCAGGGCTCTCAAAATCCACGGCAAGGAGCTAGTCTTTTGTTTAGATAGTAATAGTGACTGAGGGACCTAAAATTTGAAATACAAATCTGACCATCATGATAAATTAATCCTTCTGTGACTGTTTTCCTTATTTGTAAAATAAGAACTCTTTATTCTGGTCTGTCCCATAGAGGTGCTTTAAGGAAAACTTAATAAAATAACTAAATGCCACATAATATGTGATGTTTAATTAATTCTTCCTCCACATCATGTTTTTATTCAGCAATCTGATTTTATCCTTTCTATGATAGTCTTCTAGGTGCTGGTACAGTAGGTAAGAGTGCTGGGACCAAAGTGAGTAAGACTTACCTTCCCGAGTTTACATCTGGCCTTAGACGCTAACCGTGTGACGCTGGCCAAGTCACCTAACCCTCTTTGAGTTTCCTCATCTGTAAAATGAGGTGGAGAGGAAAATGGCAAAGCACTTCCAGTATCTTTTGCTAAGAAAACCCCAAATGGGGGTCATGGAGAGTCAGACACAACTGAAAGGACTAAACAACAGCAAATATACACATATGTTCACATACACATATATATACATATACATCAAGAGAGAAAGAGAGTGCTGAGTTTTCCAATAGGGTCTAAGAATGAGGTGTTCTGGACATTGAAACTTTTCTGAAAAATTAAAGTAAATCCTTTAAGCACTGAGCCTTTTTTATATCTCTTTTGAGAGATTCCAGACAGAATCTATACTTGGCAGAATCTGCCCTGACTTTTGCAGACCCAGGAATCTGACTTCTTGAATCTCGTGGTCTCATATCATGTCACTTGCCCTCAATAAAATGAGCAATTGAATTCAAGTTTGAAGTGGACTTCTCCTAGAGTTATTTGCTTGTCTTCAGTAAAATTGTCTTTACTGGAGTTCTTTGAAGAGGCAGCATAGTACAGTGGTTTTAGGTATAGAGACTTAGGACATGAATCCTTTAAATGAGAATCCTTTCTCACTCAATAGATTATGTTTTGAATATGCTTGGAGGGCTAGCAGTATAGGTTTAGAGCAGGAAGAGATCTGAGATGCAGAGAAGAAGAAATTGAGGCCCAGAGAGCTTTAGTAGAAAGAATTCCATTGCCCAAGTTCTCTTGGCTGGTAACCTCCTTGTCACCTCCCAACCAGTGTTTCACTTCAATCGGACTTCAACTCTGGAAAGTGAGGAATGCCACATCTCAAGTGGAGGGTCACCCTACGCTTTTTCACAAGGAAACATTGCCATCTTCTGTATGTTTAGGATATTGCTGCTACAGAATACTGATGTCAGGTTGAATTTTTCTAACAGTAGGTAAGATAACGGGATAACATCACATTGAGATAACATTACAAAATGATATCGATTCTATATTTTGACAGATAAGAAATGATTTTTTTATTGATGTAGCGGTCATTTCTAAATCTGCTTGCATAACTAGTCCACTGAATTGTTAGATTAAAGATCAAAATTAGTAGTATAGCCTCATAAAAGAGAGAAATAGTGCAGAAGAAAATGGAAAAGATCTTTTTTTATAACATTTTCTTTTCACCATCAAGGATCATTAAAGCCTCATTTCATAGTCCCAGATATATTTATAGAAGACAAAGAATTGGCACTAAAGAGAACCAAAAAGAAAATGCAGCTAACTTATATCAGGTTTACATGGAAGAGTGTTGTGCTGCAAGTGTCTGAGAGCACTGAAGATTAGATTCATAAGATATAGAAAGAAAGGGAAGATAGCAGAGGTGTGGGGAAAAAATATCAGACCTTATCAATATTAAAAAGTCAACAAGATGGTATCAACAGTCACCCATCTATTTGCTTACTTTTACATCAATATACAGTTTTTATGAAGATCATGCATCAAGAGTGTCCTTAATGAGAGTATTAGTAAATAACATGCTGGTGTTCATGAACAGTGATCCATCTTTTCATCATGCTATTGACTAAAAGAATTAGAAAATATAAGATCTGATTCTGCTTATTGTTTATTGATAATGCAAAAAAAAATTACTTGATTTGGTAGAACAAAATCCTAACCGAAAAGCTATTTTCCAATGAAGTACCTGCCATATATAATATACACCAAAATTTTTTAAGATTCCTTGAAAGATATAACAGAGATAAGCTTGCTTAATGGCTCTGATCGTTGGTATCAAGTGATTCACAAAGCAAGGTCACAGATGCTCCCTGATGATGTTTACCACTATTATAAGGATGACTTTCAGTGCAGAGTCTAAACTGAGGAGAGATTCTGTCTCTAGAGTGAGATCCTCCAGATTTCTCCTGTTTGAACACATTGGTTATTATCAAGCCCTAGAATACTGTGATGTCTCCTGGAAGAAGTATGAAACCACTTAACAGAGTCCGATCTAACCATTCACACAGAAAAAACCCAAGTGAGTGGAGAATTCCACCTGTTTTCCAGATGATGACAAGACAGATAAGCAACTTATAGAGATCATAATATAATATTTGTGTATGTACATACACAATACAATGTAACATATACGTACACATATATACGTGTGTGTGTATACGTATGCAGGCACTATAAATGATGAAGTTGGATCTAGAATTAAATCATAAATAGAGCATTGCCCTTTGGTAAATTGCAAATTTCCATAATGACCCCAAACTTCTCCCTGGAAAAAAAAAAGATCCATTTAAAAAATAGCAACATTCTGCCAGTGTTACTTTATGGCTGAGTCATGAAACTCTTGAGTCTCCAAAGAAATAAAAATGAGTATCGCTCCAAGGGCAATGGAGAAGGACATGATAGGTGTAAGCAGGCTGAAATATATAAAAAATTAACTATAAGCAAAAATCAGAGTAAAGGATGTCAACCTGAAAATGTACGAATGAAGAAGATGGACTGCTATGGGATAAGAGTGAACACTAACTGGTGGATGGTCCATATGCTCCACTACTATTCTTGTGATGTTAGGAGAAAGTGAAGAAGGACCAAGCACAGTGGGTGAACCTTCTGGGGTGAATTTATGGAAGGATATGGACCAGAGTTGCAAAGAATGAGCAGTCATGGGCAAGCTGTATCATTGGAGGGATTTTAACATAATTTCGAATATTTGAGTATGAAGTAACATAATTGGCTAAGAATTCAAAGAAATCAGACTAAAAACTGATATATAGAGAAATTACCAAATGGTTAAGCAGTGCAAAAAGGGTTATTCAATATTAAATCATCAACATGCTTTATAAAAATCCATTTTTTTTATTGCGGAGAAAAATTCCAACAATCCTACTTAATGCTTTTTTTCCATCTTGATTCTTAGGTTATAACAAGTATTTTCTAAGCTTAAATTCTGCTTTGGAAACATGGATATACAAGATGGAAAGCAACCATCCAATTTCTTCAATGACTCAGGGAGACTGGAAGACATTTCATGCAAAAATCCCTGACTTGCTTGTTTTACTGGATGGGATGTTGGGCGTTATTGGTATTATTCCATTGACGGAAGAACAGATAAGGAATAATTATGTACCGTAAGTGAAAACTCTTTTACCTTAATTCTACCTTCAAGTTAAACATTCAACTTCAACAAATATTGATTAAGAGCCTACTGTGTGCAAATACTGAGCTAGGTTTTGAGGAAGTTCAACAATTGAACAAGGTAGTCTCTGTCTTCATGAACTTTAGTAAGGGGTCATTACACAGATGAAAACAATCATTTAACAGACATTTATTCAATACTTACCACGGTCCAGGTACTATGTTAAATCCTGGAAATAGTTAATTTTTAGTTTTCAACATTCATTTCCACAAGATTTTGAATTCCAAATTTTCTTTCCCTTTCTCTGCTCCCACCACACCATGATGACATGCATTCTAATTGCCCCTTCTCCCAGTCTGCCCCTTTCTATCACATCCGTCTTATCCCTTTCCCCCTTACTTTCTTGTAGGCAAGATAGATTTCTATACCCCATTGCCTATATATCTTATTTCCCAGTTGCTTGCAAAAACAATTTTTAACATTTGTTTTTAAAACTTTGAGTTCCAAATTCTCTCCCTTCTTGCCTCCCCACCCACCCTCATTGAGAAGGCAAGCAATTCAATATAGGTTATACATGTGTAGTTATGCAAAACACTTCCATGATAGTCATGTCATAGAAGACTAACTCTATTTCCCTCCATTTATCCCACCCCCCACTTATTCTGATTTCTTCTTTTTCAACACTTTTCAAAAGTGTTTGCTTCTGACTACTCCCTCCCCCAACAAATCCTGGAGATATAAAGAAAAAGCAAAAACAACCCATGCCCTTAAGGACCTTACATTCTAATGTGAGGAGACAACATGTACAAAAATAACATGTGGTAAGTGTGTAAAGAATAACATGGTAAGTGTTTAAAGGAGTACAAACCAAGTATTATACAAATTCCAAGGGGAAAGAGTTATTCCTGAGTGCCGGAAATAGATCAAGAAAAGCTTCCTAGAGGAGATAAGCAGGGCCCTGAAATACAGGTAGAATTTCACATGGTAAAGATGGGAGAAAGGAAGGACATAAAAGTCTTAGGACAAAGGTGGCCTAGCATTCACCAAAATCTAGGTTCACATGAACTAGATATACTCTGGGGAGTTACCTTAAAGTCAGTTTTTCTCTTTGGTTGGTTATACTTGCCCTTAGAATATAGTCTTAGAAATATCTGAATATAGCTTTCACAAATGTGGGTAACAGGATGCCCAGCTCCTATACCAGTACTCAAAGGAAAAAAATGCATGCCAGACACAGGGTAGCCTTTATTTTATCTCACAAAAAAGAAGGCATAAAGGACTCAGAGGAGCCCATAAACAAATTGAGATAACACATAGGCAGATTCTCAATAGCCCACAAACAACCAAGAACAATTATTCTTATCTCCATTTGGGTTCCATCTCTCAGTAGGAACTTTCAGACTGTATAGTATCCTATTTCTACCTCCATCAGGAGGTAACTTACCTTAGGATTTCCATTGGGGTAAAATGGATGTTTTGATGACTCTCTCTGTCTCTCTGTCTCTGTCTCTGTCTCTCTCTCTCTCTGTCTCTCTCTCTCTCTCTCTGCCTCTCTCCTATAGGGCACTACCCAGTCCCTTACACACTCATAGTGACACATTGTGGTTTTAAATTTGGTCTTCTCCCAGAGTGGAAGCACAGTTTGGTGCTACTGGAAGGCACTCACCTTCCCTTAGGACCTCCATTGTCTAGGTAGAATCATGGACAGTCAAAGGTCCCAAACAAAGGTTTATCGACCTATGAGCTCATCAAGCTGATTGGGGAACTCACCTGATCAGCCCCTTTACGGTAAGAAATGGGGAAACAGTATAGTTTTGCTAGAATGGGAATAAGATTGGAAAGGTAGGACAGAATAGAATGTCTTTGATGCCAGACTTAAGTGTTTTTATTTTCTTTCGTCTCCTTCTTTTGTGGGGATTTTCTGTATCATCTCCTCAGTTTTTATTGGAAAGTAATACATTAGATTAAAAGTGGTTGTGTGTAAGGTTCTTGTAGTAGACAACCAACATTAAAAAGGTAGATCTGTATCGGTCAAAGTGAAGCACTGACTGTCGGTAGCATGTGAGAAACTCAGGATTTGGTCCTAAATAGTCAAGCTCATCACTCCACTCCATATTGATCTGGTCACATACACTGTTGGTTTTTTTAGCGAATTGTTATTTATGTATATAATTTTTCAGAGTTGACTCACTTCTCTAAAGTTTACTTGATGTTTTCCATCAGGGTAGTTCAAACTAAAGTGTTTCATTTGATGCAGCAATGGATTTTGACCATATCGAATGGAACTGACAAGGACAACTGTGAGCTTCATCACCAAGTATGTATCAATCACCCCACTATAGTGTGCCACAAAACATGGCCCTGAAAAAAAAGAGCTTTGAGTCCCGGAACGTTTTAGCTCGAAGGGATTTTTTGTTCAGTCATTTCAGTCACATCTGACTCTTTGTGACCCATTTGGAGTTTGCTTGGCAAAGATACTGGAGTGGGTTGCCATTTCCTTCTCTGGCTCATCTTACAGATGAGGAAACTGAGACAAATGGTGTTAAAGTGACTTGCCCAGCCTCACACAACTAATAAGTGTCTGAGGCCAGATTGGAACTCAGGAATATGGGTCTTCCGGACTCCAGGCCCTGGCACTCTTCTCTGCCACCTAGATGCTTGGGGAAGGGATTTTTAGGGCTCACCTATTCACACCTTAGCTCCATTTTATAGATGAGAAACTGAATCTCAAGAAGGCACAACATAGCATGGCTAATATGTAGCAGAACTGGGATTTGAACTCAGATCTGCTGACTCCCAGTCTAGGGCTCTTGCCACTGTGTAACACTGAGAGGAAGAAGGACGTGATATAGGAGCCCCTCAACTTATTTTCTTTAGGTTTTTAAAAATTAAATAGTGCTCTTTCTTCTAAAAGGGAGTCCTAGAGCCTATAACAAGTATTTTTATCTTTACTCTTTACCTGCTAAAGGTCTAATATCATGAATGTTACTGTTCCTCTAGCACTATGGACATGGCTACATTTAGAATTGACTTCACTTGTTCAAAGTGGTTACCTGAAGTAACAATATTCCTTATACAACATGATACCTAGAGCTAAACACAATGCTGTTGATGCGGTCTGGTCAGGACAGCATTTAGCATGATTACCACATTCATTCTTCTCTATGCTAACTCTCTTGAGCTTCTTGTCTGCTAGGTATCCCCCTCTAAGTCTTTTTTCATGAGAAATGCATTATAACCTTACATCCCAGATCCAGTTCCTTCCATATGGTACTTTTGCAGTTGATTTTTTAAAAAACACAAATACATTTATCGCTGTAAAATTTCATCTTGTTAGCTAAGTGGCAGATCATTGTTCTGTCATCCTGTATTAATTGTCCGTTTCATATTTGTGTCATGCACATTTTTCAGAAGCAGGTTATTTAAGCCTTCATCCAGTAAAAATCAGCAGACTTTCACCCTCTATAAACAATCAGTTCTTTCCTAATGTTTGTTTTGAAAACATAAATTTGTTCCAATACAATTGATATATTAGGGAATGAATTGAATAGAAATCAAATTTCCTGTTTGCTTATGCATGATTTCATCTGTAAGAAACAGCAGGAACATATTCACTATAACTTATAAGCTACAATCTTTCCAATGCCTTCTCCCCATCTCAGAATCGGGCTCACCAAAGTTGCCCTCTCACCTGTAAGCCATTAACTTGGCACTGTGGGATTCCCCCCATCACACTTATGGGTCTCTCTTCCATTATTTTCATTCTTGGACTTCCTACTCCTCTACAATTATGCCATTTCCTTTCTCCTGGGGCTCAAGGTATATCCGATTTGGAGACCTCACCTCTCAGAGAGTGTGGTGTTTTTTTTTTCCCTAGAAAACTTTCAAAGTGTTAACTCTCATCTTTATTCCCTTTATTGCTATTTCTGTTTCCCCAATAAGCACATATGTTATAGTAAGCTTTGAGGATCTGTCTCTAATGCCCTTGGGATGACTTTTCATAGTTAGATCTCTTGCCAGGTTTTCCTACAACTTATTCTACTTTCCATAGCTTTTCTCTGCTTTATGAGATGGATACTGTTCGTGATTGCCCATCATCCTTACAAAAGATTTTATAGAAGTGTTTCCATTCTATCCAGTATTGCTTTAGCTGCCACTTCTCTCCTTTTTACAACCAAGTCACACATTTGCTGATTTAAACATTTTCTTAAGTTTTTTGGTCTTGTGGCAATGGTATTTATAGCAGCTAAACGTCTCTATGAAATTCTTTTAATCAGTATCAACGTCATTTCTAAAGTCCACTTCCGATGGCTCATTGCTGATTACTTCTTTAAACTGTTCAGGATTAACTGCTTCATACCTTTCTTTCACTATATTTATTTCTTATTGCTTTTTTTAAAAGAAAACTAATTTTTATCTTTGCCCTGACAAGTTGGTAATCTGACTTTTCACTGACAACTTGACTCAGGGTAACTACCACATCATAACAAGTTTGGTTTCTGTCAAAATATAATCAGTTTCTTTCTCTTTCTTTTTTGTGCAATGTTATTTGGTGTTTGCTATATTCAACACCTGCCAATTCTTTTCTCAAGGGAAGTGTGCATAATATAAAGGCATGAGGCTTCTGTGTCATCTACAAGTCTTTGGCCTCTCTCATACCTTTGTTCTCATTCTTACTTTTCCATATTTTTCTTGCCATTCTCATTGTTTCCCACATTTGCATTGAAGTCCCCAGCTGTCAGAATGTTTGTTAATGATTTAATTTATCTACTGTTGTTTGACATTCTAGAAATTCTGGCCTTGGCAGTAAGATTGGAGAACTAAATTAAACTAAAGTACACTAAATTAAAGATATAAACATTTCACAAAGGGAGATAACATCGTGTGTACTTGCGGGAGACACGATGGCATACTAAGAAGATCACAAGGAATCAGCAAAGGAACCAGCTTCAGCAAAGAAGAAGCTAAAAAATAAATCCACAGTGTTGTCAGCATTTCTATGTAGTACTAACTAGAAATAAAAGCTAATGAGAAGCATTCCATTCAAAATAGCTACAAAACACACTATCTTGGAGTTAGTCTATGTAAACTGTCTAAAAGTTACTTTAGACATATGCAATATTTATATAAACGTAATTACAAAATACTCTACATAAATAAAAAGATGATAAATAATTAGTGTTTATGATTGGACAGCGCAGCATAACAAAAATAGTAATACTACCAAAATCGATTTACAGATTTAATGCTGTAACTATTAAATTGCAAGGGGACATTTGAAAATTGTTTTTTTCTCAAGCAATAATAAGATTCATTTAGAGGAACAGAAGATCTAGAATCTCATGGAAAATAATGAGAAGTGTGAATTAAAGGATACAAGACCTCAAACTGCATTATAAAGTAGTAGTCATCAAAAATATTTGGTACTGGTTTAAAAAAAAAAAGAAACATATTGATCAGTAGAATAGTCTAGATAAGAAAGATCTAGAAGCAATAAAAAGCAGTAGTCCAATGTTTGCTAAGTCAATAACATAAATGAGTGGACGGAGGAAATGCAGGGGGAGAGAGGACTCTTTTTTGGACAAGAACTGTAGCAAAAATTAAGAGGTAGTTTAGCAGAAATTAGATTTACCCAACATCTTACCCCAGCATCTTACGTTCCCACTTACGTAGCACAGTGGCTAGAGCACAGTACCTAAGAGCAAATGTGGCCTCAGGCACTTACTGTAGGAACTTGGGCAAGTCACATAAACTGTCTGCTTCAGTTTCCTCATCTGTAAAAATGAAGATAATAGTAACACCTATCTCCCAGGGTGGTTGTGAGGATAAAATGGAATAATATTTATAAAACTTTGCAAAGTTTAAGCAATATGAATGCTAGCTATTTATGATGATGATGATGATGTGCATATCACAATAATTCATACATGAGTACAAGATCTGGATGTAAAAGAATATGTTATGAAAATATTGGAATAAGAGGACATACCTTTCACAACTATGGCTAGGGGAGGAATTCTTGACCAAAAGGGGTAAAGGAAACAAAAGATAAAATAGACAATTTTTATTACAAAAAAATTAAAATCTTTTTCATAGAATAAATATAGAGTATGAAAAGTATTTACCAAGTATTTATCAAGTATATTTGATAAGTCTAAGGGAATCAACACACATACATTAATAACCAACTAATGTGGCCAAAAAACATGAACAATTTTCAAAAGAAATGCAAAGTACAAATGTCCATTTTAAAACATTCTCCATTGTAATTGTAAGAGAAATCCAAATTGCAAACAAGCCTGAGGTTCTGTCTCATATCCTCCAAATTGGCAAATTGACAAAATGGGGAAATTTTCAACGGTGAAAGGGCTATAGAAAGACAGTGAGTCTAGTATTTATTAAGAATCTACTGTGTGCCAGGCACTGTGCTAGGACAGGCATAGTAATATACTGTTGGTGAAGTTGCAAGTTGTTTCAACAGTGCTGAATATCAATTTGGAATTGTTCTGTCATTTCAGTTATGCCCAACTTTATGTGACCCCATTTGGGGTTTTCTTGACAAAGATATTGGAGTGGTTGGTTATTTCCTTCTCCCGCTCAAGGCAAACAGGGTTAAGTGACTCTCCCAGGATCACACAGCTACCAAGTGTCTGAGGCCTGATTTGAACTCATGAAGATGAGTCTTCCTGACTCCAGGCCTAGAACTCTATCCACTGTGCCATTTAGCTGCCCATATCCAATTTAGAATCCAACAGAAAAATGACTAAACTGTCTATATACCCTTTTATCCAGGGATTTGCATATGCACCAAGGAAGTTAAAGACAGAAGCAAAGGTCCATTACATACCAAAATATTAATAATTATCCTTCTGGCAGAAAGGTACTTGAGAATGGCTTAAAAACGATGACATAATGGAATGTTATGTTACTATGCAGTGAGAAATGGCAAATTCATAAATATGTGATAATCATAGCTCTTAGTGCTTTAAGTTTTACAAAATGCTTTACAATTATTATCTAAATTTATTTCATTTTCACAATAACCCTGGGAGATAGGTGCTACTATCATCCCCATTTTACAAATGAGGAAACTGAAGCAGACTGTTTAGTGATTTGACTAGCTATTATCCGAAGCTGGATTTGAATTCAGGTCTTTCTAAGGCCAGGATCATTCTAACCACTGCGAAACTTACCTGTGATGAGATCTCTATGATCTGATGCAGAGCAAAATAAGAAGAACCAGAAAAACAAGACACACAGTGACTATAGCAGTGCAGTGAAACGATTGCCAAAAGAAGAGGCGCTTTTCAGTAATTTAAAAAAACTTGTCTGTTGTTATTTGTCCTTCGTTCTCAAAGAGAATCAATGACATCAGGCAGGTGATGTCTTGACTTGCAGGTGAATTGGATTTAAGTGAAGCAAGGCTGTGCCAAACCATCAGCCTCACTCTCCTCTGGAGCCGTTTGGGTCTAGAGGCATGATCTAGATCAGGATGACTGGAGATGGCCCTGGATACATTGGGAGAACTTGGCCTTTTGAAGATAAGGTCTTTCCCAGGTATCAGTTTGTATGAGGTAACACAGTCAGAAAACAGATAATGAGATATCCCCCTTTTTCTGCAGAGGAGGAGACTACCGGGGAAGAGTTTTTTTAAATATACTGTTAGATGTGCTCCTAGTATTCTTGCTAAATATTTTTCTTTGTTAAAGGGAGGGTTGAACCTTAGAAAACTGGGATAGGAAGGAGTCTTTCCCCGGAAATAATTGTGATATAAAAGACTGGAAGTATAAATACGATAATTGTTTTACAAAAAGGGTCATTGCTTGACCAGGAAGTAGGGGTTGGCGCATGCAGCGGTCACAGTGGGTGGGTGCAGAGGACCTCCTGTGTATCCTGCAAGAATTGTCAGTGTTCATTCCATCCTGAACTTAGGATGTTTCATTTTCTGCTTTCCTATTGATCTCTCCCTCTAGTAAGATGTAAACTTCTTGAGAAGAGGGATGGTTTTGTCCTGTTTTGTTTTGATTTTATCCTTTTGTACTCAATTCCCAACTCAATACCTTAAGTATGATAGATGCTTTAAAAATTGTCAAATTGAACTGGCTGCTTGAAAATAATTCTTGATAACAAATGTACTTTTTCATAAGCCATTTTCTCTCCCATTGTATTTATCCTAAGCATGCTCTGTGTAAGATGAAGGATTTGATGTGTTTGAAGGACCTTGTTTTTGCACCTTTTGGCCATATTTATGCTGCAGTGTTATCCATTCTAGTTATCTGTGTACTTGTCAAGTTCTAAATTCTTGGTTTCTGGTTTCAGCTTTAGTGCAGACATACAGCATAGTCTATTTCACTGCTTTACTGACACCATCCAATTATAAAATGGAGAAAATAATGTCTATTCTTGAGTATTTCACAAGGATGATATAAAGGTTGATGAATAATACCAGTATTTCAAAATGTAGTTCAAGTGCCACCTTCTCCATGATCTCACTAGTTTCTAATCTTGGACTTTAAAGAGCAATTGATTTTGCACTTTTCTGACGTATGGATGATGTAATTTTATGTATTTTAGTCATCTCTGTACCTGTCTAGTTTCCCTAGTAGACTCTAAGGTCTGTGATTATAAGACCTTATCTAAACTTCCTATTTCCCTAGGTACTAGCTTCTCTACACACAGTGGATACTTAATAGTACATTAATGTACCAAAGACTTGTGATTCTGTCAGTGTGGGAACATCTTTAACTATAACTTAAATTCTTAAATACTGAGGCTTAGGGAGGGTTAGTGGTCTGACCAGCTACTAGGTTTAGTCAGGCATTAAGCACTCTCTTTTTGCCAAGTACTAAATTAAATGCTAAGGTTTAAAAAATGTTCCCTGCCTTCAAGGAGCTCACATTCTAGTGAGAGAGATGCCATGCAAACAACTGTGTACATGCAGGACACATACAGCAGAGATGGAAAATAACTACAGAAAGAAGGCACACAGAAGGGTGTGGGGGTGTGTATGGGAAAGACCTTGTGTGGAAGATGGGAGTTGAGCCAAGTCTTAAAAGCCAGGGAAGCCAATAGGTGGAGGCAATGAGGAAGAGCTTTCCAGGCATGGGGGAAAGCCAGAGAAAAGGTGCACAGTTGGAAAATGGAAGGTCATGTCCAAAGAACAGCAAGAAGGCAGGTGTTGCTTGACTGTAGAGTATGTGAAAGAGTGTAGGGTATAGGAAGCCTGGAAAAGTAGGAAGGGATGATGTTGTGAAGGGCTGTAAAAGTCAAACTGGAATTTTAGTCCAAGTCTTCCTAATTTCAATTGCAGTGCTCAATCCATTCCACCATACTGCCTCTTAATGAGGGTTTGGTTAATTGAATAGGGATGTCACAACCTCTCTGAATCTCAGTTTTATCACCTGTAAAATGAGAGGGTTTGATTAAATGATAGATAAAATTCTTTTTAGCCCTCCAACTTTAATATTCTTTGGTTTTCTATCTGTGAAATAAAGCTTAATCACTCATATGTAAAAGCAGACATTTATTTGCACAACTGTGTTTGAATTTTATGAATGATGCATTTTAATTGGGGACCTAGACTTGCAAGTAACTTTTTATTTAATTTTTATTTATTTTTTGTTACATTTTAAGTTCTGAACTGTCTCCCTCCCTCCCCACACCATACCATTTGACTATATGTATATATAGGTATCCATACTATGCATACTTCTATTTACCAGTTCTTTCTCTGGGAGGTGGATGGCATCTTCCTTCCTGGGTCCTTTGGAGTTTGTTTGAATATTCATGATACTCAGAAAAGCTTAGTCATTCACAATTATTTTTTGAGCAATATTGCTGTTAATATATACAACATCTTGGTTCTGCTAATTTCACTTCACTATTTCATGCAGGTCTTTCTGTCCATCATTTCTTCCCACACAGCAGTATTTCATCCCAAGCAAGTGTTTTTGAAAGAATATGCCCTACTATGCTGATATACCTTCCATTGCACTTCCTTCCGAGAAAACAGTCTTCTTTAAGGGGCTACAAAACAGTGCCCTTTATCAATGTCCTAAATAAACTTATAGATAGGAAGACAGATGTGTCATATGCTGTAGTGAGAAAAGGAGACTGGAGCTGTTATAATGAAGCTAGATATTGGATTATATTTCACCAAGCACCATAGCATCATTAAAGTCAGGATCCAAGGATGAACACATCTCCAATACCTAAACACAATATAACCTAAACAAATTTTAATTAGTTCATTTGAAACCTAATCTTCTAAAATAATATTTTTCTTCCTACAGGTGAATGAACTCCATATAGCCATGATTAAGTGGATGGTAAATATGCTAATTTTAATGATACCTGACTACAGAGATGAACATTCTCTCCCAAAGACTGAAATAGATGCCAACGAAGAGCAAATTCGTGTTCATACAGGCATTGCTATGTTGGAACTGGAAGGCATGTCACTGGCAAAAATGCTGAGCCGATTCTCTATCTACATATTCAGGTGAAACTCTGATGGTTGATTTTGTACCTGTAAACATAAACTATACATACAATAACATTACTTTAAGCTAATTTAAGCTCATTAATTAATGTAGCTTTAAGCTTCATTAATTTAACCTTGAAATATATTTTCAAGAAAGAAATTTGTACTTAGCACCATACTTTTTTATTTTATTTAAAAACATTTTTATCAAAAACTTGGATAAAGACCTGTATGACCTGCTCATCCAATTTATAGAAACCACAAAATGGGGAAGAATAGCTGTCATATTTTGTAACAGAGTCAGGATCTCAAAAGATGTTGGCAAACTAGAGTATTGGGTTAAATCTAAGAAGTTGAAATTGAATAGGGATAAATGTGAAGTATTGCACTTCGGTGCAAAAATCAACTTCACAAGAACAAGATAGGAGAGTATGGTTAGAGAACACTTTGTCTAAAAAAGATATGAGAGTTTTGCATGCTCAGTATTAGCTAGTGCTATGATATGGCCAGCAAAACCAAACAAAAACAAAACAAAACAACCTAATGCAATCTTGGATGAAATTTAAAGAGTCATAGCTTCCAGGAGTAATGAGGTGATAAACTCATGGTGCACTGCTGCTGTATGTTCATGTTTTGAATACTGTGTTCAGGTCATAATTTAAAAAGGACATTGATACGGCTATATGAAAAAATGCTCTAAATCCTTAATAACCAGAGAAATGCACATTAAAACAACTCTCAGAAGAGACAAAGTCAGAATGGCAGAATGAAAGGAAATATTTTTGTGTAGTTTTCCCAATACACCTCTTCCACAACAAACTAGAAAATGTGCCAGATCAAAATCTGATTGGGAAAGCCAAGAAAAAAGTCACAGTGAGTCATTTTTCCCAGCCAAGGACTCCTTAGGAAGACAAATGGAGAGGTCTGTGGATACTAGGGTGTCAGCAGCAGCAGTGTTGGGACCAGTAGCGGAAATGACTGATATCCATTAGCTCTGTCACTTATTTTCCAGTTCTGAATCACACCTCCAACATGGAGAGGAGTGACCACAACTGACTGTGGTCCTTAGCAGAGTACTAAGCACAAAACAAATTTCAGAAACCCTAGCTATGTGGCTCTGATCCAGGAACAGTGCACTGACTCTGTTCTAACCTTTAGTCCAACATATTAGTCTTCAGTGGAAAAACCAAGGCAGGAGACTAAGACCAAAAGGGAACCAGCAGTTCAGTTACTCTGAACCTACAGAACCTCCCAGTGGGCTAACAGCAATTGAGTTCAGCAGCAGTCTACTAAAACTCAACTACATACAAGCCAGTAGCCCAAAACCTGGGTCAGGAACTTGTAGAACCCAGGCTAAGAGAGTAGGGAACAGATCTCTCTGGCCCATGCCACTTTAGAAGGCCCCTAAATTGAACTGTGAAAGTGGAAGTAGCTCATGCCAGACATTTCCCTTCTCCTGCCTCCAGAAGTGAGCAGAGCCCAACACTAATGTAAAGTTCAAAGTCAAGAAGCAGGCTGGAAGAATGAGAAAACAAAAAGAACCTGACCACAAAGGGCTACTATGATGATGTTGCAATTGAAGTAAAAGTAAACTGAGGCGCTGTTGGGGTATAAGCTCGGTTTTCACGTGAACAGTCTTGGGTCAGGTAAAGGTGAGGGCTTCTAAACTGCAGAGCTCTCATGAGGCCCCCCAGGGAATAGCTGGGAATTGAGGAATGAAACACCAGCTATCTTGTTTTTCCACCTCTTCTCAGTAGAAACTGCTGGGGAGAGCATCCCACCCTTGAGATTGGTCCATGGTCTGAGCACACCTGTTGTTAATTGGCTAAGGGGCTGAGAGTTGCAGCTGGGAGAGCTTAAATGGGGACAAGAAAGCCTGGGGGTTGGGTTCCTCTTTCTTCTGGAAGGAGAAGGGGGCTCCATGGGGAGAACTCGTCCTGCATGCTGACATGTAGCTGGTATCTGGAATAAAGCCTATACTTCTGTTTGACTCTGGAGGTCTCTTCTCTCATTACATTTATCCGGCTGATCACCGAAGACTTGAGTTAGGTAAGAAGGACCCGGTAGCCCAAGGCACAAAATTCTAAGCACAATCAAAACAGGAACTCAGCGAGCTAAGACCTTAAATGAGGACTGACAGGTCATTATTATAGACAAAAAAGGAGGATTATCCAAAAAAATAGAAAGCATGGGGAAAACAGCATGATCAATTACTTTTAAACTTAACTTAAAGGGGAAGATTGAACTTCTGGACCTAATTCAAAGAAATATGACTTAAATCAGTTATATAAAATGTTAATGGTTTATACAAAACAGAAATAATTCAATTTTCTCAATGACAAGGAATTTGACACAAATGAAGAAGACATCTACTCAAAAACATCTACAAGCAAAACCTCAAGGAAAATGCAGTTAGGACACAGAGCTAATGAGAATCCGTAGAAAAGCTAAAAAAAAAAAAAGAGGAGAAAAAGACACAAACAAGAGTAGTAGGGGAAAAATGAAAAAAGAAATCATATCTAACCAGGAATGTTGTATAAAGAGAATTAACAGATTGGCAAAAGAGGAACAAAACTTTACTAAAGAAAATAAGTGCTTAAAAATTAGCTTTTGTTTTAAAAATTAGAATTAGAATGCTGATGACTCTATGAGACATGAAGCAATAATAAGTAAAAGTCAAAAAGCTGAAAAAAAATTATGAAATATCTGATAGGAAAAAAACAACTGACTTGGAAAATAGAGGAGAGATAATTTAAAAATCATTGGTTTTCCTGAAAGCCATGAAGAAAAAAAGAACGTAGACATCATATTTCAAAAAATTATAAAGGTCCAGATGTCTTATAACCAGAAGACAAAGCAGAAATTGAAAGAATCCACTTGTCATCTCTTGAAAGAAAACTTTTAGTAATAGTGTAGCCAAAATACAGAACTCACAAGCCAAGGAGAAAGTATTGTAAGCAGTCAGAACAAAAATTTCAAGGACCATGAAGCCAGTCAGGATCGCACAGGATTTAATAGTCACCAGTATAAAGGAATGGAGGTTTGGAATATGATATTCCAGAAGGCAAAGGAGCTAGATTTACCACCAAGAATAAATTACCCAGCAAAGCTGAGTGTAATTGTACAGGGAGAAAAACAAACATTAAATGAAAAAAGAGGACTTTGAAGCATTCCTGATTAGAAGACTATAGTTGAAGAGAAAATTTGACATACAAGCAGAAGACCATGGATGAGCTATAGGATGGAGGGAAATACACAGTTAGCAATCATAACTGTGAATGTGAATGGAATGCACTCACCCATAAAATGGAAAAGGATATAAGTATGGATTGGAAACCAGAATCTGACAATATGTTATTTACAAGAAACATTCTTGAAACAGAAGAATATACATAGAAATTAAAATAAGGCATAGAGTCTAATATTCTTTAACTGAAGTAAAAAAAAATAGGGGTGGCATTCATGATGTCAGGCAAAGGAAAAGCAAAAATAGACTTAAGAAATAAATAGGGAAATTACATTTTCCTAAAAGGTACCATAGACAATGAATTAGTATCAGTACTGAATATATATGCACCAAATGGCATAGCATGTAAATTCTTAAAGGGAAAGTTGAGTGAGTAGCAGGATGAAATAGTAAAATTATAATAGTGAGGATCATCAGTTTACCCCTCTTAGATCTAGATAAATCTGGCCATAAAATAAATAAGAGTAAATTAAAACAACAACAAATAGAATTTTAGAAAAGCTAGATATGATGGAAAATATTAAATGGGAATAGAAAGGAGCATACCTATTTCTCAGCTATGCATAGCACCTTTACAAAAATTGACCATGTAATAGGCTATAAATATCCCACAAACAAATGCAGACAAATTAGATACATTTTATGACCATAGTGCAATAAAAATTACATTCAATTAAAAACCTTCGACACATAGACTAAAAATTAATTGAAAACTAAACACCTTAATGCTCAAGAATGGGTGGGTCAAAGAACCAATCACAGAAACAATAATTTCATTAAAGTTCATGGCAATGATGACACAACATACCAAAATCTGTGGGATATAGGCAAAGCAATACCTAGGGAAAGTTTATATTCCTACACATATATGTCAATAAAAGAGAAAAAAAAGTAGATGAACAAATACAGTATATAACTAAAAAAATTAGAAAATCAACAAATTAAAAAAACCTCCAGTTAACACCAAAATAGAAATCCTGAAAAGTCAAAGGAGAGATTAACAAAACAAAGTAAAAAATCATTGAACTATTAAATAAAAGTAGGAGCTGGCTTTTTGAAGAGAGCAATAAAATAGGTAAACCACTTACTAATTTAAATTTTTAAAAAGAGAAAACCAAAAATGGAAATGATGTATTCATAACCAATGAAGATGAAATGAAGCAATTATTAGGCACTGTTTTGCCAATTATATGTAGTAAAACTGTCAATCTTAGTGACATGGATGAATATTTACAAAAATACAGATTAATTAATCATTCCCAGTGTAATGAAGAAGGGATATAGAATTAAACAATCTTATCTTTAAAAAAAAAAAAGAAGAAAATCCCCAGACCACATGGGTTTACAAGCAAATTCTATCAAACATTTAAAGACCAATTAATTCTAATGCTCTACATATTGTTTGAAAAAAATTACATAAAGAGGGAATCTTACCAAATTCTTTCTGTGATGTAAATAATGGTCTTGAATATCTAAACCAAGGAAACAGAGAAAGAAAACTTATAGATCAATTTCCCTAATGAATATTAATGCAAAAATTTAATTAAAATACTAGCAAGGAGATTACAGCAATTTATCACAAAGATCATACACTGTGAACCCACTGGATTTATACAAGGAATGAAGTACTGGTTCAACCTCAGGAAAACTATAAGCATAGTTGACCATATTAACAATAAAAGCAACACAAATTATATGATTATTTCAATAGATGCAGAACAAAATATAACATCCACTCCAGTTTAAAATACTAGAATAAATGGAGTTTTCCTTAAAATGATAAGTTGTATCTATATCTAAGAGCAAGCATTATCTGTAAGGGAGATAAGCTAGAAACCTTTCTACTAAGATTAGGAGTAACACAAGGATATACATTATCACTGTTATATTTCTGCTAGAAATTTTACTTATAGCAATAAAACAGGAAAAAGATATTGAAGGAATAAGTATAAGGAGAAAGGAAACAAAATATCACTCTTTGCAGATAAGAAGATGATTTATTTATTTAAAGTACCCTGAAGAGTCAACTAAAAAAATAAAGCAATGAAAAGCTTCAGCAAAGTTGAAGGATATAATATAAATCCACATGTCTGTATATCAACAAAACCCAGCAGGAAGAGAGAATCCATTTAAAATAACTACAGATAGTATAAAATACTTCAGAGTCTACCTGCCAAGATATGCACCCAGGAACTATATGAATGCAAATAACTGGAGAAATATTAGTTGTTCATGGGTAGGCCAAACCAATATAATCAAAATACACTGCAACCTAAATTAATTTACTTATTCAGTGCCATACCAATCAAATTAACAGAGAATTACCTTATAAAGCTAGAAAAAAATTAGCAAAATTCACCTGAAGGAAAAAAAGGTCAAGAATATTAAGGGAATCAATTTTAAAAATGCAAAGGGAAACTAACAATGATCTCAAACTATATTTGTTCAGTAGTTTTCTGACCCTATTTGGGTTTTCTTGGCAAAGACAATGAAGTGGTTTGCCATTTCCTTCTCCAACTCATTTTATAGATGAGGAAACAGTTAAATGACTTGCCCAGGATCACACAGGTAATAAATGTCTGAGGCCAGGTTTAAACTTAAGAAGATGAGTTTTCCTGATTTCAGGGCTAGTACTCTATCCACTGTGCCACCTAGCTGCCCAAACTATACTACCAAGCTGTAATCATTAAAAAAACATTGCTATTAGGTAAGAAATGGAATAATCAGTGGAATTGTGGGAATTGTTATTTTGAGTCCTTTGAAAGATACCTTAATTCAGGTTACTAATGGATATTCTATAGAAAATTTCCCACAGTTTCTAGCTTCCTATTTACTTCATATAAAACTCAAGATGCTGTTATGATAATTTTTCATTTTTTATTTCCTTTTATTAATTTTTCTTACATCATTCCTCCAGGAACATTTTGGCTAACTGAAGCCTGTTTTCTGTTAATATTAACCTTGCCTACCTAAAACCTGATTCATGGAATGATAATATTAAAGGAAGACTTTCTGACAAACCTCAGATAAGAAGCCAAAAGGGGTTTTTGAGTTTTCCTAAGGTGATTTAGCTAACTATTGTGAGGTGCGATTCTATTGGCTCCAACTCTGTAGTTATTTCTGAGGAATATAAATCTCCCCTCTTAATCAACACATTGTGAACTTTCTAAATATAATTTAACCTGACTTAATTCATCTATAGTGTCTGTTTATCTAGATTTATTTCCTTAGGCGATATATGATATTATGATTCTGTTTAATTCATTTTGTTCAACTTTTGTGGCCTAAGAGGAAATACTAAATTTATTGAACTTCTATGGTGTAAGAGAATATACTAGATTGCTGTATGTAAAAAAAAATATTTTTCTGTCTCTCTGTCTTAATTTTGCTTATTAAAAAAACCTCCTTAAAGTTCTAATCTTTCTTTAGGGTTCTTTTTCTACCTCCTAAGCCTGTGCTTAAGGATAGTAAAACTTAGATTTTTATTTCTATAATTTCTGTGTTATGATAGGTATATTCAACAGCAGTAACCTACCACATGAACTAAAAAATGAAATATTTCTTCCATAACTAACACTTTTACTTTAGTCAACCAAAAAATAATGATCTGGGTATCTTTCTTAATGAATAATTTAGTAAATCATAGAATCTATGATATCTCACCCAACCTGAAAAACTAATGCCTGAAAGGGAGGTTCACTAAATGGCAACCTAATAATAGTGCCTCAAATTCAGGAAGTGGAGTTCTCATCCATTAGGATTTAGGCTGTTTCTCTGTCTCTTTCTCAGTATCTCTCTCACAACTTAAACATATATGCATATATTTATACACACATGTATGTATACACATATACAAGTATGCACACATACATACATATGCCAATGTTACCAAATGGTAGACAGGATACAAACATTCAGTACCCTTGAGGGTCAGTATTGATTCTTTCTTTGCTAGGTCAATATTAAAGAATTATCGGTTGCTACAGCAAACTCTCTCTTCTTTGAAATTTAAACCACTGAAACGTTCCAATAATGCTCACACTTTGGGAATATTCTGTTTCCTCAGTTGTTGCAAAAGCACAGTGGCATCAATAGCTACGAAGAAAGCCGCTTCCTTTGATCCGAATGCTAACAAGGAGGTTGAGAATCTGGCAAAGATTAAGGTAATCTTCCTGTCAATATATGCATTAATAAAGCAATTCTTCCCCGTTTTATTCGAGATTGTAGTGACAGGCTTAGCCCAGTGAGGACTCAAAAGCTTCAGTCCAATAAAACAAACTCAATCCCCGAAGCTCTGCTAAATCCCAAAGGCTAAATTATAAAGGTTCAATACTGAGTTAGGACAAAATACCCTGACGCCACGCAGCTTTCCAAATTGTTTCTATTCGGGTCATCAACACGTTATTTTTTTTTCCCATGATTTTTTTTCTTGGAAAGAGAAAAGAGGCAGCTAAATGGTGAGGGACAGAGCCCTGGACTTGGAGTCGGAATGATGTGGGTTAAAATTCTGCCTTACTAGCTGTATAGCTCTGAGTCTGAGTCAGTAAGCAATATGTAGCAGGTACTGGGCTAAATGTAACCGGGAATATAAAAAGAGGCAAAAGACAGCCTTTGCCCTCAAGGAGTTCACAAAACAATAGGGGAAGACAACATATAAAAAGAAGCTGAAGTGTGTGTGTGTGTGTGTGTGTGTGTATCTCCTCAAACAGAGAGTCTGGGAGAAGCTCCCAGATGTCCACTCCTTTCTATTCTTAATACAGAGAAGGAGTAAGGAGTTCCAGGCGTAGGGATCCCTGAGGGAGATTGAATATTTTTGGAGATCATGAAATCCAGGAGATTAGCTGAGTTGGAAATGATGTCATTTAATCTCTTTCTTCCTCATTTTCCTTATCTCTAAAATAGGGATGAGAATACCACCGACCTCCCAGAATTATTATGAAGATAAAATGAGATATTTGCAAATCCTAAAGCACTATGGGAATGCTGATTACTATCATTGTTATTAGAAACATGCTTTTATTTTAACTCATTTGGCCCTTAGAAAAACTGGAGTATGAAAAGCTAGCCTTCTATACTTTTCTGTCTCTGAACTTTTCTCTCTCTCAGGTGACTTTGGGGACATACTTGTCTGTTTCATGTTTTCCCTGGGCACAACTCCAGCTTTAACAACTCTATCACCATTCTTTCTTTATGTCAAAAGTAACCTTTCATATCTCACTCCTCCTGGAAGCTGTTCTCAGCTAGCTGTTAGCTGGCAAGGACCTGGTAATTCACATAAGTGAGTGACAATAAAAATCTTTATCTAAAGGAATGAATTTCTAATGGTATAATTTTATGTTAATAGAGAATATAATTGTGGACACCAAAGTCACTCAAATAGACAGCCTTATCCTCTGTATACTCACGAGGTCAGAAGTAGATGGTTATCTAAGGGGAGAATAGATGATAAGGTTCACAGATTTTTTAAAAAGGTAAAGGAATTTATTGAGCACATACTTTGTACCTAGAAAAAGTAGCACCATCTAAATACTTATTCTTATATAGCCTCATCTTTGCTCAAGGTAAATTGGGTTCTAGTAACTATTTGTTTGATGAAAAAAATTTAAGAACCAGTATCAGCATCTGTTAGATTACATGCTTCTTTGTGACGTCAATAAATCACTAAGAATTTACTAAACACTATGTGCCAGATAAGGTGCTAAGTGCCTTCTTCAAGTTTTTGAAGGACTTTCAGGTAGAAGATGCATTAGATTTGTTTAGCTTTGCCCCAAACAGTAGAACTAAGTAAGGCCAATGGGTAGAAGCTGCACAAAGTCAGAATTTGGATCTATATAATGAAAATTGGGGTAATTGCCTCTTGGATATCGTCATTTTCAAATGTTGTGGGAGAAATATCTCTTTTCTGAGTTCATTTGGCAAATAACTACTGCTGAAAATTTATCTTCCACAACCTAGAAGTTATAGAAATAAAAATCTAGGTTTTATTATACTTAAGTATAGAGTCAGATCTCAGTAAAAAAAACCAAACCAAACCAAACCTGAACCTTTAAGATGAATAAAGTAAAACGAATGACCATTAGGATTCTAAAAAGGCCTCTTATGGACAAAATTAACATCAGTGGCAGAGAAAAAATTCTTTTACCTATTGCTATCTTGAACACAACACTCTAAATATAGGAGTCAGGTTTTGGTCAGGTGAGGTTAATATTAATAGAAGTTAACCAAAAATTGCAGGAGGAATGACTCTCAGCCCCAAATAATAAAGATTAATGGATCTTAGATCATAAAAAGGAAAAGCAGATTTCTAATCCTCTGGAGCTCACAATCTCTTACATTCACAAGGTTGCCTCCTAGGCTGGAAATGTCCACCTCAGGATCTCTGGTTGCCTGTGCTCAGGCCAAGGAAGCACATACCAGAAGAGATGGTCAGGGCCTGGAGATCCTGACCTGGACTCATCTGTATAAGTACTTGTTCTCTCCTTCCTTTTAAGGTCTACTGAGATGTTGGCTCTTCCTGCTTTGTGGCCAATCCTTTCTGACAAAGCTTTGATGCAACTGAGGGGTGGATGTTGAGGGGCAGAGATAGGTTGGTGATAGAAAGACAACATATGGATCCCAGTCATAAACTCCTAATTGTGCCTGTCCTTTATCAAGGGGTCCACTAGAAAGTGTTGGTGGTAAATGTGTCACCAGAAGGGGTTCGGCTCCAAGGGCAGCACATGTGTCACCCTTAAAGGTCCATCTCCAGGCATACTGGATGAGGTGTATGCTATCTAGCCAGAGCTGATTAGAGAGGGAGGATCCCCCTGATTGTACTCATTATAACTGTGAATATTAAAATCACCAGGAATTATTATAGGGCTTGGGGTGGAAAAGAAGCCTTCAAACCAGCTTTTAAGGATTGAGGAAGGAGCAGCTGTCCTGGAAGTCAAAAGATGACAATGGCAAGAATCAGGACAGAGTGATGTAATCAGTCTGAATTTCAAAAGGGACTGTTGGATGATAGTGGCAGAGCAAGGGTTCTATACATGGCAATAGGGAGAATGCCCAACCCTCCTCCCTATACAGTAAGTCTGGAACCACAAGAGAAATGCAGCCGGCATTTAAAAGGGCTTAGTGGTCTCCTGCTAACTTATGAATACAAGACAAAGTCCCCTATTTAGCACTTTATCTTTCCAATCTTCTTACTTATATACTCTAGGATTCAGCTTCATGGGCCTACTTCCTGTTTCTTAAACATGGCCCTCTATTTCCCATCTCTGTACCTTTGCCTTGGCTGTTTCTTATGCCTAGAATGCTCTTGCTCCTCGCTTCTACCTCTTAGTTTGCTTGGCTTTTTTAAAATTTTTTATGGTTTAGCTCAAATTCCACCTAACTGATTATTTAATCCTTTAATTGCTAATGATTTTGCCCTGTAAGATCACCACCAAACTATTCAATGTTTACTTTATGTACTGCATTGGAATGTTAGCTCCTTGCCCTTATCCTCATTTAGCATGGTACCTGACACATGGTGGGTGCTTCACAAATGCTTGTAGGCTCTTTGGCAAGGGATGTAGTCATCAGGAGAAAATTGGTTTCCTCTGATGCCAGGAAATTTGAGTAGAAATGCAAAGTTAAAGCACAAGGGGAAGTGTGTTAGAAAATCAGGGACTCCTTGAAAATTTAGGGAGAAGGGAACAGGGAAAAAAGATAATAATCACTTAGTGTGTCGGTACCAGGGAGCCAGAAGATGACAATTGCAGGCATGAATTAAGGGAGTACCAAGATGAGCAGAAGCTTATGGAATAAATCGGACTCAAGGTTCCAAATAAAGATTGCTGTTGTGGTGGAACCTTCAGAGCTCTGGTCTCCCAGGTGAATCTGACCAACTTGATTGGAGGTGGGAAGGGCCCAAAGGTAAATAATGTTGGGAACTAGCCACAGTGGTGACCTCTGAATTAGCCCCATTATCCTAAGGACAGGGTAGAAATTGGGTGGGACCTTACTGTCAGCAATATGACCTAGGAGCATTTTGACCCTCTGTGGGATTTCTTGTGTCTTAATAAAGGCTATCCCATCCAGAAAGGGAAGCTTACTAGGGCGTCTCCTACATGGCTTCCCCTCAGTAATCTGTTGCCTCTTTAGCTGTTGTCTATTTAGGTTTCTATTGGTTCTTCATGTAATACCAATAGGAATAGTGATTATTCAAGTGCTCCAGGTTCAGTCTTGCTAAGTACCAAGGATAACATTTCCTTCCCATTAAGGTATGTTTGTGTTGTAGGTTGGGGAGACCCTGACAATAACACCAGTATTAGCAGGAAGGCTACCTCCCTCATACCCCTAGTGTGCTTACTTTTGATGGTACAAGGGCTGGGAAAACAGCTTCAAGAACTGTATAGAGTGGTTTCTTAGCGTGTGATCAAACAGGAAGTGCCCATGTATATTGAAGAGACAGCTTTGCTGGTGTTTTAGGCTGCAGGATTCATTCCTACTCAAATCCCAGAGTGGTAGAAACAGACAGTGAGCTTCCTGATCAGTTAGGAGCAAGATTTAATATTCTGCCACTTATTTTACAACAGGGCAAGATAAATTAGCTTAGAAAATTAAGAGGGGCTGTGCTAGCCTGGGCCATTCCTCTGATGTGTAAAAGGGCAGTCCCTTAGACAAGCCAGGCAATGTTAGTACTCTCATATTAAACTTAATATTCATTTAAAAGGAAAAAAAGATGTATATAATGGTTTATGTTTTTATATCTCATCCTTTTTTATTTGAATGTTGAGATGTTTACATGTGTTAAATTCGTAATAACATAATATGGGTGAACAGGACTATGAGACCCAGTACCAGATCATGCTTCTTGAAGCTGCTGCCATCCATGTATGACTATAGCTCTACATCATCTGTAGATGATAAATAAATGAGCAATTAAAGGAGTTTCAAATTTTTTGAAGGCAAAAATTTTTAAATATATTTTTTCTAATTATCTGTGGAGCTGAAATACAATTACTCCCTAAAATAGAAAATGCCTAGTAAATATTTGTTGAATAAGGGAACTATTGAATGAATAAATGAATGAAAGATTTACTTTTCCTACTTAATAAATTACATATTTCAATCAATTATCTCCTCCCAGAAAGAATGCATCGATTGGGTTACTACGTGTAATCTCCTCCTTTCTGAGATGAAAGGAAGAAAAGTCACTTTGTTGACAAGTGAAGATACAAAAAGCCTGTATGAGTATGAGGTATTTGTTAGAAAAGAGTGTTTGCTATTGTTTTTTATTTGGATAAATGTGGCATAATAGAAAGAAGACTGAATTGATAATCATGAAGATGTGGAGGGGCAGGGCAAGGAGAACAGCCATTTATTAAATATCTACTATATGCCAGGTACTGTGCTAAGTGCTTTACAAATATTAACTCATTTGATCCTTAAAACAGCCTTCAGACACTTACTAGCTGTGTGATCCTGGGAAAATTTGTTTGCCCCAGTTTCACATCTGTGAAATGAACTAGAAAAGGAAATGGCAAACTACTCCAGTATCTTTGCCAAGACAACCCCAAATGTGATCAGGAAGAAACAGACATGACTATAAATGACTCAACAGCAACATGTTATACATTATAGTAATGACCATAGTAAATTTAGTGCTTAATAAACCCAAAGATTAAGCTTTTGGGACAAAAACTCACTATTTGACAATAACAGGGAAAACTGAAAATGATACAGCAGAAACTAGATACAGGCCAACATCTCACACCATATGCTAAGATAAATTCAAGATGGGTACATGATTTACATAAAGGGTAATATCATGAGCAAATTAGGAGAACACGGAGTGGTTTACTTGTCAAGTCTACGGAGAAGAGAAGAATTTAGGGCCAAACAAGAAATATTATTATAAAGTGTAAAATGGCTAATTTTGATTATATTAAATTAGAATAAAAAATAATGCAATCAAATTAGAAGAAAGTATAAAACTGAGGAAATTTTTTTACAGCAAGTATCTCTGATAAAGGCCTCATTTCTCAAATATATAGAGAACAGAGTCAAATTTATGCGAATACAAGTAATTCCCCAACTGATAAATGGTCAAAGGATACAAACAGTTTTCAGAAGAAGAAATCAAAGCTATCTATAGTTGGTATAAAATACTCTAAATCACTGTTGCTTAGAGGAATATGAATTAAAATGACACCTATCAGAGTGGCTAATATGACAGGAAAGGATAATGACAAATGTTGGAGGGAATATGGGAAAACTAGGACATTAATGATACAATTGTGAACTGGTCGAACCATTTTAGAGAGCAATTTGGAACTATGCCAAAACAGATGAAAATGAAAAAGGGGAAAGGACCTATAAAAATATTTATAGTAGCTCTTTTTGTGGTGGTAAAGAATTGGAAATTGAGGGAATATTCATCAGTTGGGGAATGGACGAACAAGCTATGCTATATGATTGTAATGGAATATTATTATTGTGCTATAAGAAATAACAAGCAAGATGTTTTCAGAAAAACTTGAAAAGATTTATATGAACTGATCCAGAATGAAGTGAGCAGAATCAGAACATTGTACACAGTAACAACAATATTGTACGATGAATAACTATGAATGACTTAACTATTCTCAGCAACATAATGATCCAAGACAATCCCAAAAGACTTATGATGAAAAATACTATGTGCCTCCACAGAAAGAACGGATGGCTTCTGAATACAGACCAAAGGCTATTATTTTTCACTTTCCTGCCTTCCTTCTTTCTTTTTTTTGGGGGGTGGGGTGGGTAAGTTGTCTTCCACAAAAAGATTAACATGGAAATATATTTTATGTGATTACATATGTATAACATATCAGATTGCTTTCTATCTCAAGGAAGGAAGAGGGAGGAAGGAAAGGATAGAATCTGGAGTTCAAAACTTTAAAAAAAACAATGTTTAAAATTGTCTTTACATGTAACTGGGGGAAAAATAAAGTATTATTTTTAAAAAATTCAAGGGGAAACAGTTAAGTGGGAAGCATCTTTGCAATAAGTTCCTCTGATAAAGGTTAGATATTCAAGATTTATAAGAAACTAATTCAAATATATAAGAATGTCAGTTATTCATAAATTAATAAATGGTCAAAGGATTTTAGAAGATAACCCTTAAAAGAAGAAATCTACCAATTGACAGCCATATGAAACTAAAAATTAAAGAAATATGAGTTTAAGAAACTCTGATTTTTTTTTCACCTCCCATATATCAGATTGGCAAAGATAACAAAAAAGAAAAATGACAATTGTTGGTGGGACAGGAGAATAGGTAGATACACTGGTGCATTCTAGATAGAACTACATTTGTCATTCCATAAAGCCATTTGTAACTATACCCCCCAAATCCCTAAACTGTGTACTCTTTGATCAAGTTATATCACTACTAGGCATACAACTCAAAGACATTAGAGAGAGGAAGAAGTTCCACTAGTACAACAGTATTTTCAGCAGCTTTAAAAAAAATTGTAACAGAACTAGAAACAGAGTCAAGTTGGCAAGCATTTCTTAGGTGCCTCCTCTGTGCCAAGTACTGTGCTAAGCACTGGAGATACAAAGACAGGCAAAACCAAACAAAAAACAATCCCTACTATCAAGGACCTAACAGTCTAATGGGGAAGACACCATGCAAACTACTAGGTACAAATAAAACATATAAAAGTTAAATTCATGATAATCTGAGAGGGAAGGCAGAGGGCTGGGAAAGGGTTCTTCTAGAAGACAGAACCAACAGCTAAGGAATGGCTGGATAAAGTATGGTATATGAATATAATGGAATATTATTGTGCTGTAAGAAATTATGAAAAGGGTTACTTTCAGAAAAACCTAGGAAGACTTACATGAACTGGTACAGAGTGAAGTTTAAAGACCAACACACACACACATATTTATGTGTATATGTATATATATGTATATGTGTGTATATGAGTGTGTGCATGTATATATAATGTATACATACATATATACATATAATAACATCATAAAGACAAAAAAATCTTGAAAGATTTGAGAACACTCTCAATCATGATTCCAAAAGACCAGTCATGAATCATACTGCCGCCCATTGATATGATGGAGCCAAGGGGCAGAAGGAAATTTATATTTTGGGCAACAAATGTGTGGATTTGTTCAGCTGACCTATTGTTACAAGAATTATATTTTCCTTTTTTAATTAGGGGCAGAGGAGTGATTGATTGGGGTAGCTAGCAATAGCATTGCCGAAATTTAGAAAAAACAAGTAAAAGAAACAAAAGAGGGACATTAAAGCATCATTTTTTTAAATGCACTGAAGGGAAGAGAAGAAATTCCAGAAAGAAATATGGACAAGCAGGATAGTTCTGAAAGCAACTTATGGAATTTATTAGAGTTTTTTTTTTTTAAGTTTGCTGTATACCTCCTCCTCCTTTTTCTCTATACTCATCATCTTTATCACAGCCTCTAACTGGACTCTGTCCTGGGCCCTCTTCTTTATTTGCTCTATCAAAGCGTTCACCAATTCCTATTGATTTAAACAATATCTGTAGGCAAAAGACTCACAGATTTCATATATATATATATATACACTCAGCTCCATTGTCTCCCGTAAACTTTAAGCCCTCATCACCATTTGTCATCTCAACCACTGAATGTCCCAGAGATATCTCAACTCAATATTTCCAAAACAGAAATTAATACATTTTCCCCTAAAATCTACCCCTTTTCTAAACCTCCCTATTTCAAAGTCTCCTCTACTTCATGGAATCCCAGTTGATCTCCAGAGTTTCCTGGAATCTCAGGTAGTTTCTCTCCTTGCCCCAAAGAGCCTAAAGGTTATCTTAGCACCCCTAGTTCTTTGCATCCTGCTGTGGTAGTCTCCAGCTATTCTTGAATGTTACCATGTATGTCCTAACTATAGCAGGAATCTCCATTAAAATTCCATTTTACTCCCAAAAGTCTCCTTGCCCCAAACCCTGAGTTGTCAGCACATAGCCTCATGGGTTGAAATGTTGTTCTACTCGGATATTTTTATGACAATGATTTCAAACATCACTTGTTATTTTTATTCACCCTGCTAATAATAGATGACATTTATAGAGTACTTTAATGTTTGTGAAGCACTTTTATATATATTATTTCATATGAGCTTCACAACAGTTCTGTGAGG
Organism: Bettongia penicillata ogilbyi; assembly: GCA_023548195.1. Taxonomy (NCBI): domain Eukaryota; kingdom Metazoa; phylum Chordata; class Mammalia; order Diprotodontia; family Potoroidae; genus Bettongia; species Bettongia penicillata. The sequence continues at coordinate 7,919,952 of JAJHZJ010000162.1, read as the reverse complement.
TTGCTACTGGATGTTTTATTATCCCCATTTTACAGATACATATACTGAGGTTCAGAGAAGATAAATAATTTGCCCTTTGTCACAAGTGATTGTGTATAATCAATAAGAATAACAATGGCTAGCCTTTTTATAGTACTTTAAGGTCCTTCTAAAGTGCTTTATGTATGTCTTCTCATTTGATCCTCAAAAGAGTCTTATGAGGTAGGCACAATTATCATTCCCATTTTATGGATGAGACAACATAGGCTGAGGGATTAAGTGTCTTGACCTATGATCATACAGCAGGGAAGGGTCTAACTAACACAGTATCAGAGGGTTTGAATTGCTCTCTCTCCCTCGGGAATATTCCTGAGCCAAATTCCTTTCTACTATACCACACTGCTTGCATTAATGTAAATTGTTATGAATACAACCACATGCACTGAATGCTCCAAATCCATCATTGAATTCATTGCTTTGCTTTACTTGGCAGCTAGATGTGGACCAGAACAGCTACGACGTGAGTGGATGGGAGAAGACCTTTGGGGAGATGGCTTCCCAATACTTGGAAGAGAAATTTGACACAGAGGAGTCACCAAAAGAAGACTTAGAAGTAAGACAATTGAGAGAAATTGAGATTCTGAGGTGCTGTGCCCTGAGGAAAATGATGGGTAGCATGTTCAGGGATGGTATGATGGCAGATAATGGAAATGGGGTGGGCCTGGAGAGTAATGCTCTCAGTGATCAACTCTGCACATTCTTTCAGAAGGAGGCTGAGGTTTCTTCAGCTCCGAAGGCAATTCTTATTCGCTATGTTGGAAAAGATCAAAACATCCATTCCAGACCTCTAGAGGTAGAACAACTGTTACCTACAGAGGTAAATGTCTCGGTTCCATTTATTTAATTTAATAATATTGTGATAGAGATGGAATAGGAATAAGCATTTATTAAGCACCTACTCTATGCCAGACACCGTGCCAAACACCATACCAAACACTTCACAAATATTGTCTCATTTAATTCTATTGAATACTAGATTAATTGCAGGCACTGCCCTCATTGGAATTTCGCAATCCCATCGCAGATGCCTTACATCAAACCCAGCTGTAATATTTCAAGAAATTCCCACCATCATATTTGTATGTGTATTTCTTTCCTTGATCCTAGGGGAAGTCATCTTCCTGCAAGTTGTGGGTCAGACCAGTGAGAAATGGAAGATTTTTTGCCCCCCTGTTGTCCCTCTACCTGACAGAGAATCTTACCTTATCTCTCATCTCTTCCTTTTCTTCACCTCATTTCTTTCCCCTTTCATTTCTCCCTCATCCCCTCTCTGGGGAGTTAGGTGGCATAGCAGATGCAGCCCTGTGCCTGGAGTTAGAAAAACCCAGTTCAAATCTAGCCTCAGACACTAACTGCTGCATGTCCCTGGACAAGTCTCTTAACCTCTGTTGGTCTCACTTTCTTCCTCTGCAGAATGGAAATAATAATAGCACCTACCTCACAAGGTTGTCGTAGGGATCAAATGAAATAGTATTTGTAAAGCACTTAGCACAGTGCCTGGCATTTAATAAGTACTATATAAGCGTTAGCTATTATTATTAAAATTTTGAGCCCCTTTCAAAATTCTAGGGCCCTATATAATATGCTTTACTACTACTACTACTACTACTACAACTACTACTACTACAACTACTACTACTACTACTACTACTACTACTACTACTACTACTACTACTGCTACTACTACCACTACCACCACTACTTACCAGCATATTTATAAAGCACTTTACATGTTATCTCATTTAATCTTTTCTTCTCTTCAAAGTGCTCTTACATTTTCTTCCTTTCCAAACTTGAGTTACCCTCACTTAATTTTTTTAGACTTTTCATCTTTAAATCTGAACTTCATTCCTTAGTTTCTAGGCTGTGTGAAATCTAGTTCTTAGGCTTTCTTCTTTTTTTCACCACTGATTTCTCAGATCTACAGGCATCAATGTATCCTTCCAATTTATAGATACAGGGGGAGAAGAGATGGGTTATCCAAGATTATCAGTCAGTTATATAACAGAAATTATATATCCATCCCCACCTGATGATCTGTGAACCATATTCATAAAGCTGAGATGGAAAAACATGAAGGAGTTGAGGTAGGTTGCCATAGCACTCATTTTAAGGGTGGATCCATAGACAGAGGAGTTCAAAGACACAGGGGGACAAAGGCCAGATGGTGAATGGAGTGAATAGTCTCACTCTAAACTAGCCTGTCATTTACTATATCCACAACTCCACCAACAATGAATAAACCAGGAGGAGTGATCAGAGTCCTATACATTCTAGACAATAAGCCAATAAGTTTGAAACAGAGCTGGAAGTTAACCCTGGACAGAAAAATTCTTGCACTGAGAATCAGTACCTGTGCCTTCCTCCATCCTTCTTTCCCCCTAAACTTGATCATGAGCTTCATGGAGGCCATGAGTGGATCAACATTTGGAAACACTATTTTATTGTGTGAACCCCTTTGCTTGCTCTAGAAACAGAGGAAGTGACTTATGTGATTAAAAATACCAAAAACCCCTCGATTTGGAGAATGCTAGATAAGCTGTGGGAAATCTAGGACCAGCTACTCTGAATGTTCAGGTGTACAGAAGCTGTTCAAATGAATTTCTGATTTTATTATTCTTGTTGATTCTTTGCCTCTTGAGTCAAAACATTAGGTATGACATCCACGTTTGTCTGGTGTGGCTCATGAGGCAGATACCGTTAATCCTAGCGTGCTCTCATGCCTAGAGCTTAGTTTAATACAGCAATTCAGAGAAGAGGTGGTGTTTCCTAGTATGGTGAGAGCTCAGGATCATCTGTTAACAGAAATCCACACCAGCCACACCCCTTAGACTGATTGAGGAACGGCCACTCAGAGATAGGGGAAACTGGAGGACAGACAGTCAACCAATCTCTGTGACCCATAGAGAGTTTGGTAGTTCCTCAGAGCTCCCCTCTGAACTCAGGTGGAGAATGTAACTGCCACAGTGGATATGGGACTTCCCAGGGCCAAATCCTTATTAGGAATAAAATTAGGCAAATGGCAACAATACATGGTGATTAAAATGATATGGTGTAATTTAGATGTCTGTGCCAGCACAAAACAGTAAAAGTTCTAACTGATAAAAACTCATAATTCTAGAATTTGTGGGACTCTTTGGACATAAGCACTGCTCAGTCTATATTTGCTGCCTTCCAAGTAGATGGGTGGCACATGATAACTACTTATTAAATGAATGAATGTATGAATGGTGAGTGGTTAGGGAGCAGGAAGCTTAGAATTAAGGAGTAATTCTAATTTTCCTTGGGCACTAGACAAACCCTGTTCAAGCTTTTCTTTTCTTGCTATTTTCCCCTGTTAGTCAGTCGATAAGCACTGATTCCCTGTCTCCCACGTGCCAGGCACTGTTCTAAATGCAGGGGACATGTTCGAATGTAAGCTCTTTGGGGGCTGGTATTGTTTGCTTGCGTTTTTCTTCCCATTATTTAGTATAGTGCCTGGTACATCATGCACACTTAATAAATGCATGTTAATGGATAGTTTTTATTGGCTGATGACAGTAAGAAGGAAATTAGGAAGACGAGTCAGGTGCTAAAACCACTGAGAAAGTAGAGAGAGTGATTTGCAGAGCAGTCAACTACATCACTGAGGAAGCAGATAGTGTGGTATGAAAATAATAGCTAGCATTTACATACATTTAAGGCTGCAAAACACATTACAAATATTATCTCATTTTGTCCTCACAACAACCCTAGGAGGGATGTGCTATTATGTATTCCCATTTTACAGACAACCCATTTGACAAGGAGGATACTCCATTCTCCATGTCCTGCAAGTGATAACGAAGTGGTCTCCACTGGGTTGTCATTTATGGTGTGTATTATCACTGAAGTATTGAACAATATTCTCTTTATCTTTGAAATGGTTGTAAATAATAATAAAAACAAAATTCCTGCTTTCATCTAGGCATCATTTAATAAATTATTCTTTAGTTTCTTTATGAATGTCCAATATTTGTTGTTCATATTAGCCTTATTTATTTCTAGTTTTATTGCATTTTGACCCCTAAATGTATAAAAATTTGGCCTTTCTAAATCTTCTTATGATTTCTCCCTAACTGACACATCATCGGGTTTTGTGTGTGTGTTTCAGGAGTACTCGAAAAAATATGTATATCCCTCGCTTTCCCCATTAAGTTTTTCCCATCAAGTAATTAAGTCCAGTTAAATCTGCTCTATCTCAGTCTTTCTCATTTATCTTTTTGTTTGGATTATAATATTCTTATGGTGGCATATTGAAGTTACCCATTGTTGCATTTCATGCTAACTAATTTTTAATAACTGGAAAAAGTTGGCTCATTCTAAATTAAAATTTGTGCTAATCTTTATACAATAAACTCATTTTCTATAATAAGCAATTATCCAGCACTTGAAGGTTTACAAAACATTTTCATACCACAAGGGACGCAGTCTAAGTCTTTGCTTTACTTATGAGGAAACTGAGGTTCAGAGAGGCCATAGGGTCACAGATTTAGAACTGGGAGGGATTTTAAGAGGTTTACCACTTTCATTGACAAATAAGGAAACTAAGATTCCTAAAGGTTAAAGGACTCGGTAATGGTCACACAGCTGGTAAGGGGCTAAATCTAATGTTTATTCTACTATACCACGGTGTCCATCCTTGTAGGTAAAGTGACTTACCCCATAGATAAGGGAACAAACCTTTTAAAAGTGGCTGCTGTGTGCCAGGCACTGTGTGAAATGCCTTTCAGAGATTATCTCATTTGTTCTTTACAACAACCCTGGCATGTAGGTGCCATTTTTCTATAGTTGAGGAAACTGAGGCAGATTGCAGTTAAGTGACTTGTCCAGGGTCATACAGCTAAGTATAAGTATACTTATATACTTATAAGTATTTAAGTATAAGTCTGAGGCTGGATATGACTCCAGACACAGAGCTTTATGAGCTAGGGCACCACCTGTCATGGTAACACAGCTAGCAAGTGGTAGAACCAGAATGGAAAGCCAGGTTTCCTGAGTCTACTGAACAGCAATTCTCTCTCCCCCTCTCCCATTTTTAATGCTATTAATTGTGTCTTTAACTTTGGACTTTCCTCTTTTTTTAAAATCAGATATAGGACCTGATTCTTTTTCTTTTCCCTTTCTACCCATTTCCAATGTTCTTTTTAAAATTTGTTTTTATCTGAAACATTAATCTGCTGATCCGAGAAAAGTCTTTTTTAATGCTAAGATCCTGTGATTTTAAATGCTGTGTAAACTGTTCCATTAAAGAAAACTCCTCATTTCTCATCTTTTCTTCACTTCATTACATTCTTCTTTATTATCCTGTTCTTATATCCAGTCCAGCTCTGGTATCATCCCAAACTTGATTGATTTGGTGTTTGGATAGAATAGATACATTGGCAAATTAGTAGCTGAGATTTGTTTCTCATACCCACCAGCTAAAACTGGATACCAGCTTACAAATAGAACTCTCAGTCAACTGAATCTTTCCTTGTTGAGACCCTTCCCCTGTTCATATCTGCCATCTCCTCTGCCAGGAAGAGGTGACTGCCTTTGCTAAATTTACCACCAATGAAAAGGAAAGACTTGAAAGCCTGTCGCTGATTGAGCATTTGAAAATGAAACTCCTGTAAGTATTGGGAACCATTGTGGGGAAAGAATAAAGAGAGTCATGCTTCTGTCTGGGATTGTATTCATAAAGCAGAGATTGAAAGCTGTAGACAGTGTATAAGTTGAATGGAACTGATGCAATGACTTCTGTTTTCATTCAATGTAAAAGTATTGAAGGTAGTTTCAGTATGCCCACTTTGGGCTGGTCTTTAGCACAGCTGCTTCCCCAATCTGCAGTAACAAGGGGAGGAGAGTATCCGTGCCTCTGAAGTCCCATTGCTACAAGTGCCAGACTATTTAAACCTCCTATGGCCTATGAGGGATGAATGAAGCGAAATTAACATCTGTGTAGTACCAAGGACCCAGTAAAGTGATCCTTAAGTCTTCCACTCTGTGGTCAATTTAGGGTTTAATTGTACGAATTATTGGGAAACAAATTGTTTGCTAGAATCTGTCGAACTTAAGGAGGAAAAACAAAACCAAATGACTCAATTCAACCAGTATTTATTATGCATCACAGCACTGGGGGAAGTACAAAGTTTAGATAATATAGAGTCTCCTTTGTCTCTCTGCTAGCTCACTGTCTAGTAGGCACTCAATAAATACTTTTTGATAAATTTGAAGGGCATTCCTAAAACAGGTTACTTTGGATGAAACTTTGGAAGTAAAGACATTGGAAGAGGGCATTATTTGGATCAGGGAGTCATATGAATTAAAAGAATTCAAAAATCCAACTCTTAGTGGAGGTGGTGTCTTTTTTTAAGGAGGGTTTTTTTTTTGGTAAGTTATTTATTTCTTTATTTTAAGTTTTCAACATTCATTTCCACAAAATTTTGAGTTGCAAATTTTCTCCTCATCTCTCCCCTCCTCCACCCCAAAACGCCAAGCATTCTGATTACCCCTTCCACCAATCTGCCCTCCCTTCTAACATCCCTCCCTTCCCTTATCCCCATCTTCTCTTTTGTCCTGTAGGGTAAGATAAATTTCTATACCCCATTACCTATATTTCTTATTTCCCAGTTGTATGCAAGAACAATTCTCAACATTTGTTCCTAAAACTTTGAGTTCCAACTTCTCTTCCTTCCTCCCTCCCCACCCATCCCCACTGAGAAAGCAAGCAATTCAATATAGGCAATATATGTGTAGTTTTGCAATGACTTCCATAACAGTCATGTTGTGTAAGACTATATTTCCCTCCATCCTATCCTGCCCTTCATTTCTTCTATTCTCTCTTTTGACCTTGACCCTCCCCATGAGTATTTACTTCTAATTGCTCCCTCCTCCCACTGCCCTCCCTTCCATCATCCCTGCCTACCTGCTTATCCCCTTCTCCCCTACTTTCCTGTAGTGTAAGATAGGTTTTCATACCAAATTGAGTGTGCATGTTATTCCTTCCTTGAGCCAAATGTGATGAGAGTAAGCTTTACTTTTTCCCTCTCACCTCCCCCCTTTTCCCCTCCATTGAAAAAGGTTTTTCTTGCCTCTTTTATGAGAGATAATTTGCCCAATTCCACTTATCCCTTTCTCCTTCCAATATATTCCTCTCATCCCTTAATTTTATTTTTTTAGATATCATCCCTTCCTATTCATTTCACCCTGGGCGCTCTCTTTCTTTCTCTTTCTCTCTCTGCATATATAGATATAGATAGATATGTGTGCATGTGTGTGTATGTGTGTGTGTATGTGTGTGTGTGTAATCTCACCAACTACCCAGATACTGAGAAAACTTTCAAGAGTTACAAATATTATCTTTCCATGTAGGGATGTAAACAGTTCAACTTTAGTAAGTCCCTTATGATTTCTCTTTCTTGTTTACTTTTTCATGCTTCTCTTGATTCTTGTGTTTGAAAGTCGAATTTTCTTTTCAGCTCTGCTCTTTTCACCAAGAATACTTGAAAGTCCTCTATTTCATTGAAAGACCATTTTTTTACCCTGAAGTATTATACTCAGTTTTGCTGGGTAGGTGATTCTTGGTTTTTATCCTAGTTCCTTTGACTTCTGGAATATCATATTCCAAGCCCTTCAATCCGTTAATGTAGAAGATGCTAGATCTTGTGTTATCCTGATTGTATTTCCACAATACTCAAATTGTTTCTTTCTAGCTGCTTGCAATATTTTATCCTTGACCAGGGAACTCTAGAATTTGACTACAGTATTCCTAGGAGTTTCTCTTTTTGGATCTCTTTCAGGCAGTGATTGGTGGATTCTTTCAATATTTATTTTGCCCTCTGGTTCTAGAATATCATGGCAGTTTTCCTTGATCATTTCATGAAAGATGATATCTAGGCTCTTTTTTTAATCATGGCTTTCAGGTAATCCCATAATTTTTAAATTGTCTCTCCTGGATCTATTTTTCAAGTCAGTTGTTTTTCCAATGAGATACTTCACATTATCTTCCATTTTTTCATTCTTTTGGTTTTGTTTTATAATTTCTTGGTTTCTCATAAAGTCATTAGATTCCATCTGTCCCATTCTAATTTTGAAAGAACTATTTTCTTCAGTGAGCTTTTGACCCTCCTTTTCCATTTGGCTAAGTCTGCTTTTTAAAGCATTCTTCTCCTCATTGGCTTTTTAAATCTCTTCTGCCAATTGAGTTAGTCTATTTTTCAAGGTGTTATTTTCTTCAGCATTTTTTTGGATCTCCTTTAGCAAGCTGTTGACTCATTTTTCATGATTCTCTTGCATTACTCTCATTTCTCTTCTCAATTTTTCCTCCACCTGTCTTGCTTCATTTTAAAAATCCTTTTTGAGCTCTTCCATGACCTGAGACCACTGCATATTTATTTTGGATGTTTGGGATGCAGAAACCTTGACTTTTATGTCTTCCCCTGATGGTAAGCATCTCTCATCCAAAAGAATGGGAGAAAATACCTGTTCACCAAGAAAATAACCTTCTATAGTCTTATTTTTTTTTTCTTTTTTGGACATTTTCCCAACCAGTTATGTGACTTCTGGGTCCTTTGTCAAGAGTAGGGTATACTCTGAGGACCTGTAAGATCTCAGTTCCTCCAAGGTGACATAATCAAGGGAGAGAGGAGTTTACTCCCTGGCTGGGCTCCTGGCTGAGATTCAGATCAGCTGCTCAGTTCCCACAGGAGCTTTAAGCAGGGGTTGGGCCACCACTCAGTGTGAGATTAAGATCAGATGTTTAATTCCCCCAGGGGCTTTAAGCTGAGTACTCCAACAATGGATCCTGGCTACTGCCTGAGATGGCCACCATAGCTGCCTGCTGCTACTGCCGCCTCTGCCATCACCACCTAATGCCAGAGCTATGGGGGTACCCTGGTCTCTTCTCAGTCAGCTGAAAAAGCCTTCTCACTGACCTTTGGTGCCTGTGGGTTGAGGGATCTGAGATCCTCTGCTGCTGCTGGGGATTCCAGACCTGGTCCTACCAGCGCAGTGGGGCAGCATGGCCAAGAGTGGGCTGTGCTCTGCTCTCCATCCAATGTGACAGAACTTTCCCATTGGCCTTTCAGGTCACCCTGGGCTGGAAATCTCCTTCACTCCATTGTTCTGTGGCTTCTGTTGCTCTAGAATTTGTTGAGAGTCATTCTTTACAGGTATTTTATGGCCTGTGGGGGAAGAGCTAGAGTATGTATGTCTTTCTACTCTGCCATCTTGGCTCCACCCCTCTTTTAAGGAGTTTTTAATGAAAAGTTAATGAGATGCAATGTGGACTAGTGGATGCACAGTCAGCCTCAAAGCCATGAAGACCTGAGTTCAAGTCCTGTCTGATACATAACAGCTATGAGATAATAGGAAAGTCATGTAAATTCTCAGCACTCTAGATTATTCTCTAAGAATATATTTGAGAGAGAGTGGGGTATAGAATGTGTTCAGGGAGGACCAGTACCTTTGGTGTTATGGTTGCTGAGCCCTTTCAGGGCTGTTTTCCACCTTCAGTGACCACCTGTTCCACTCAACTGTTGCCTTTGGCACCAAGAAGCTGCAGCATGCTCAGTGGTCACACCTCAGTAAACCATTTCAGCACACAGGCCAAACCAGTTTGAGGATAACCAAGAGGTCTCAAACCAATTGGTGAGTTAGGGGGGTGTCTACCCCAAGACTTCCCTTGGTGGAATGGGCAAATAAGAATAGTTTATTCCAGTGGCCATGAAGGCAGCTGAAACAGGCAATATGGAACGCTTAGAGCTTGGTTAGACACAAAAGACATCAAGGTCATCCACTGCATTCTAAGCCATTGCCAGTTGTCTTGATTCTCTCTTACCACTGGACTATCATGACTCTGGAGGAGAGAATGAGACTGCCGACTTCATGCAACTCTGCTTCACTTAAATCCAATTTATGCATGAATCAAAAGACATCACCCATACCATTTACTATTATACCTCAAAGTCCTGTGGCAACAGGCAAGTTATAAAGCAGAAGGTACGGATACACTGGGAGCTGTAGTTACAACCCTGCACACAGATGGCCCAGGCCATAGAGTCATTTCTCACTGGAAGCAGCAGTGTGATTCTGCAGCCTTTTGGGTATCTGAGCAGCCTTTTAAGGATGGCACTGCACACCTCCTGGTGTGAAGAAGGGGGCTAGAAAAGGTGCCCTAAAAATTGTCTGTTTACTCAACCCTGGCCTGATTACCACAGCAGGCAGGGAATCCTACTCTGCATTCAGAACAAAAAAAAATGTACAAAAACATCTGCAAAAATGATTCCACTCACCATCTATAAGTGCACACACTTATAGACAACAAAAAATCCAGTAGACCTGAAAGAAGAACTACTCTTGTTGTAAGAGTACTCAACAAGTATCACATCCAAATAGCAGCCCTGAGTGAAACAAGGTTGGCAAATGAAGGCCAGTTTACTGAAGTTGGAGCTGGGTACACATTTTTCTGGAGTGATCATACTGAAGGGGAGCACCATGAAGCTGGCTTAGGTTTTTCCACCAAAGCTAATCTAGTCAGCAAGCTGGTATGCCTGCCAAAAAGAGTGAGACAGCTCATGACAATGTGATTGCCACTTGCAGGAAAATGCCATGCCAACATCATCAGTGCCTATGCTCCCACCATGATGAACCCTGATGAAGTCAAAGAAAAATTTTATGAAGACTCAGAGACCCTTATCATCAATGTGCCAAAAGAGAACAAGTTTATGATACTGGGTGACTTTAATGCTAGAGTAAACACAGACTACCAGACTTGGAAGGCAGTCCTAGGGAGGAATGGAATTGGAAACAGCAACAGCAATGGTCATCTACTGCTGAAGACTTGTGCATCACATGACTTTCTCATCACCAACACTGTTTTCCATTTACCTAAATGCAATAAAACTTCATGGATGCACCTTCGCAGCAAATATATAATAGACTATGTAATTGTAAGGAGAAGAGACAGACAAGATGTGAGAGTGACAAAGGCAATATGTGATGCAGAGTGCTGGACTGATCATAGACTTATCCTTTCCAAGACAAATATTCGCATTCATCAAAAGCGCCACCCCCAAGGCAAAATGACTACCAGAAGAATTAATGTCAATAAATTAGAGCTCTTTTCTGAGCGTGAACAGTTTGCTGCTAACTTTGAGGGAAAGTTGAGCCAACACATAGTTGGCAACAATGAAGCAGAAAAGGAGAGGGCAGCTTTCAGAGATTTGGTGTACAGGACTGCATTTGCTCATCTGGATCAGAACATTTGCAAAGAACAAGACTGGTTTAATGAAAATGATGGGGAAATTCAGAAACTGCTAAATGAAAAACAAGAACTCCACAGGCGTTACTAGCAGGATACTTCATCCATCTCTAAGAAGACAGCATTTAAATTCCATTAAAAGAAAAGTACAAGCAAAGTTTAGAGAGATGCAGGATTCTTGGCTCATTAAGAAGGCAGATGATATTCAGTTTTATGCTGATAGTAACAATCCAAAGTGCTTCTATGATTCCCTGAAGGCTATTTATGAACCCAAAATCTATGGTGCATCATAACTACTCAGTGCTGATGGAGCCACATTGATTAGTGATAGAGACATGATCCTAGAGAGATGGGCTGAACACTTCCATAGTCTTCTCAACAGATCATCATCATCAATTAATGCTGAGACCATTGACTGTTTACCTCAGGTTGAAGTTAATCACTCCTTAGCTGAACTTCCAACTGAAGAAGAGGTTTTGAGTGCCATTAGGCTCCTTTCATGTGGCAAAGCACCTAGGGCTAATTCTATTCCACTTGAGATTTGCAAAGTAAGGGGACCATTTCTCTTACAAAAGCTGACTGTAATTTTCCAGGTTATATGGCAAGAGGAGGTTATCCCCCAGGAGTTCAAGGATGCCTCCATTGTCCATCTCTATGAAAGGTAAAGGAAATGAATTGTCCTGCTACAATCACAGGAGGAGGGTTCCTCTCTTAGTCATTGCTGGCAAGATTCTTGCTAGAGTCCTCCTTAATAGGCTGATCCTTCACCTGGAAGCCACTATGGCTTCAGAAAGGGCCAAGGAACAGTTGATATGGTACTTGCTGCCTCACAACTCCAGGAGAAATGCCAGGAGCAGAACAGAGATCTGTACACAACATTTGTAGATCTGACCAAGGCCTTTGATACAGTCAGTCATGAGGGCTTATGGAAAATTATGTCAAAATTTGATTGCCCAGAGAAGTTCATCAGTATTGCACATCAGTTTCATGACGGCATGTTTACCTGGGTTTTGGATAATGGACAATGCTCTTGTGCCTTTCCAGTCACCAGTGGAGTGAAACAGGGCTGTGTGCTTGCTCCCATGCTTTTTAAAGCATGATATTTTCAGCCATGTTGTCAAATGCTTTCAATGAGGATGAACATGATATCAAGGTCAACTACCATACTGATGGTAAGTTCTTCAGTGAGAAAAGGTTACAAAGCCAAGACCAAAGTGGAGGGTGTTCTGGTACATGATTTTCTGTTTGCAGATGATTGTGCACTCAGTGCAGCCTCTGATGCTGAGATGCAACAACGTATGGATCAGTTCTCTGCTGGCTGTGCTAATTTTGGCCTAATAATTAACACCAAGGAAACACACCATCCATACAGGGAACCACTGGTTACAACAAATGGAGAAGTTTTGAATGCTGTGGGTAAGTTCACTTACCTTGGTAGTGTACTTTCCAAGGATATACACATTGACAATTTGGTTGATGTATACATTGCCAGAGGTAGCTCAGTGTTTGGGAGACTCCCAAGAAAAGTTTGGGAGAGAAGAAGTATTAGACTGACGACTAAACTGAAGGTATACAGAACCATTGTGCTGACCTCATTGCTGTATCCCTGTGAAACATGGACAGTCTATCAGTGCCATGCCAAGAAACTGAATCACTTCCATTTGAACTGTGTTAGGAAGATTCTGAGGATCACCTGACAGGATAAGGTACCAGAAACTCAGGTCCTTGCTTGAACTGAACTGCCAAGCATTCAAACTATGTTTCAGAGAGCACAATTCTGATGGGCTGGCCACGTTGTTCAAATGCAAAATGTACGCTTGTCAAAAAGACTATTTTATGGTGAACTCTCATGGGGCAGGTGATCATATGGTGGCCAGAAGAAACAATACAAGGACACTCTCAAGAACTTTGGATTTTATCGTAGGACATGGGAGATACTGGCACAGGATCACTCAGTATGGCATGCCCACGTCAGAAAGGCTGCTGCGCTCTATGAGCAAAGCAGAATTGAAATAGCACAAAGGAAACATAGGAATGTGCAAATTTAGAGTATCCATCCCAAATGTTGACATAGACTATCTGTGCCCAGTCTGTTGTAGAGCTTTCTGAGCTCACATTGGTCTGATCAGTCACAGTCATACCTATTGAAACTTCACTTTATCATGATGATGTCATTTTGGTCCTCTTTGAGAAAGAAGGACAGCAACCATTTGAGAGAGGGTGCTGACTTTCATTGGTAGAAATAATTTGAATTGATGCCCAAATTCAGTTGGGAATTTAAATGAAACCACAATGTTCCATCCCTATTCCTAATGAAAGGTTACTGAAAGTTGTGTCTCCTTGTTTCCATTATACAAGCACCAGAATTCTGTACATCCTTACTATGAAGTTCCATTTAGAAACCTTAAAGTGCATAGATAAACCTGACATTCTTTCTTTCTACTTGACAAGTTCTTGTGCCAAAGAGACTTTTAAACCCTATGTATCTCACTGTCTTCCTCCCCGGGTCCCTTTGCCCCCACTGTTGCCTATGGCAGGAATACAGAAATTCGCGTCCAGCATGCAGAAGAAAAATATGAAGAAATAAACGAGAAGTTGAATGAGGCACTCATGAAAAACCGTGTGCTAGAGAAAGAGTTGCAGAAAGCCCAGGAACTCTTAAGGATTGCCTATGCTGAAGGAATACTCAAAGAGGAGGAGGAGGATGAGGATGATGACAAAAAACCAGAACCTTCTGGAAACAAAGGTAATGGTCATATTCTATGCCTAGAATGCCCCACATATGTCTTAGGAAAGCTAAAGACCCTTCAGGACACTTTCCTGCTCTGTACTTAGTTAGAATCATAGAATTTTAGAATTAAAAGGAACTACAAAACTCATCTAAGCCAATCCTATCATTTGGCAGTTTAGGAAATAGAGGCCCCAGAAAAGCTAAAGAAATATTGTCCAAGGTTACTTACATCCGGCCAAATTGTGACTAGAATCTTGAGCTCTTTCTATTCTGCCATATTATATATTAATAATGTGTGTATTAAGAAGTCAGAAGTGCCCTGAAAATCCTATTTAAAAGCCAGGCGTTGAGGAAGTTTGCCTGTTTTGTTGAGGTTACAGAATCACAACATTCCAGAGGTCAAAGGGTCCTCAAACACCGTGTGGGAGGTCCTGGGGTTGGATTTGTGAGTTTATTAGTAGAGAGATCTCTCAGGTGAGGAAATTCCCACCACTAAATCAGGCGGGCAGCTTTTGCTATTAGAGAAAGGCAGAAAACATTGAGAGGTTAAGTAATTTCCCCATGGTCACACAGTCCTTTGTGTTAGAGGCAGGACTTGAAACAAGGTCCTGCTGGCTTCCAGGCTGCTCAGTCCAAGAAGCCCAAGAACCTAGCCTTTGCTTGAAGACTCCCTGCCATCCCTTGCTAAGCAGTCTTCTTCTCCCTTAAATAGCTAATTGCAATTACAAATGATTTCTTTGCAATTTCCAACTCTGGCATCTAGTTCTGCTCCCTGGGACCAAACAGAATATGCCTACTCTTTACTTCACAGAACAGGTCATGTAATACCAACTGGAAACAGTCCAAGTGGGGGTGTTCCCAGATTTAGTGAAAAATATAACTTTTAACGTTACAAAAGATCTATTTCTCAATCTGGAAAGATTTCTCTACTTAGAGTAATGGAATTTACTTTTGCCTCTCCCTGCGGTATTTTTCAAGGATTGGCTTAAATCCCAGATTTAAACTAATCATACAAGTAAATACCCCCTTCTTATAGCTGTTTACTCCTCCGCTATTGTGAGCACTGTCATAAAGCTTCTATCTATCAATTTAGACAGACAGATTATAAGAAAGTCTGCCAATTCAAACTCGGAGAGGAGAAACCAAGACAGGAAGAGACAGCTGAAAGGAGCTGAAGTTAAGAAACATATTTGCAAGCACAGTAGCCCCGTTCTGAAGCAGTTCAGCTGCCCTCAAATATTTTTTCCACCCTGCCTGACCTTTGTTACTTCAGTTTCCTACACTGCTTTGAAGTTTCCCAGTTAGAGGCTCATTATCCCTAGTAAATTTCTCATTCGTTTGTTACCAGGATTCCTCTTTGCAGATGTTTCTGGGAAGCTTGTGGGGTTATCACTTTAGTAGGGACTAGCTCTTTGAGGGTGAATTGTTATTGTTTATTATTATTATCATGTTTGAAACATTATGGTTTTTTCTCCTCCACAGAACCCAAGGATTCAGGGAGTAAAGGCAAGGACCATCATGCTCAGGGTAAATCTGTCAAACCACAGCCCAAGTCCAAACACTAGGGATAAGTAATATTCACAAAGATGTTTCATTCGCTGTCATTCCCAGTATCACATTCATTGAATACAACAACTCCATCCCAGATCTATGCAGCTGAAAATACAATTCAAGGCATAGCACTCCCATTGACAGTGCTTCCGGGAAAGCCAGCTTGAATACTTGTTTTTTTTTTAAAGTCACAGTGATCGTTGCAACGAATTCACGTACAATGAAGTGGTGTACAGGGAGAGCCCGAATTAAACAAGGCTTGCACAAAAGTTGGCTGATTCCTTCTTTTATCTCCTGGTAGAGGTCTGTGACTTTAAACTCCTCCAAGAAGCGACATGGGAACCAAGGCTAATGAGATCTTAGGTTTCATGCCAGGATTCCATCCTTTTTAGTCTTGGGTGTCAGAGAAAGTAGAGATGGTCAGCCTAGAGAGAAAACCTAGGGGGCTGGGGAAAAGGGATAAAGATATGAAAACTGTCTTCAGATATTTGATTGGTTGCCATTTAGAAGAGAGGTTAATTTTGTATTACTTTGACAGAGAGGTGAGAAATAGGGCATTCCAGAAATGCTCAACATAAAGAAAATCTAGAGGTGTGTCAAAGAGAAAGGAGATGTCTCATCACTGATGACCTCTGCTATCCCAAGAAATCTTCAAGCTGAAGTTGGATGGTTATCTCCTGGGATGTCGTAGAAAGGTCTCTTATTCAGATGAGAATTTTATCTCTGGGGTCCTTTGATCTCTGCACTCCTGTTCCTAGATTGTGCCATCCTAAATTATGGTGCTAAAAGTTCACCTAGTCAGTAATGTGAATTTTATGTAGAGAAAAACATTCATCATTGTCTGTGACCCACATGGCTGAAAATTTGAACCTACATCAGATTAGGTAAAGCATTTGTGAGATACTACATGCCAGGCTAAGTGCTGAGCATGCAGAAACACAAAAATGAGATGGCTCCTATTTACAAAGAAATTACGTTTTAGTGGGAAGAAGGCGACGCATACAGAGGAGGTAGAAAAGGGGAGAAGACCACTCCCGTGGGGGCAAGGTAACCAGTGTGGACCAGTGTGTGAGCCAGGAGAGATCTAGCATCTCTAATTTTTGCTTTATTCTCCCTTTTCTCTCTGTGTGGTACCAATATATTTGTAAAAGTTCCACCAAAATAAAATGATAGGGTATTCCTCTCTTTCCCTATCCAGCAATCCAATATAGTGTTTTATTGTTACAGACCTAAAACCAGTAAGTATAGCAAACATCACCTCAGAACTTAGGTTTATGGAATTTGCTGATAAACTGGAGTTTTCTTAGCTACAGTATTCTTGGAGAGATGCAAGTTTGGGCTAAAAAAAACCCAAAACTATCCTGCTAAATGACATGATAGCTGTAAATATGTCAGAATACATTTCTGCACAAAAACGATACCATAAAAGACTGGTTAGGTTACCAGGCAGTGTAACTGAGCTATAGTCCTGAGTTCAGGCCAAGAGACTCAGAAACACAGCTCAACACAGGCAATTGCATTAGATATAAAATGAGAAGTATTGGGGGACTTCAGGTTTGTTATTTGTTACTGCACAGCCCCTATACCCAGCAGTCCTTTCAACCTGTTCAACCTATGTTGAAGCTGTCAGTGTTTACTGTGTTACTTATTTTGGTTTTTATCATATTATTGATTTTTCTTGAAATAGCTTTAAAAAGTCTTGCTCTCTTCCAGAGTGTGATTTTATTATGTCTTGGGACCATTTCCCCTCCTTGCTAGGCATCTCTAATTTTGTAACAGAAGAGAAGAGAAAAACTGAAGTTACATTATTTGCTCTAGAGGCAATTTTTAGGAATGCATTTATTAGGGGCCAACAGTACAAGATCGAACATTTTTGCTAACACGTAAAAACATAACATTTTTTCTTTTAAAGAAATAGCAGTGAGTACTGTACCAAAAAGGTATGATCAGTGAGCCCATATTGATATTGATATCCCCCCATCTTCTGACATAATAAGATCAATAGTAATAATGCATAGTGGCTTCAAGTTTACAAAGCACTTTAAACAAATTATTTCACTTTACTCTCACAACAACCCTGTGAGATAGGTGCTATTATTATCTCCATTTTATAGATGAGAAAGCATTAAGATTGACATTAAGTGACTTACCCAGGGTCACTCAGTAAATATTGGAGGTTGCACTGGAACTCAGGTCTATCCTGACTCCAGGGTGAGGGCTTTATATCCATGGTGGCTCCTAGCTATAGGCACATTATTCTGCTTTTTTTTTTTAAAGTGAAAATTAAATATCCTAAGCCAAGCCTCTTTGAACCTTAGTTTCCTCATCTATACAACTGACATAATAATAGCATTTATCTCACAGGGTTGTTATAACAATCAAATGAGATATTTAGGCATCACTTTACAAATCTTAAAGTGATATTTAAATGTTAGCTATTTTTATAATAGTCTAGACAGTTGCCTATCATCCTAAAAGGCTAAGTTATTTATACAGGGTCACACAGTATATGGGAGAAATCAAACTGGAACTAAGGTCTTTGTGATTCTGACTCTCTATCCATGATATCACTATGTCTCTCTCTTTCCTTTTGTTGTTATTAGTCTCAATAAAGAATTAAATAGTTGTCATGTTCTTTCTTAAGGTATAAATTTTATAGTCAATTAGAAGAAATGTCTCTTTTTTAAAGTTATAAAGTATAAGGGTTTAGCTATGAAATTTTTGGTTAAGTGACACAATTGGGAAAATCCATTGACTTCAAGATTTTTAAGATGAAGTATTTCCAAAGGAAGGATTAGAACTTCCTTCCCAAAGCTTGCTCTAAGTAAGTGGCTCCTGTAAAATCTGTTTGGGTTTTTTTGACAAGCTGTGAATTACAGCAGGAAGATCTTTCTCATTAATGTAGGGATGACAAAGGCTTTCACCCTAGAGGGTACTTTTGTTTTCATTCCACTGACATTCCTATGTGGTGACCAAAATAGGGTGCAAACTACAAGACTAAATATTGCATCCGCTGATCCTGCAGGGGTCCTATAACATGGGAGAATCTTTTTTGGAGGAATCCCGTGATTCTGTCTGCCTGGGAGGATTTGGTAAGGGGAGGCTTCCTTGCATTCTGTTGCCAGCAGGAGGCAAGAGACTCATGAGATCGAAAGGCAAAGGTAAGACGACAGTGGATGGCTTCTCTGTGGATAAGGATTGAAGGGTGTGAAGGTAGCGAAGTTGGACAGCTGCTGGGCTACTGGATAGTATCTCAGCTGCCATTCTCAGGGATTCCGAGGCAGCCTTCTCCCCTTCAGCGGCAATCATCTAGGATACAGAGCAGACACCGAATTAGTGGACATTTCTTCATTCCCATTTTCAATATTTGCCAGGAAATCAGTCACTGTGACCTCCCTCATATCTCATGTTCCGAATCTATCAAGAGATTTAGTTTCAGGTTGGTGGTGAGACTGTCCTAGGTGTTGTAGTCTATATTATGCCCTGGCTGAAAGCAACTGGGAGTGGATGTGCAGGCGGAAGCAAAGGGCATGATCACTCTACATTGGCTTACCCTCACTTTGGCCTGTCTTTGGGCTTCAGCTTCCACAGCTAGTGACTGCTGGAGGCCTACGGGCAGTCGTATGTCTTTACTGCAAAAACAAGAACAAACAAATAAATAATAACAGTGGTCTTGAAGCAGGAGAGCAGGGACTACTGTGTAACCATGATTTTTTTTCTTTTTTTTTTTGCAGAATCGCAAAGAGTAGACCAAGAAGGATCTGTGACAGGAAAATAATGGAAAACTCTCTGGGCTCACTTCTACCCCTAGGAGAGGTCTTCATTACCACTGACTTTTTTCAGTTTTGGAAAACTGGGACAGCATATTATTATCCTCAGTTTGGTTTGTTGCCGATGGCTTTACTTTAATGAAATTCATTTTAATGGCAGTTTTATGCCTGGAGATTTTTGCCTGAATGCTTTGTACTTTATGACAATGTTTTGATTAATCCTGGACTTCTCCTGAAACAAAGGTAATCCTAGAAGCCTAGACCCAGGGCTGGAAGGGACTAATCTCACCCCCTAATTTATCATATAAGAAAACTGAGGCCTAGAGAAATGAAGTCACTTGTCCAAAGTCACGTATGTAGTGTCAGAGGCAGGATTTGAATCCATGTGCCATGATTGCAGAACCAATGTCTCACCCTTCTTCTAACACTGTTTTAATAAAATATGGGCTGGTACAACAATCTCAGGATTAGCATTTTGTTGTTGCTTTTTTATAATGTTGGTTTTGTTTTGTACATTGTTACTGATACAATTCTTGTTCCATTGTTACTGTGCTATGAGGGGGTTATAATGACAGTTCACACCTAGAATGTTTGATAGTTGACTATGTGCTTTCCTCCCGCTACTTCTGGGAGGCACATAAACTCTAAATTTAAATCTTCCTGAATGATTAGGAATTAAGGGAAATTTTGTGTTGTAATCTAAACCCCAAATTTGAAATCTGAACCATTTATGATGATATAACAAGGCTTGACACCTTGTAAGCTGTTCCCTTCACAACAAACCCATGAAGTGAACAGTGCAAATGTTGGGATTCCCATTTTACAGATGAAGAAACTGTAACTAGGAGAGGTCAAGCAAATTGCCCTTTGTTACAGACCTAATAAGTAGCTATCTAAGATAGAAAACCTATGTTTCAGTAAATACAGAGAAACATGGAAAGCCTGAGATGAATTCATGCAAAATGTAATAAGTAGACCTCCTCCTCCACCATTTATATTATACAATGACTAAAACAATGTAAATGCAGAGAACTAAAACTATGAAACAACTGAAAACAAATGTTGCAGTTACAAAGAACAAGTTTAGCCCAAAGAAATATGAGAAGATAACTTCCCTCCTCTGGTATGGAACATTACATGTTAAGTTTTTTGATGTATTGATCGATTTTCCTTATTTTTTCTCCTGCTTTTTCTTAATTCTTTATTTTAAGGGATAACTCTGTGGGAGGGTATAATGAAGAGATACAGGGAGAAATCTAGGTGATGTGAAAACAAAAGGTATAAATAAAAATGTATCTTAAGTGTCCTGATTCTAACACATCACTCTTCCCACTAAGGTGCAATATCTTTGGTAGTGAAACATGTACACAAATTACTGTTAGAAAATGATTCCCTCACCTACTAAAATACAACCCTGATGCTACTCTGTGATGTGGAATGGCCTGACCTAAGACTTTTCCAAGATTTTTCCAGCAAAGAACTTTACTAACCTGGAGGGGCCCTGAAATGGCTTGTCATACCAAATCACCCTAGTTAAGCACAGAGAAGCTCATTACCAGAAGCCTGTTCACCAGGTAAGGCATGTGTGTGTATATATGTGTCTAAGTACACATAGACATATATGTATGCATGTGGGTGTATTTGGTTACAGGAATTCAGAAACCTATCTCTAAGTCCTGGAGTGATTTTGAGGTCAGTGGAGGGAAAAGGCACATCAGTGAAAACACAAACCAGTATCCAGCTCCTAGAAATGGAATGACAAGAAAAACAGTCCCTATGCTCATGGAGCTTATCCTCTACTGGGAGGAAATGATCCATGTGGTCACTGTTGTGCATCTCCAGAAGGCTGAACCACTTCTTTCATGGGGAAGGAGAACAGGGATCAGGTAGAGCAAAGAATGAGGCAAATGGGCGTCATTAAGGTAGCTTAACAATAGGAAATGGGAGAGCCCATTCTAAGCATGGGGAGAGGTATATATACAAGAGAGAAAAATAAAAAAATAAGAAACACAGGAATGAGGTCAGTTAAGCAGTGAAAAATTTTGTTCTTAAGGATTTTTTTTTAACTCTCATGTATCACTTTAAAGTAGGCAAAACTTTACTTACATTGAAATTTTTATTTACAATGAAAACATAAATTGTTTTTCATTTGAGGCCCACAATAATCTAAGTTAGGTACCATGGTACTCCTATTCTTCCCATTTTACAGACGAAGGAACTGAAGTATAGAAGGATTCAATGACAATCCTATTGTCACCTAGGCAGTAAATGTTAGATTCAGGATCTGAACCCAGATCTTCCTGAATCTAAGTACAGCACCCTACCTATGGCCATGTTACTTCTCTTTGGCAATAGTGTGCAGGGTGAATTGAAGAGGAGAGTGAAGGTGGACAGAAGCTGTTAAAGCAGGCTGGATGATGGGAGATGGTGATCTAGCAGAGGTGAAGAACCTGTGGCCTCAAGGCCACATGTGGCCTTCTAAGTCCTTAGCTTTGGCCTTTTGACTGAGTCCCGGTTTTACAGAACAAATCTTTTTATTAAGGGAATTTGTTCTGTGAAGTTTGGATTCAAAGGGCTGCACTTGAGGACCTAGAAGGTCACATGGCCTTGAGGTCACAGATTCCCCACTCCTGATTTTATAGTATGGCAGTTTGAGTGGGGAACAAGGGAAAGATAGGAGAGATATTAAAGAACTTGAATTGAAGAGATTTAGTAGCTGAGTAGAGGCTAAAGAAGAGAAAAGTGTGGAAGGTGATTCCAAAGTTTCCAGCCAGGGCGACTGACATCATCAACAAAAATGTACAGGTTTGGAAGAGAGGGAAATCTTAGAGGGAAGATGAAGGTTTTTGTTTGAGGTGCTCAGAGGATATTCAGAGGGAGACATCCAACAGATAACTAGAAATATGGAGTAGAGGTCAGAGCTGGAGAAAATACTGGGAGTCATCTACAAAGAGATAATTGAAGCCATGGGAATAGATGAGATTGCCAAAGAAAAGAGTAGGAAGAAAGAAGAGATACGACTCTTCCAGGACAGAGTCTAAGTGAACAACCATACCTAGGAAGTGGGAGGACAAAGAGGAATCAGAGAATGAGGAGGAGTGGTTCAAGAGGTAGGCTACCTAGAAGGAACTGTGTCATGGAAGTCAAGGTAGAAGACATTATTAAGAAAGATTAGGGAGAGAGGCAGTGTGCTACAGTAGACTGAGATACAACCAGGAAGATCTGGGTTCAAGTTCCACCTCTGCCTGACTTGCTGTGTGACCCTAAGAGAGTCACTTAACTTCTCATTGCTGAAGGCAGCTCTCCAAGGCCATGAGTAGTAGAATACCTGCTGATCTGCATTGTTGAAGGGCATTTTTCTTACCTAGAGATCTCTATGCCTATAAATCAATAGGTCTCCCCCATGACTAAAAATAAAGTAGAGGAGGAAGGTGATGAGTAGAGGCAAGCATTATAGAGAATGAGGACTGAGAAGAGGTCACTGGATTTGATAGTAGAGGGTTAACGCTATTGATGTTATTTTTTTTCTGTTTTTCTTTTCGGTTCATTTCCTACCTACATTTCTGTCCTTTCCACTTTGATTCCCCAGCGACATGTGATTGCGTCCAAAGCCACCTGTAGAGAGCAGAGTTTAAGGTCAACAAAAACTTCCTTCCTGCAGGTACCATAGATGAGCAGAATTTCAAATGTGAAAAGGACCCTCCAAGCACACCTAATCCACTTATGTACTAAATGTGCTTTTCGATATGCCAGAAAAAGTATCTTTCCCTTAAAAAGAAATTGGAAGTCAGTTGTGAAAAAAGATAGGAAAGTAGAATGCTTACTTGTTCATTCAATATTATTGTTTACTTGATTGTGTTGCCAGAGGAATCAGCATCTTTTCTCTCTAAGAAGCACTAGGAAGAAGGCTTCAGTTTTTATCAGTCATTTCTACCTCTTTCCCACTTAGTTACTTCTATAATTGGGACTATGGATAGGGCTGTTTATTGGATGGTCTTAAAGCTCTTGCTATGGATACAGAAATGAATGAGTTTCTTCTGCCTGATGAATTGGATGCTGGTCCTGTGTGCCATGAAGAACAGAAAAGATGTTCGTGCATGTGGACCTGGATCATCAAAAAGACCACCTTTTTGTATCTATATTCCTGATTGTGTTGGCTAAATTTTCAAAAAGGGCTCCCGTTACTAGCTCCAAGTGAGCACCAGCTTTGGAATATGATAACGTCATAATGTCTCATAATTTTGTATTCTATTAAGGATATATCCAGCACTAATACATGCCAGGCATGGTGATAGCTAAATTGATTCCTCAGAGTCCCATTTCCTAATCGCTCTTTTTAATGTTCTCTTCCCCACCTTCGCTCTCCCCATTTTTTCTGTACACAACAAGCAATCAACTGATAAGCATTGACTAACACTTTGCAAACTCAACTTCTTTTTTATTCCCTGCATTTCTGCATTCCTGTATTCCTTCTCTCATCTCTTTTTTTCTCCACCTTCTAATACCCTTTTCTCCTAATTAACTTTCATCTTTCATTTTCCATTTAGGTTCTAGTCTTTTCTAAGTAGTCATGTCCCCTTGGGAAATTCATGTTCCCTTCCTAGATCATTTTATCTATAAATAATGGGATTGAACTAGCTGATATTTAAAGTCTCTTCCAGCTTTAAAATTCTGATGTCTTTAGAGTAGTTGAATCATGGATTTAGTGCTTGAAGGGACCTTAGAGGTATCTTAATCCAAACCCTTTGTTTTACAGATGAAGAGGGGTTATGTGACTTAGGATCATCATTGTCTCAGAAATTTAGGGTTGGATGGGATGCTACCTAGTCCAATCCCTTCTTTTTAAAAATAAGGAAACTGAGACCGAGAAAGGTTCAATAACTTGCCTAAAGTAACATGGAGAGTAAATAAGAGACTAGAGATTTAATCTCGGGTCCTCTGACTCTAGGTCTAGTACTTTTGAAAACAAAACATTGTAGAAAAAAAGGCATGTTTGTTCCATTTTCTGTCTATTTGGTGTTTTGCCATTTTCATATGTGAAAAACAAAATAACTATTTATATAGCACCTACTAAGTGCTAGGCACTATGCCAAGTAAGCACTTTTGCAAATATCTCATTTGAGTGCTAAGATTTCTGTAAACTTTTTTGTTTCTATTTTTTTTCTATTTTATGAGGCTCTACTGCTCATCAACTTCTTCCATCCTCCTCTATAAATGTTTTACAAGTGAAGTTGTAATTTCCAAAGGGAAATACACACAATAATAGCTATGACAACTCACAGGCATTTGCATACCTACAGTTCAGTCAATGTCAACTGGATGGTCCAAAAGCTATGGGATATTTAATACATATACTTGGCACCATTTTATACCATGCCACCATCATCACCAGGGAAAGAAAAACAGTCACATGGAACTGCAGACCATCTCATATTTTTCTTGGTTTCTTAGGTTGTTGTGGCCAAAGTCTTTCCATACTTAGCTTAGTTGGTCATTGGGCAGCAGGTTCAGTTTTCCACCAGACTGCACTCAAAGTCTTTCCACCATGGTAGAATCTTCCAGAGGAGATATAGCCTTTCTCTATAATTCTTTAGGAACCCATAAAAAAATGGGATTAAACTTAAAAGTGTATCTGGTGTACATTTTTTAGCAGACCTAGTTAAACATTTACCAGCTCAGTCCTTACTAAATGTTCTTAAATCTCTTCAGATCTAAACGTCTTGACCAAAAAAAATTAGATCCTAAGAGAAAAAAGTCTTCGTTGTTAATAATAGCTTTCTTGTAATTTTTCTAAGGAAATGGTTGTTGATTTCCTTTTTGAACACATGAATATGTTAGCTTTCAGATGGTCAGCCCATGACAGGCAGACCCAAGGGCAGGAACAATGGGGCTTAGAAAGCCTCTATGTTCCGTGACCATCCTTCTCCCCGTCTTCATCACTGTTGGAGACTTGAAGGATAGATAGGAGAGGATGGAGTGGGACTAGGATCAGGCTCTTACATGCCAGCCTTTTCAGATTAGTCTGGAGTCTCAGATTAATCTCTCCTCCTACTGATCCCAGCAGCCTCTCCACCATGGACCAATGTCCTCAACTTCCTCTCTTCACCCACAGCTAGACAAAAGACCGGCATGGTTCTTGCCAGAGATTCCTATTCTCTCAGGAATAAAAAAGATAGGATCAAGCTTCCTTAGATCAGTGGCTATGGTGCTGACCCAAAGGGAAACCCAGTCATACAGTGTAGCTATGGCTACACAATAGGAGGGGAGCTTTTCAGGGCAACAAGCATAGTTTGAACTGTGAAAGGCAGCTACCTAGGGCACAAGATGCACAAAAGGCACAACAAGGATTGTTATTTTTTACATTGTACTTTGTAAAATGCTCATATTTTAGTTCTAAAAAATTCCACTTTCCATAACAATTAGGTAATGATTTTGCAAGTAACTGAGTAAGTTATAGCAAAGGTTCAAAGCCTCCATTGGACACTAACACATGAGAGACACAACTTTTCAATGCAGTGGGGTACAATTTTTAAACCTTGCCTTGTGCCACCTTTAGTACCAAGTCCTGCACCAGCTTCATTGCGTTATAAACATGCACAGTAGTCATCCTCCAGTAACTTCTCAGCCAGGCTGGGCAGAGGGTCATTTAGATGATCAGCACCAGAAAATTCCTGGTGCTAGTTTACACAGTAGAGGTCTGACTGCTTTCAGGCAGGGTTGAGCAGCTGATCTATAGTCTTGGCTATAGCTGGGCTAGTTTATGGGATTGTTTACATCCACATGTGTGTAAAAAGCAGTTAGCTGCAAGGGCCCCAGGCCAGGGGTAAGGATTGTGATGAATTTAACGACAAATTCATTTTGGTAAGAAAGTTCAGATAATACATATTATTAATACAGATAGCCCCAAATGCTAATAATAGATGAAACACTATTGTATTTTAAACATTACTATTCTATATTTCAGCTGTTTTTAATTTTTTTTTGATCTGGACCTGCAATTTTACTGATGTGGGGAAACTCTCAGTGTGGAAATTCCCTCGACAGATGCAACCGGTCTGTAATATATAGCCTTAGTTAGTACCTTGTGGAGGACTGAAAGGTCAAGTTATCTACCCATGGTCACAGAGTACGTGACAGACTGAATTCAGGTCTTTCTGATTCCAAGGCCAATTCTCTATCCCCTACTCCACACTGCCTCTCAATGATTTTATGAAAAGGGAAAACTAAACAAATCAGTTTTCCTCTCTAGCAGCTTACATAAATACCTTGATGTCCTGGGCAATGCTTTTCCTCTCTAGGAGTATCTCAGTGAAAGAACGATGGGCCAGGAGGCGCTTCATGGTGATTTGTACCAGCAACTGGACAGCTCTGGACACTTGAGCGATGTTGCTTAGGAGCAGAGAAGCATTTTCCATCCTATAGTAGCAGATGGCATCTATCTCCATTATGAGCATGTCTTTTGTCACCACCTAAGCAGAAATCAATTTCAGTTACCAACTTTGTTTATCGATCATCAAGAGAAGAGAAAGAGCATTGAGAAGGGAAAGGAAATTTCTCAAGCAGAGTGAGACAATAGCTGGGGGATGAAATGGAGAGTGTGTGTTTATGAATAATACTATATACAGAATATGCACTAAAACATGAGCATATTTAGGTTTGGTTTTGGTAAGTGGAATCATATAATTGAGAAGGACATGACAACAGCCTATCTGGAAGCCATCAAAGTGTAAGCTCCTTAAGGGGTGGCAGTCTTATTGGCCTAAGTTCATATCCAGCATTTAGAATAATGCCTGCCACCTATATATGTATAAAGTAAGTGCTTAATAAACACCTTCTCCATCTCTCAAGCAGCAGAAGATATAAAGAATTGTATAAAAGTGAGTTGTTATCAACCATCATTCTCAGTCCTCAAAGTTAACATGTCCAAAGCTAAACTCGTCTTTCCCACTAACCTATTTCTGTCTGTGTCTTCTCTCTTTATCCAGTCTCCCAGGTTTGTGATCCTTAAGGACCCCCACCTACCCCCCCAGGCTATTTTTGTTTTATTTGTATCCTCATCCATCAGCACAATGACTGGCACACTGTAGGACTTAAATGCCTGCTGACTTTAACTCTTCCTTCTCCCTTTTCCTCACACCTAATCAATCAAGTTAAGTCTTGTTAATTCCATTTCCACAAGCTCCCTCCTGCCTGTCCTCTCCATTCTTTTCCCTCTGTCACTCCATTCCTTCTTCCATAAATCCACATTACTACCCTGGACTTCTTCAATATCTAACTGGTCTTGCGGCCTCGGTCTCTTTGTATTTAATACATCTACTAGACTAATATCCCCTACACACAGACTTAAGCTGAGCTGAGCTTTTAATGACTCCTCGCTGCCTACCAAATATAAACTTATGTCCGGTATTTAAAGCCTTCTCCGGGTTTGTCCCTACCTCACCTTCCACCTTCTGTAGGACTAGAGCTAAGCAATCAGAGCAGTCAAGGAGGAAAACACAGAGGGAGGATGCTTCCATTTATTTTTCACATTCTGCAGCACATAGGTGTGTATTTTGTGAGAAGCTAAGCTTCACATTGCTAAAACGAAGGATCAGAACCTTGAGTAGATGGTAACCTATAGGGGTATTGTCAATACCCCCTCTCCCCATGCTCATAGATCTACTGGTTTCCCGACCCGGTCTCTTTGCTTGCACCATTCCCTAGGCCTAAGTGAATAGGTATTAGTGGGCACAAAGTTTCTCTTGACTAGATGCAAACTCCATGGGTATAGGGACAATGTCTTATCTGTCTTTATATCCTTCACCCTAACTCTTGGATGCTCAGCACAGTGATCTACATGAACCAGACATTTGATAAATCATACCAAGGAGCTCCCTTCTTAAAGGAATCCTTTAGTAAATCCTTTTGTAAAGCAAAGAAGCCTTTTTTCATTGACAGATGGTAAACCCCAGCTACATGGTATGGTGGCTAGAGCTCTGGGCTTAGAATCAGGAAGGCTCCTGTTCCTGTGTTTGAATCTATCCTCAGACACCTAACGAGCTGTATGACCCTGTTTGCCTCAGTTTCCTCTTCTATAAAATGAGCTGGAGAAGGAGCCAAGAAAACTCCCAGTGGGGCCATGAAGAATTGCACGTAACTGACCAACCACAGATCCCATGAAGTCAAGGGCTACCATCTTAGCTAAAGCCTTGTGTGCTCTTCCCCAGTGCTGCGCAGAGTTCTCGGTTTGTTGAATGAATGCATGAATAAGGCGACTGCCCCATAAAGTTTGTTTTATAAATGCTGGTTTCCATAAACCAAGTGTTTTTAAAGTGAAATTCACTGAATCACAACAAGGTGAGGGGGAGATCAAAAGAGAACCATGAATTCAGGACTGAAAGATAAATGAAGGTTTAGGAACCAAACTACCTTTTGGGAACTTCAGGTGACTGTCTCCAGGTACCTTTTAGGATCATAGGCAATTAGGTGATACAGTGGATAGAATTCTGGATCTATAGTCAGGAAGACCTGAATTCACATTTTACCTCAGACACTGTATGATCCTGGACCAGTCACTGAACCTGTGCCTGACTTAGTTTCCTCATCTATAAAATGAAGTTAATATTAGTACCTACCATCTAGGGTTGCTTTGAGGACAAAATGAGACAATATCTGTAAAATGCTGTATAAATACCAACTGCAATTATTATCAGAAAATTCTGTATTGGACTGGGATGGACCTTAAAGATCCATTTCAATCGCCTTATTTGTCAGATGAGGAATCTGAGGCCCAGAGGGATGAAGGAAAATGTGTGGAAAGCACTCACTGTCATCAGTCATCATTACAGAAGCTGTGAGGGCCAGAGATCCAGCATGTTGTCGGTCCACTACACCAAAAGATACAAATTAGAGCAGATCTTTTCTCAGAGTCAAAATTTCCCGTTAGATTTAAATATCAAACGATGAAACAGGCAGAGAATGCAAAATCGGCCATTTTCCTTACCTCATGGAAAGGAATATCTAGGGTTTGGAGGCGAAGATCCACCTTGTGGTAGGTATCCAGGCAGGGCAGAAAGAAGAAAAGGCCTAAGGCAAGAATCAATCCTTCAGTCCATCAATCAACTTGCATTTATTAAGCACCTACTACATGCAGTAGCAGTAGAGACCTTGGTACAAATCCCACCTCCATCATTTTCTGTGTGACCTTGGACAGGTATGTTACCCCCCTGTTTCTCAATTTCTTTAGCTGTAAGATAAGGTGGTTGGCTTCTGAGGTCCTGTCCAGCTCTGAATCCATGATCCTAGGGGTTGAACTCTCTAGTGGAGAGAGAGGGAAGCAGGAAGAGTGGGGATGGTAATGGGGGAACGTGGATCATAAGGTTTCATCCTGGAAGCCCTCTTTTGTCTCTTATTTTTCCATACAAAATGAAAGTTAGCTAAATGCAGGACTTCTTGTCTAGCTAGCTGTTGTTCCATGGAGATTATTAGGTGCCTGAGTCTGAACTCATTGACAGCAAACTCTGGGTACAACAACTGTCTCCTCTGTCATTTCTTAAAATGTGGAAGGGATTTGGTGCTATCCTGGGGTCAAAGGATGGTACTTTAATGGAATTTTCTAATCTATGTGTTATTAGTCCCCATAGCAACAACCATGATTCAAAGCGTATGATAAGATATATGAATGTTCTCTCTACTCTGCATGTATGTCATATACGACTAATTACCCAGCATTTCTCCTTTTGAGGGATGCTCCATGAATCCATTCTTTGCAAACCCAACATGGTGGCAAATAGTAAGTACTTAATAGGTGCTTATAGACTAACTGCTCAGTTAGTGCTTCTTAATTGAGCAGTTAATTGAGACTTACAGGGTGTTTTCTAAGGCTTTCACGGTATCCCAGACGACCTTGAGCTCTGTTATTCCGAGCCTGCTAACTTTCCTTGAGTCACACCAGGAAAGCTCTTTAAAAGCAGATAATCCTTACCACAGAATTCAAATATGTTGTATTTTTATTGTGCTATAGTGCAGATCAGACACTTCTTAATCTTGAAATGCTATTCTAGCCTAAATGCCATCCTCGGGATCATACAGATTTAGAGCTGGAAAGAACCTTAAAGATCGTCTGATCAAACCCCATCAATTTATAGGTGAGGAAACTGAAGCCCAGGGAGGGTGATTCATCCAAGATATTTATGGAGCAAATGGCAGAGCTGGGGTTTGAACCCCTGTTTCTTGTCTCCAAAACCAGCGCCTTTTTAACCATATCCCACTGTCCTTGTCCATTTCTTCTCAACTTAGTGAACTGTTAATTAATTTATGGAATTATGAAATGGAGCAGGCATCCCTGGTTCTTTGAGTACTCACTGGGAAAAACCATGATGGCAGTGGGAAGCAGGGCTGTAATCACACTTTTAATGAGGGTTGCAGGTGTAAACAGTACAGAAAGTACAAAGACAAACAGCATGAAAGGGAGTGGGGAATACAGAGGTCAAGTGCTTTATGTGTGACATCTCATTTGATCCTTGAAGCAACTCTGGGAGGGAGGTGTTATTGTTATCCCATTTTACAGATGAGAAAATGGAAGAAGCTATGGAACAAAAAGAATATTCCTTACCTGGGCCTTTGGCTCTTCCTGGAAGAAGATGTCCCAGACGGAATATAATGACTCTCTCATATTCTCGTACTACCTGAAGGTAAAAAATTAAGATGTTCAAAACAGCTTAGAAAGAGGAATGAAAACTTTTTGAAAAGGTTTTGTAATTTGCATTGTGAGTCTTGGTGACATAAAATCTCTTGTTTCAAACCAAAGAAAGAGAACATTTCATCCATAATGATAGTTAAAACAGTTATAGAAACAATCTTCCATAGAGGGAAAATCTTTTTCACATTTATATGGTGTTTTGAAATTTGCAAAATTATTTTCTTATAGCAACCCTGTGAGTGGGCTTATTATTAGCTCCATTATACAGTGGGTGAAACTGAGGCACAGAGAAGTCAAGTGACTTACAGTAATGGAACCTGGGTCTCTGGCAGCAGTATTAGAGGTCATATCCTAATTAAGAACCTTCAGAAACCAATGGAAAACTGATTTAACCCTAATAGGATTATATTCAGGGATAAAATTCCATGTAAGAAGTCTTGATTATTCAAAAACATGGTTCACAGGTTTAGTTAGCCCTTTGAAAATCATAAAAAAACTATTTGATATTTTGGTATGTAATAGGTTGACCATCACTTCTGCTGATATATATACATATGTATATATGTATATATACACACATATACATATACATATATACACACACACATAGATACATATATGTATATATACAGATATTTATATATATTATTAATATGTGTGTGTCTCTCCTGACCTATTAAATGGACAGAGGACAAACAAGATCATAGATCTAAAGCCAAAAGAGACCTCAAAAGTCATTTAGTTCAAGATCTCATTTTACAGATGAGAAAACTGAGACCTAGGGACATTAAATGATTTATCCAAAGTCACCCAGGTAATAAATATAAAATGAGGTGGTTGGATTAGAAGGTGCTCTAAGGTACCTTCCATTGAGGAGCACTCTGATGAAACATAAATAGTATTGGTGTTGGAGTAAAAGACTTTTGTTCAATTTCCATCTTTACCACTACTAACCATGTGATTCTAAGGCAATCATTTAATTTCTCTGGGCTTCAGTCTCCTCTTGTGTAGAATGGGGGGTGGGGAATGGAAAGAATGACATTAGAATACCCATCATGCAGAATTTATTATAATAAAGTCACTTTATAACACCTCTTATTATTACATTTTTATTATTAGTACTATATTAAATCTCTTATTATCACAACCCTGAAATCGGTGAATTCAGCTAGCTTGCCTCCCCCTAAGCTGTGCCATGTGGTTTTGAAATGTTTTTGGAATTATACTTGCAGACAATCTGCATGAATGTCATACATGTGGCTGCAGGGACAGAGTAGCAGTAAAAGTGTGGAATGTATCTGATAATGATTTCAAAGTGTGTTAAGAAGACAGCTAGGCACAATGAGTGAAGAGCCAGCCTTGAAATCAGAGACGTGGGTTCAAGCCCTGCCTCTGGGATGCACTAGGTGACCACAGGCCAGTATTTTAGCCTCTTAATGTTTTCTGGAAAATCTTGACGATCCTAGAAGATTATAGAAGACCCACTGATTTACCTCAGTAGAAGGGGTTTCTATACCAGGTCTATGCTACAAACAATGGGTTTGTACCAGGGCAAAAAAGGATACTACATGATCATTCCCTTTGACAAGTAATAATATGTTTGCATAAGTTATGGCACCTTTGGTCATGTATATATAAAATGAACTGATTTAGTTAACTAAGAAAGCAATCCCCCACTTGCTTGTCATGAAAATCTCAATCCAGTGTTACATGGTGGGGGGCAAAAACCACATAGGTCAAATTTTTATAGGCAAATAAAGCAGAGGCTCCACATTTTCAACCTCTTCATTACAGTGCTTTCTTCTTGGACTGGGTCAGTTACCACTTATGTCAGAAGCTCTACGTACCTCTTCATCTCTGGTTTAGTAACTCAGCATTTTCATGTGAAAGATTACTTGGAAGACTGCCTAATGTCTTACTGATTTACAAGGTAATACAAATTATTTTTATCATATTTAATTTTTTTATTTTTAATACCCGTATGTATATACAGGTTGTCTCCCCTTAGAGCATAAGCTCATTGAGGGCAAGGTCTATTTCATTTTTGTCTTTGTATCCCCAGTTCCTAGCAGAATACCTGGCACACATAATAAATGCTTGCTGATTGATTGAAGTTCATAGACTAACTCTCAAGTTAGTGACCCAGAGAGAGATATCAAGACGTTACTCTGTCAGGTCCTTCTGCAGTCTCACCTTTATGCAGAACCAAATAGAGAGGGGAAAAGTTGCAATGATGAGCAGCAGGGATAAGATGATGAGAAGCCACTCACAGATTCCTAGATGAGATGATTTTATACCTTTTGAAAAAGAAAAAGAAAATACAAATAGAGATTTGCAGTACTAGCTGGCTAACAGTTAGTGGCCTGGCCTCACAGTGAAAACAGCACCAGGAAAGGGGCAAAATCAAAGGGGCTAGGAATATGAGTGAAGGAGTCATCTCATTGAACAGTCAGTTGATGTTATAGGAAGATCACTTTTTGAGGGGCATCCCTCAAATCCCACCAGTTCCTGAAATTACTATCACTAATTTAACTCAAGAAAGAGTTATTCAGTATCCACCGTGCACAAAGCACTATGCAAACAAAGTACTGGAGAGACTGAGTTTGAGTTGGCATAGATCTCTCTCTGAGGATATAGTCTGAAAGGGGAGGGATAGAGAGACATTTATCCAATTACAGGAGTCCATGATCTCTACGGTGCATTCTGTTAGTGGAAAGCAGTGTAGTAGAAAGAAAAGAACTCAAAGTTCAGGTTCAGAAATTTGGGGTTTCCCAAAGTGCTCACAAGCATATAAGATAAGGTGATTTGACTAGATAATCTTGAAGGTACCTCCCACTGAAACATACCATGATATAATGGAAAGAGTAGTGGTATTAGAGTAAGAGAGAGGTTTACCAATATCAAAGCCCATAACCTCTGGGCCAGTTGCTTGACTTCTCTGAGCCTCAGTTTCCTCATCTATAAAAGGGGGATAATAAGCACATGGGGCTGTTGCATAAAAAGCACTCTATAAAACGGTAAATGCCACATAAATTTAAATTATATAAATTCACACTCATATATTACACAAATAATGCCATTTAGATAGATTTAGATTTAGCTTCCCAGATTGTCATTTTGGAGGCTATATGCATAGTCAGAGGACTTGAGTTCAAATCTTCTGCTACTTACTACCTTTGTGACTTGAGGTGAGTCCCTTGAGTTCCCTTGACTTCTTCATCTATCAAATAAGAGGGCTGGATTGGATGACCTCAAAGGTCTCTCCTAGCTCTAGTTCTATGGTCTTATGATGCAGAAGAGAATGATAAAAGAACAAAGGAGAGTTCCATGTAAACATACAATGAGAAATGGGAGAAGGGACTGCTTTTTCATAGTTGGGTTGGGGAGGGCAAGAGAGGGTTCACAAAGTGGGAGGTACCGTTTGACAGGAAGACAGATGGGAAAAGCTCATGGTTTATGGAAGGAAGGCTGGCAGATAGGGGTCCATAATTACAAGGGAGAACATGAGTAAAAGGCCAAGAAGCTGAAAGAAGTCAGGACCAAAGATGGAGGATGGAGAATTTTCCAGGTTGGTTAGAACATGAAGGACATTAAAGAGACTAGCATGCGATGAAGTGGAAAAGTTGTGTTGAAAGCAGACAAGTAGCTGGATCCCAAGTTGAAGACAAACTTCATCAAGTTCACCAGTTTTTCTCAAGCTGGATTTATTGACTATCACAACAAGGGACATGTTCATCCTGAGAAGTTTTATTAGTTTTGCTTCCCCTTCCCTATATTTACCATAGGGAAATGCAGGATTCCTAAAGTCTTAGCTCCATTAAAACTTAAAACTGCTCTAAGACTTTTGACATGCCTCAGACTTATGCCAAAGTGATCCCTTCACTGAAAACCAACACAAGAAACAACAAACGAATAGCAAAAGGAAACCAAACTAAAGTGGAGGGGACATGATTTTTTGGAAAAGGTATTTGATCATAATAGTTATTTTCCAAACTCAGAGCCAGTTTTACCTCAGCATACTAAAGTCTAGAAACATCAGTCCTTAAGTTTTTTGGTCTCAGGACCCCTTTACATACTCTGAAAAATATTGAGGACCCCAAAGAACTTTCATTTATGTGGGTTATATCAATCTATATATTTACTTTATTAGAAATGAAAACATCTTAGTATTAATATGAAAATGATAATGACCTCTAGAACCCTCTACAAAGGTCTTAAGATCATACTTCAAAAACTGTTGGTCTAGAATAAGATGTATTGAATCTACTTTGAGGTCTCATCCTAGCATGGAGTTTTCAGGATCTTGGAAGCCATGAAGTTATTATCAGCAGAGGACAGGTTCTGGCAGGTCTTAAAAAGATGCTTCATGTATAGGTCCAGGGATGGACTATTATCCAAGGACCACTTGATACTGCCAGAAGATTTATCATCAGATAAATCTTTCTCTCTCTCTCTCTCTCTCTCTCTCTCTCTCTCTCTCTCTCTCTCTCTCTCTCTCTCTCTCTCTCTCTCTCTCTTTCTCTCTCTCTCCCCCCCCATGAGTATCCTATTTAATGAAAACATGGGATAAAAATGGAATCCCTGAATGTCAGAACTCAAAGTTTTCCTTAATGATCATCTAATCTAGAGCTCTTTGACCTTTGTTGAAATGAGGGTTCCTTTTTAATTTTTAGAAGTTCTGAGATCCCAGAGTGGGTAGAGAGCTAGCTGAAATGAGGGTTCCTTTTTAATTTTTAGAAGTTCTAAGATCCCAGAGTGGGTAGAGAGCTAGCCTCAGAGTCAGACAGTTCAGGGTTCAAGTATTGCTTCTAATACATACTGGCCATGTATCTCAAACAACTCAGATTCTGAATTTGGACCTGGGGTTTCATTATAATAGGGTGAGAAAACTCTCTCCCTCCACTGATGCAGACTAATCAATATAAATCAGCAGCTACTCAGGAACTGATAATTTTAGTTACTTAGAGACACAGAAAGGTTGAACAACTTGATGAGGGTCATGTAGTTTGTAGATGTCAGAGGCAAGGACTTGAACCCAGGCCTTCCTGAGTCCAGACTAACTCCTGAGACACTACTGCAGTCTGCCTCTCACACTACTAAACCATTATGCTTCCCTTATTTTTTTTTATTATGTAGTCCATTTTTATTTTTTACTAGATAGACCATTTTTTAAAAATGTCTTCTGAGTTAGGAAGTTTTTTCTAAAGTAATTCTAATGGATCTTAAAAAATAACTGACATATAGTCTTTGAAGTTTGCAAAGAACTTTACACACATCATCTTTTTTCTTTTAATATGTTTTCCCCCAATTACATGTTAAAATTTATATTACCCTTTTGATTATCACAACAGTTTTTCAGGTAACTGCTATTATCATATCCATTTACAGATGAGACAAATGAGGCTGACTTGCCTATTTAGAGTCACAAAGTATCAAAGATAGTATTTGAAACCAGGTATCTCCTGGCTCCTTAGGGTTGTACACTATCTGAAACACCATAATGCCACAAAAAGTCCTATTGTTGGGAATTCATTACTTCCCTTTTCTTTTTCTTTTTCTAAAGAACCTCTGTGCCTTAAAGAGTTGGATATGTTGATTCTGTACTGTTAAAGCCTTCCCTATCACTTAGACCACCCTTCAACCTTCTCTATTTCCCACGTTCCTTGTCCCCTCCCTCTGATCCATAACTGGTTGGGGTTTTTTTAATCCCTTAAATTTATACTTATATACTTTTGTTCTCTTTTCAGTTAGACTGTAAGAGTCTTAATGGAGCTAGAAAATTATCTCTAGATCACTTTTTTAGCCTCTCTGGTAACCCAGAAGAATGATGTGTACACAGTGGCTGCTTTATTAATGCTAAGGACTACTTGCTATCCCTTTATGGAGAATAGGATAGGGAGAAATGGAGAAATGCAGCCATTTTTTTCTCTTTCTCTGCTTCCCACCATTTTCAGACAGTACCTTCTTCCAGTTGCTCACTTTCCAACAGTGCCATCACCTCAGTTTCATCTTCCAAAGAGCCCAAGACATCATCTACATCCACTACGGTGGAAGTTTGGATTCTGTTATCTGCTTCTAGGGTAGTTCCGCCATCCTTGTCCTCTTTTCCTTTCTTCCTCTTAGAATCCTGCTTTTCTCGGCCAGTATTCTGGCTGCTACTGACTCTATCATCTTTTTCTGACTTTCCTCTTT
This sequence comes from Bettongia penicillata ogilbyi, assembly GCA_023548195.1. NCBI lineage: Eukaryota > Metazoa > Chordata > Mammalia > Diprotodontia > Potoroidae > Bettongia > Bettongia penicillata. The sequence goes on along the minus strand of JAJHZJ010000162.1, from coordinate 7,882,726 downwards.
TGTTCTTAGATGGGGAATTTCTATTTCGCTTATAGGACTCCCTAGAAGAGCTTCGAGACCTCTTCTCCATCCTTAGGATAGGCTCTGCAATCAGACCTAAGCAATGGAATAGTAGGTCCAAGAGGACTCCAGGGTGTACAAATATATCCTCCCTTGCATAGCCATATCATGTGACCAAGTGATGAATGTTATAATAAAAAGGTGGAAGCTTCAGCAAATACAGACTTAGTTATTAAATCTGCTGGACAGTGAAACGGGACACCTGGGATTTAATAAATTTTTCCTGAACCCTTGTCACACAGCCTATAATCTCAAATATATTTTTATGAGAGGGAAAATGATATAGGAGAAAGAATTCTGGTCTCAGAATCAGGAAAAATCAGGGTCTTTACTTGCCTCCTACATTTGCAAGCTGGGTGACCAGTGGCAACTATCTAAATCTTGTTTTTCTCATCTATAAAATGGGCAGAGTAATTCCTTCTCAAGGCTGTTGTAAGAATCAAATAAAATGATGCATGGAAATATTTTGTACATCTTAAAAACCAATGTAAGCACCTTCTCCGAGGCCACTCTCTGAACTAGTCACTCATACTAATGAAATGGAGTCCGTAGAGGGTATAACTGATGACTCAGAGCCTTAGCCTTCCCACCTCTTGGGAAGAAAGAAAACTATAAAGGCTTATTCAATATTTATGCCTGAGTTTAGTGTTTGAGTTTGTGCTTGAGGTTAGTAAGACTCAGTGCTGAGCTGGCCCTTTTCGTTTCCTGATGATTTACCTAATTCCACTGCTAGGTAAACATGTGAGGGGAGTGTAAAGAAACTTTTGTTTATTCTTAGATTCCTGTCTAATTAGAATTGTGGGCTCATTCTCCTGTGGAAAATACTGCATGCACATACTTTTGAACTCCTGGCTTTGTACTTTTTATTTCTTGATATTTTGTCATCCTTTTGAAGTAAATTGGGGAATGGATAGGCCAATTTAAATGTAAGTGTTCACTGTTTTGTTTACTTTTCTGTAAAATGATGGGGTTGGCTTAGATAGTTCCCAAGATCACTTCGAGCTCTAAATCTATTATGTATAAATATATCTATATATACATATGTATTTTCTCTCAATTACATATTAAATTTTTTATTTTAGACTCAAACCAAAACACAAATAAAGAATAGAGAAAAGAAAAAATCATAATCTTGAATGTTGAAACTTAAATACAAAGTAGGAAAAAGAAAGCATGTCATGTACAGAGCAGAACATAAGGGAGGATTCAAAATATGTAGCTACAAATTTTCAAGAAAGCCTGTATGTTAAATACTATACATTGTGTTGAGAGCTGTGCATCTTTTCTTTGCCCCCTTGTAAGTTTTTTGTTCTCTGCTATGCACTTTTTACTTTGTTCTTTTTCCCCCTTCCTCTCTCCTACAATTAAGTGCAGATATATTTATAAACAGATATATATATAGACCTACACATGCATACATGTATGCATACATTCGTACATATATGTGTGTATATGTATATACTTTCCCTAACAAATTCTACTCCTGATCTTTGTTTTTATGTTTGTGCATATCTCTTATTTCCTACCCCTCCTGACTCCTCACTTTACTTCCATTTGAACTGTCTTAGGAAGATTGCGAGGATCACCTGGCGGGATAAGATACCAGACTCTGAAGTTCTTGCTTGACCTGAACTGCCAGCATTCAGACTGCTTCAGAGAGCACAACTCTGATGGGCTGGCCGCATTTTCGAATGCCAAATGTACGCTTGCCGAAGACTATTTTATGGAGAACTTGCATGGGGCAGGTGATCACATGGTGGACAGAAGAAAAGATACAAGGACACTCTCAAGGTCTTTCTCAAAAACTATGGATTTTATTGGGGGACAGGGGAGACACTGGCACAGGACCGCTCAGCATGGCATGCCCACATCAGAAAGGATGCTGTGCTCTTTGAGCAAAGCAGAATTGAGACAGCACAAAGAAAAGGCAGGATGTGCAAATTTGGGATATCCACCCCAAATATTCACACGGACTATCTGTGCCCAATCTGTGGTAGAGCATTCCAAGCTCGTATTGGTCTGATCAGCCACAGTCAGACACACTGAAATTTCACTTTATCATAGTGATGTACCCTTTTGGTCCTCTTTGAGGACGAAGGACAACAACCAACCAACTTCTACCTGTAATTACACGTTAAAACAATTTTTGATATTTTAAAAAAAGTTTTGAGTTCCAACTACTATCCCTCCCTCAACTACCCTCAACTGGGACTTATGTACCAACACAGAGTGAGCTGGAACTTTCTAGTTTGTGAAGCAAAATTTCTTATAAGGTCACACTCTCCCCTCCTCTTGATAAGTCTTTCACTGGATCATTTGAAAAAGGGACTGGGAACTTTACACTGGCGAAGTTCAAGCAAGTGCTATGAGAAACTTAAAGTTTATTTTCATTTTAGAAAGACTTCAGCAGAAGGAAATGGCAGGGGGAGAGGAGTCCATTCTGTGTGACATATAGATGAGTAAGCAATCATAGCAAACAGTCCACTTTGGCTGAAACTAAGATTACATGATGAAGAATAGCATATTATAGGGCTAGAAAGATAGCTTGCAGCCAGATTGTGGAAGACCCTAAAGAGTAGAAGTTTTTGTTTTATCCAGTAAACATTATGGGGCCCTGAATGTTTTTAAAAGTAGGTCAGAGAGGGCTAGGGGGGCGGAGCCAAGATGGCGGAGTAGAAGGACGCACATTTACGAGCTCCGAGCCCACAACCCATGGAATTGAGGTAAAAGGAGATCCCCATAAATTCTGAATCTCTGCAGGGGGTGCATAAACATAGGGGAAGAGATTTCCGTTCCACTGAACCCTGGAGAGCCGTCCCCGGGGTCCATCGCATCCCGGAAAGCGGACCCCACCCCCACCCCTGGCCACGACCCAGAGAAGCTGACCCGAGCAGACTTCAGAGAGGAAAGCTCCGGGGGAAGCTCCGGCAGCCGGGAAAGTCCCTCCGCTCACAGAAGCTACAGGTCAGTGAAAAAGAAAGCCGGGCTGAAGGAGAGGGGAAGCGGGGCGTCTCCGTGACTCGGGCCCCCTTGGGAGGAAGCGGCGGCAGCAGAGACGGGGGCAGGAAGCGGCGGAGGCAGAGGCGTGGGCGGGCGGCTGAGGCGGCAACGGCCCGGGACTCAGGAATCCCCCAGCAGCAGGTAGGATCTTCAATACTGAAGGTCTTTCCAACCTGAGGGAGCCGAGCAGGGGAGACGGCCCTGCCTCCACCCTGCTCTACTGCTGAACGCCTCTGAATAAAACCCCCAAGGGAGCTGAGCACAGCAGGCGGGACCCCCCACCCCGCCCCCACCCGCTCCGTTCCTGAAAGTCTCTGCAGAAAGCCCCTGAAGGCCCAAGCTTAGGAGGCGGCCCTGCCCCCACCCCTGAGCCAGAACTAAAGCTTGCCGCGGGAAAGCGCATTTGAATCTCAGAGGCCAAGCACTAGCTGGGCGGATCCAGGCGGGGGTGGAAAGGAATCTCAGAAGTCAAGTAACTGGCTGGGAAAATGCCTAGAAAAGGGAAGAAAAATAAGACTTTAGAGAGTTTTTTCCAACAAATGCAAATGATCCTGACCTTCGGATCTGATGGGGAGGACGAGAACGTATTTTTCCCATCAGGGAAAGATGTGGAGGGCGGGGCCTCAGTACCCCAGACACCCCAGGGGGGTGTTGGGTGGGCTCAGGCCTTGGAAGAGCTTAAAAAGGATTTTGAAAAGCAAGTTAGACAGGTGGAGGAAAGACTGGGAAGAGAAATGACAAAGATGCAAGAAGAGTATGAAAAAAAGGTCAATATCTTGGTAAAGGAGACCCAAAAAAATGCTGAGGAAATTAACACCTTGAAAAATAGGCTCACTCAATTGGCAAAAGAGGTTCAAAAAGCCAATGAGGAGAAGAATGCATTCAAAAGCAGAATGAGCCAAATGGAAAAAGAGGCTCAAAAACTCACTGAATGTAATAGTTCTCTCAAAATTAGAATGGAACAGATGGAGTCTAATGACTTTATGAGAAACCAAGAAATCACCAAACAAAACCAAAAGAACGATAAAATGGAAGAGAATGTGAAATATCTCATGGGAAAAACAACTGACCTGGAAAATAGATCAAGGAGAGACAACTTAAAAATTATGGGACTACCTGAAAGCCATGATCAAAAAAAGAGCCTAGACATCGTCTTGCATGAAATTATCAAGGAAAACTGCCCTGACATTCTAGGACCAGAGGGCAAAATAAGTATTGAAAGGTCAGAGAGGGCTATAAAACTATGCATACCCTTTGACCCAGCAATACCACTACCAGGTCTCTGTCCCAGAGATTAAAAAAAAAAAGGACCCATGATAAACTAAAAGCATTTTCAATATACTAGAAATGTTAGCTTTAGCAATAAGAGAAGAAAAAAAAATTGAAGGAATTAGAATTGGCAAAGACAAAACAAAGCTATCACTCTTTGAGGATGATATACTTAGAGAATTAAGTAAAAATTACTTAAAATAATAAGCGACTTTACCAAAGTTGCAGGATATAAAATGAACCCAGATGAATCATTGGCATTTCTATATATTACTAACAATGCCCAATAGCAAGAGAGAAATTCCATTTAAAATTACTGTAAACATTATAAAAGATTTGGGGGCTCTACCTGCCAAAACAAACTCCATCAAAAATGCATCTTCCTAAGACAGTTCAAGTGGAAGCGATTCAGTTTCCTGGCATGGCACTGGTAGACTGTCCATGTTTCACAAGCATATAGCAATGAGGTCAGCACAACAGCTCTGTACACCTTCCATATGGTAGTCAGTCTAATAATACCTCTTTTCTCCCAAACCTTTCTTCAGAGCTTCCTAAACATTGAGCTAGCTCTGGCAATGCATGCATCAACCTCATTGTCAATGTGTACATCCCTGGAAAGCACACTACCAAGGTGAGTGAACTTATGCACAGCATTCAAAACTTCTCCATTTGTTGTAACCGATGGCTCCACATATGGATGGTGTGGTGGTGGCTGATGGAACCCCTGTGTTTTTTTGGCGTTAGTTATTAGGCCAAAATTAGCACAGGCAGCAGAGAACTAATCTATACTTTGTTGTGTCTCAGCTTCAGAGGCAGAAATCATGCAGCCTCTGAAGCTGAGATGCAACAAAGTATATATGAGTTCTCTGTTGCCTGTGCTAATTTTGGCCTAATAGTTAACACCAAAAAAACCACAGGTGCTCCAAAACAAACCCAGCAACTGTATGAATACAATTACAAAACACTTTTCATACAAATAAAATCAGATCTAAATAACTGGGAAAATCTCAATTGCCTATGGGTAGGCCAAGCTAATATAATAAAAATGACAATTCTACCTAAATTAAATTACTTATTCAGCATGATACCAAACTACCAAAAAATATTTTATAGAGCTAGAAAAAAAACAATAACAAAAAATTCATCTGGAAGAACAAAAGGTCCAGAATATCAAGGGAAATAATGAAAAGAAATGCAAGGGAAGGTTGCTTAGCTGTACCAGATCTCAAATTATATTATGGAGTAGCAATCATCAAAACTATTTGGTACTGGCTAAGAAATAAGAGTGGTTGATCAGCAGACTAGATTAAGTATGCAAGACACAAGTCAATGATTATAGTAATCTACTATTTTATAATTCCAAAGACTCCAGCTTCTGGGATAAGAACTCACTACTTAACAAAAACTGCTGGGCAAACTGAAAAACAGTATGGCAGAAACTAAGCATAGATCAACATCTTACACCTTATACCAAGATAAAGTCAAAATGGTTACATGATTTAGAAATAAAGGGTGAGAGCAAAGAAGTTTACCTGTCAGATATATGGAGAAGGGAAGAATTTATGAACAAACATGAGATAGAGAACATTAAGAAATGCAAAATGGATGATTTTGATTTCATTAAATTGAAAAGTTTTTGCACAAAGTCAATGCAGCCAAGATTAGAAGGGAAGCAGAAAGCTGGGAAACAATTTTTCACAGTCAGTGTTTCTGATAAAGACCTCATTTCTAAACTATATAGAGAATGGAGTCAAATTTATAGGAATACAAGCCATTCCCCAATTGACAAATAGTCAAAGGATACGAACAGGCTGTTTTCAGAGGAAGAAACTGAAGCTATCTACAGTCATATGAAAAAAGTGCTCTAAATCACTACTGATTATGCAAATCAAAATAACTCTAAGGAACCATATCACACCTACCAGACTGGGTAACATGACAAAACAGGAAAATGATAAATGTTGAAGATGTGGGAAAACTGGGACACTAATGCATTTTTGGTGGAGTTGTGAATTGGTCTAATCATTTTGGAGAGCAATTTGGAACTATGCCCAAAGGGCTATAAGAACGTATGCACCCTTTGACCCAGCAATATCACTTCTAGATCTGTATCCCAAAGAGATCGCACAAATGAGAAAAGGACCCACAAGTACAAAAATCTTTTAGTAGTTCTTTTTGTGGTGGCGAAGAATTGGAAGATGAGGGCATGTCCATCAATTGGGGAATGGCTGAACAAGCTGTAGCATATGAATGTAATGTAATATTAATGTTCTATAAGAAATGATGAGCAGGAAGACTTAAGAAAAACCTAGACTTATATGAACTGATTCTGAGTGAAATGAGCAGAACCCGGAGAACACTGTACCCAATAACAGTAGAATTGTTTGATCACTGACCTTGATACAATTAAGTCTTCTCAGCAATGCAAGGCTCTAAGACAACTCCAAAAGACTTGTGATGGAAAATGCTATCCATATTCAAAGAACTTTGTTGTCTGAATGTAGATGCAAGCGTATCATTTGCTCTCTTTCCTTTCTGTTGTTTTGTTCTTTCTCATGGTTCCTCCCATTAGTTCTAATTCTTCTTTACATCATGACTAACGTGAAAATGTTTAATATAAATGTGTAATACCTTTATCAAATGGCACCCTGTTTTGGGGAGGTAGGAGAGGATGGGGGAGAAAATTTAAAACTCAAAAGCTTATGGAAGTGAATGTTGAAAACTAAAAATAAATTTCATATATATATATACATATTTTTTTAAAAAGGACCTGTATGTATAAAAATATTTATAGCAGCTCTTTTTGTGGTGGCAAAGAACTGGAAATTGAGAGATACTCATTAACTGCTGAACAAGTTGTTCAAGGAATGCTGGTCAATGGCTAAAGAAGTTGTGGCATATGATATTGTGATGGAGTGCTATTGTGCTATAGGAAATGAGGAGGGTGGTTAGAAAAACATGTCAAAACCTATTCTGATACAAAATGAAGTGAGAAGAACTTCAGGATCATTGTGCACCTTCATAGTAAAGTTGTAATGATGATGAGCTGTGAAAAGGCTTGGCTAATCTAGGCCTTGTGGTTAAAAAAAAAAAATGCCATTCACTGCCAGAAAGAGAACTCGTGAACTGTGGTTGCAAACTTTGGTATAATTTTCTCACTATAAATTTTTAAAAAAGCTAATATGGAACTATGTTTCGTACGATTTCACAAGTATAATCAGCATATTGTTTACCTTCTCACTGGGTGGGGAGGGGGGAAAGGCGCTTAAAATTTTAAAATGTTATAATAAATTGAAAAAGGTCTATCAGAGCCAAACATTACGAAATGGTCTGCAAACTCAGAATGATAGCTTCCAACCAATTAAGAAATATTTATTAAGCACCTACTACAACCTGGCATACTAGGGGCTGAGGATACACATTAAAAAAGGGAGTTAAGGGACACCTAGGTGTGGCAGTGGATACTTCAAATCTGAGTTAACCACTCGACACTTAGTAGCTTCATGACCCTGGGCAAGCCACTTAACCCCAGTTACCTCCCCCCACTCCCACTCGGTCGCCAGTAAAACTAAAACGACCTTATTTTGCCGGATTAAGAGAGGCGGTGTAGAATCCTAGCTTTAATGCAGGAAGGGCCCCGAAAGGCCCCCTAGCCCAAGGCCCTCCATTTCATACGGGGCTAGCCAGCTCCGGGGGCAGGGCCGTGGAAAGCGAGGGGTCCCATCCGGAGGCCCGGCAGCTCCCAGGGCGGTGACTGGCTGCTGGCACCCGTCTTCTGCTGTCAGAAGCTGTTTTCGCTTGCAGGAGGGATTGGACTTGTTCTCCCGGTTCCCACAAAGGAGACAGACATAGGGTCAACAGTGGGAGCCGTTAAAAGGCAGAGCGCTCCTGGGGTCGAGCTGTCCCTCCAAGTCTTCCTGCCAACGTCGGAGGTGCCTGCTCAGATGCCACCTCGCAGCCCCGCACAACTCCCGTCAGGGCAGGACGGGGAGGAGGTGCGGTCCGAGAAAGGCAGGAGCCCCTCTAGAAGAGCGCAGAGGGCGCGCCGGGCACTCCGGTAGCTCGGGGCTGCCCCTCGCATCGCTTGCTGTTTCCCCGCCCAGGCTCGGCTCTCTACCACGCCCCGCCGGGCAGGGGTGGAGTCGGAGGTCTGGACCCCCGAACCCTCCAAAGCGCAGCCCAGGACACCGCCCGCGCACCCCCTTCCCCACGACCATGCCCAGGGCCGCGCGGGAGCTGGCGCTCGGAGCCGGCCGGGCACGAGGGCCCGCGTGGCGCCCGCCCCTCCTCCTCCCGGTCGCCACCCCGGTCATCGGGGCAGCTCCGCTCCTGCCCCCCTCCCTGGGGCTGGGCCGCTGGTGCCCGGGCTCCGGCCTCGCTCTGTTCCTGGGCGCCCTGAGATGCCCCTGCCCGCGCCCGCTGCTGATCCCGCTCCTGCCCCCGCCGCAGCCGCACAAGGCCTGTCGGCCGCTGGGGCCGGGCTCCGGGGCCCCGAGGGCGAGCTGCCAGTCCCTCACGCCCGAGGCCGCGGGCTCCGCGCCGAGCTTCCGGCCCCCGACGGCCGCCGCACTCCCGGCGACGAGCTCCCCGTCCGCGGCCCCCGACGGAGCGGCCCGCGCCTCGGACTACGCGAGCGCGCGCGGCCCGGAGCCGAGCTGCAGGGGGCGGGGGAGGACGGCGACGCCCTGGGCCCCGTCCTTCGGCCGCGAGGCACCCCAACAGGCCCGCGGGCCACGGCCGCCTCGCGCAGCCTGCCGTCGGCAGCCCGGCGTCCCGCGTCCCGGGCGTCAGCACGGGCGGGCGCCGCTGCGCAGGCGCGAAGCCCCTCCTTCACGGCTCGCTCTTCGGCCCTCCTCGCCGCGCGTACTGCAGCGCGGGCAGCTGGAGAAGGCGGCGGCGGCGGGAGAGGGAGGCGAGCCGAGCTCTAGCGGGGGTGCAGCGGCCCAGCTCAGCGGGGTGAGCGGCGGGGAAAAGCCTCCGGGCCGCGCCGGGACCCCCGCGACGCCCAGGCCCTGCCCGGCCGGGCCCTGCGGCCTGGGCCTGAGGAGACGTTGGGCCCGTGCACGGACGTTGGGGGGCGACGGGCTGAGGGCGAACGTTGCGGGGCTGGGGTCGGGCCCACGTGAGGGTGGAAGTGCTGGGCTAGGGCAAGAGGCCCGGGGGAGCCGGGGGAGAGGAGCAGGCGGGGCTGGCCGAGGACACGGGCGGCATGGCTGCTTGGGGTGGGGGAGGGAGGAGGGGGTGTGGCGAGGGCCTCCCACCCTTTCCCCCGTGCTCTGGGGGCTGCCCCGTGGTGGGAGAAAGCTTCTGCACCCCAAGATCAAAGCTGGGGGTGCGGGCTTGGTGCCAGTCCTCGACTGGCTTGGCCTTCCCCCGTTCCTGGTGCCAAGCCCGGTGCTGGGTACACCACGAGGGCTTAATGAATGCCGACTTGGCCAGAGCCACCGAAGGCAGCATGCTGCTGCTGTACTTATCCGTTAACTTGCCCCCCCCCCCCGGGCTTTCTTTTTTAATAAAATCTTGAAATCCTTGTTGTGGGTTTGTGTGTTGTTTAATCCGTGCCCAGCGAAGGCAGCATGTCGGACCAGGAGAGGATTCAGGAATGTCTGCGGAAGGAGATCCGGTCCCTCCTCATCTCCACCAAAGACGGCTTGACCCCCCAGCACCTGGAGAGGGAGTACCTGTCCATGGTCGGGAACCACCTGCCCCTCCGCATCCTGGGCTACCGGTCCACCATGGAGCTGGTCTTGGATATGCCAGATGTGGTCAACGTTTGCCCTTGTGGCGATGGCACCGTGATCCTCAAAGGTAGGCTGATGGCTCCTGGCAGTGCCCTTCCAAAGATTCAGTGAAGGCTTCACCCAACATTCTTGATACTGTGAAGATACTGGTGTAGGGCGTGGGCTGTCCATTGGTTATTCCTTATACAAACAACCTATATTTTACCCCAGACCTTTTTTTGATGACATCCTACTTCTTTGTAATTCTGTATTGATAATGTGTTGCAGTCTACCTACACCCACCATGTGCCTCTCTGCTGCCCTCAATTTCAGTTCTTCAGAGACTCTAGTATTTTGTAATTTGTAGCCATGTAACTTCAACTGAAGATTATTGATATTAAAAAGATGGGCATTTGTTTAAGAGAGAGCTTGGTATCTTGAAATACACTGCATTATTACTGGAGGCACTTCATTTCACTTCCCATTTCCTGTTGAACTTTGGATGCAATTCATCATGCATTTGCAGTATCTGTCCAAGATGAAATATACTAGAGATGTGATCTATAGGTTGCCCATCCAACTGATGTTATGACATAAACAGTCATCCTGATGCATATCAGGGTGCTGGACCCAGATGGCTCAGGAGAAGAAGGCGAGGTTGGTGACCTTGTACAGCCCTCCCTCACTCAAATCAAAGTCAACTGCAAGTCATGTCATCATCTTGATGAGATGGTCCTCTTCAAGAACAAAGGGCAAACACAACAACAAATGATATAGGCATTCTTTAACCACTTTTTTTTTCCTGTGTGGATGATTAGGTTAAACTCTTGAGTTGGGAGCCCATCTAGAAAACTAGTTTGTTTTAGTCAACAAGCTGTTAAGCTTAGGGGGAACCTTAAATTCTCTCAGAACAGACCCTCTCATTGGATTTTCCCTCCACTGCTTCTGTTTTATGAGGCAACACTGTGCTCATGGTCTTCCACTATCCTTTACCGTATGATTTTAGCAGTTAGTTTGTATTTTTAATTGGTGTTGGCTCTTGATTTTCGTATCTTTTCTTCTTGACAGCATGTCAAGTATTTTCTGATTAAGATAGTTTTTATAGTCTTGGTTGTTACAGCAGTTTATTTACATCAGTTGAATTTCTATTTGAAATCATTATAATTTTTGTATTGATGTCCTTTATTCCATGAATTCCCCAGGTAACTACATCGAGAACTTACATAAATAGGTCAGGTTGAAATTGTTATAATTGCACTTCTTATCTTTTTCTCATGTTTATTCTTTGTAGTTTTGTATTTTAATCATTGCTTTAACAAGCCCATGGTCTGATTGTACGCAGACACTTGATTCAAGAATAACTCCTCTATCGATAACAAATCCTTTCCTATCAACAATCAGTATCATTTTTGTTATGTTACTTCATATGGAATCATCATATGATTCTTTTCTCAAAGAAGGTATTCATGGAGTATAGAGGCAAGGCTTGTGTGTTGTCTACAGTCCTTGACTTCTCTCCTACCTCCAGAGCCATATTTTCCAGTGTATTTTTTTCTGTCCACCTATTCCTACTTTAGCATTGGGATCACTGTGTATCAAATTATACCTTACATTTTTAAGTTCTCATTGAGTTCTTTGTAAAGATTTTCCATCCTTTTGTCTTATATGCATGTTGATGCACATCCTACAGCTACTTTTTTAATATGGTCTTTCAGAAAAATAGTTTATATGAGTACTCTGGCAGACTGTGATTAGATGTTCCATGAAATGACTCAGACGTCTTTGGAAGAATGATAAAGTCACCTCTAGCAACTTACTTATTTTGCCTGTCTTCTGATTTCATTTATAGCAAGAAAGCCAAAACTGATGAAATTCAGATCTTCTAATATGTCATTGGAGAAGGTTCTCACCTTAAGTTAATTCTTACAGATGGTCTAAAAACTATAATTCTTAGCACTTTCTGCCCTCATTTCCTCCACTTTATCACTTTCACTGAAGAAACAGAAGTTGAAAAAGGACATGCATAAAAATAAGAGCTATTTTTATTTTGCATTTTTCTTCATTTGATTGTCATGTCCAAAGATTTTGTCACCCAAGTATCTAACTTAGTGGTGATGAGCATTTCTCCACTTAGGTAATTTGGTTCTCAAAAAGCAGATGCCATGTGTTTCTGAAACTATTGGTGGCCAGATAGAATTTGCCCTCTTTTGCCATGGACTTTATGAACCACAGGTCACTTCTTACTCCAATAATGAGGCATCAGATTAAGAAGAATGAGGTTTAGGGATGTTAAATGGCTTGCTCAGAGAGTCACACATCTAGTAAATGTTCACCAGCAGGATTCAAATTCAGTTCTGTTCTGATTCATAGGACCACAGATTTAGAATTGTTTTTCTTGAGGTTATCAAGTCCAACCCTCTGATTTTACAGATGAGGAAACTGGGGCCCAGAGAAATTGTGACCTGTCCAACATCATGGAATTACTAAATGTATGAAGCAGGATTCAGACTTAGGTCTTGCTGACTGCCAAGTCCATCACTTATACTGTAGTCTTTCTAATATTTAAATCTCTGGAGAAATAATACTGATAAATACAATCATTTAATGTGGGCTTCAAATCTTCTAGGAGTTAATAAGCAATATTTCTGGTTCTAATTTTATCCTCTGGGAAGGTAACTTGAAATAAACAAAAAGCAGGAAATATAGAAAGGAGGGAACAGATTCGATATAATCTCTAAAGATTTTTCTAGCTCTGATTTTTTCTTTTTTTTAAATCATTTGGACCATCCCAAGTTCAAGTTAAAACACCAGACAACATAAAAACTGCATATGTGTGTGTATATTTTATGTGTACATGATATATGTATAACATGTATGTGTGTATAACATTATATAAATATATTATACACATGCGTACACACAAATAGTTTATTAACAGGTGTCAAATAAAATTAAAGATTATGTCTATAGGGAGCTCAAGGAGGAATCTTAATGTACCATATTCTTCCATTTTTTTTAGCCATTCCAGATGAAACGACCAAAGGAATAGCAAGCTTGGTTGCAAAACAAAGGAGTAGTAACAAGCTTCGAAATTCTGCACCGAAAGGAAGGGCAAATATTGGTTCTAGTTCTGGCTCTCGTCAGAGACTACCCTACCGGGGAAGGATGCCCCCCATTCTTCCAGCTGTGGTAAAGAGTGAGCTAAGGGACCTGTTGGCTTTTTCTCCAATACTCCTTTCTGATTTCGAAAAGGCCTTTGCAAAACGGTTTGGACGATCATTCCAATACATGCAATATGGATTTCTTTCTATGTTTGAAGTGCTGAGTGCAGCTTCAGATATCATTGCCGTTGAGCAGACCAGGGCAGGTTCTTTGTTGACCTTAAAGCGCAATCTACCAAGTGAACAAAAGAGGGGGTTACCAGCAGGTAAGAGTGTGAGCATAGGTAGCAAATTCAGATATTTTCTTCCTCATCTTACTCTTTTAAAAAATAAATGAGTGCAGTCTCATAGACTTATTTTGACTTAGAAGACATACATTGAGTGACTAACTTTTATCATCTAAAACACAATTTTATCAACTGGTACCAACTCTAGCCCATCTGGTTTTTATGGTGTCACTACTTAATAGTATCTGAATAGTACTGAATGCTGAATAGTACAGTATCGTTTGTAGCATAATAATGCTTAACATTTTTTTCTTATACTTAATGGTTTACAAAGTGATTTTTATATAGATTTTTATTTGATCCTGCCAAGATCCTTGAAAGGTAGGCAGTGTAGATTTGTAAGGTCTAGCAGAAGAACACACTTGATGAAAGTGTAATTAATACCTTTCCCTTTGGGAAAGTTTTTCTCTTCCACCAGGGGCACAGCTTTGGGAAGAAATGCCCATGAAATTACCTTGATAGTCAGGTGAAAGAATTCTAAGCCACTTTGTCTTCTTATTCTCTTTTGTAAATGAGGAAACTGAATTTCAGAGAAGTCACTTATTTGCCCAAAGTCACTTAGCCAGTAGTCAAGTTGGATCTCAGGTGTTTAGACTGCTGAAGCCAATGTTCAGTCCAGTGTTTTTTCCACTTTAAAAAGCAGTCTCATTAAATGAAGGTTGCTTGTCACTATTGTAGTTGAAATAAGTCTCACTAAACAAGTGGGAATCTAATTGAATAATTTCTTCCCTATTTTGAATAATTGATAGCCTTAATCTTATTAATAAGATGATAAGGAAATTGTGGTGATGGATTAATGGTCAGTTTCTTGAAAGTATATTAAGTCAATAAGCTTGGCTTTTGATAGGATTTTTTTCACATCTCTTTTATACATGTAAGGTAAAACATCACAGATTGGAACAAAACAACCCAAATCCTCCATGCCAACACCTATAGTAAGGGTACATTTGCTAGAATCTGCCTCAGATACTGAGCCACTGAAACAATCATATCCAGTGAAAAGCACAGAATTGAATGGCATGGAGACATCTTCTTTGGACCAATCTGAGAAATTAAACCAGGTGAGAAACTTTGGAGGTGATAGATGCTTTTAAAACATTCATTGTTTTTCTCTTAAATGTAATATATGCCAATTATACAATTAAAAAAACACCTTTAGATTTTTGAAACTAAAATTGTTTAGTTGAGGAATAAGTAGACTAATTTTTCATATGGAAATGCCTTGGAATCTCCAAACCTTTACTAATTTTGATCTAACAATGAATACTTATTTGAAAATAAGTGCCATTAAAGTCATTTTAATATAAAACTCAAAGAAACAAAGTTTCTTACAGGGTATAATGTATGGTGATAGATTTTTAAAGATCTTTTACTTAGTGCCAAAAATAACTTTGAAAAATGGAAACAAATGGAAATCCAATTTGCTGTCAGAAATGTTCATTGCAACATTGGGATGCCAGAGAGATTGTGGTTAAGAGAGTTCCTCCTAGCTTAAAAAAAGGGTTGGTAAGCTAACTGACAATGTTCACTAAGAATTAGTATAAGAAGAAAAAGTTCTAGGTAAAGATAATGAGTAAGTGAAGACTCTTCCATTTGACTAACATTAGTACTATTGTAAAAGATAATATTGATTATGATGGGAAATTCTAAGGTAAGACAATGTTTTTGATCATAAACCTATAATGAATGAATAATACTTGAATGTATCTTAACTTGCTTGTTGATTTCTGTTGAAAAATGCATTTGCTTAAGTAAAAGAAATGTCTTTTTGTATCTTTATATTTTACCTTTTGCCATCTTCTTGACACCATAGTTTTATTTCTTATTTTTTGAAGCTGGAAAATACATTCAAATCAGTGATTGCACAAATTGGACCTGGAGGGACCATCAATTCAGAACTAAAGAAGAAAATAAAATTTGTAAGTGTTCTGTACTTCTGGGAAATACATAAGAGCAATGAGATTTTGGGGAAAGGGAGCAGGCTGATGTAATGAAAGAGCCCTGGATTTATAATCTGAGGACCTGGGAATAATAGGGTACTGTTAATGATTATCTTTGTGACATTGGACAAGTTATTCTTATTCCTTTCTCAAGAAGTTCATAATGTGATTTAGTCTTCTTTGCCCCTTTTTACTCAAGAACTCCAAATGACTAATTGATTTTTTTTTTTATTTTATTTTTCATTTGTAACACAGTTTGTAACAGATAAAACAATTCAGACTTTTGGTCAGATGATACTTCTTTTTAAAGCATTACAATATGGACCACAAAATAATTTTTTTTTTAAATGTTAACCAACTGAGACACAAATAACATGTATCTTGCTAACTTCACAAGCCCTTGACCTAAATGTCTCCACAGTATTACTAAGCATTAAAGGACCCTAACCTAGTGTTGTTGGTCTAAAGTCCTGTGCCTTGTAGCTTTATTTTAGACTTAACCTCGGATGTTCCCCTACCAGTAATCTATAATTGAATAGATCTGGTATTAAGCTTACAAACCTTTTGACTATAGGAAATTGCCACTAATAGTAAGGACATTGCAGGGATACAATGTTTCCCCAACTTCATGTCAATTCCAGGCAGGATTAGATAGTCCACTTGCATTCAGTTAGGTATAAAGTCTGCCAGGTGTCAGTGGGGAAATTGAGTCAGGAGAATCCTACCTCAGCCCAGGCTGAACAGCTGCTCTCCCACCCTTCCCATGAGATCGCCTTTTGTAGTTCATACCAGCATCTCGCCGGCTTACTGGCATCATGGATTGGTGGCTCAGACCGCCTTTCTTGCTATCTATACCTCGAGTTACTCAGAAGAAGTCACTTAATGGTCCCATAGCATCTAAAAATGTCAAGTTCCAATAACCAGGTTTCAAATATGATTATAATTTTACTTTGGCTAAGGAACATCTTTTGAGGCAAGTCTTAAGTGGCTTACATGCTTTTCTATATGAGTTCTAGTTCCTGATTAAATAGCAATCAAAAAAACAAATTTACCATTAAAATCTTAATTTTTCCATCAATGCCAAATTTTACCCGAGGTCTTCCTCTAGGAAATTTAGACTAACATTCTTTTCCCCAAACTAAAGATGTCAATGATTTATTCTCTGTAATTAATTCAATTTGTTTTAATACTGATTGCTTTTCCCTCACTTTGTAAACATGCCCAATTTTTCTCCCCATCATTCCCCTCCCTCCACTTCCTAATACCTTGCATTCTGATTACTCCTTCCCTCAATGTACCCTCCCTTCTATCACACTCCACCCTTCCCTTATCCCTATCCTCTCTCTTTTCTTGTAGGGCAAGATAAATTTCTCTACCCTATTCCCTGTATTTCTTATTTCCTGATTATATGCAATAAAAATTCACCACATTCGTTGCTAATACTTTGAATTCCAACTTCTCTCCCTCCCCCCCCTCAGCCCCACTGAGAAGGCAAGCATTTCAATAAAGACTAAATATGTGTTGTTTTGCAAAAGACTTCCATAATATTAAATCATATTGTGTAATACTAATTATATTGCCCTCTGTCCTACTCTATCCCCACTTATTTTTTCCCCCCCAATTGACCTTGTCCCTTCTCGAAAGTGTTTATTTCTAATGACTCCCTTCTCTCCTTTGCCCTCCCTTCTAATATTCCCTCCACCCCACTTGTTGCCTCCTCTCCTACTTTTCTGTGGTGTGATATAAATTTTCATATCAAATTTAGTGAGCATGTTATTGCCTCCTTCAGCCACATATGGAGAGAGTAGCTTCATTTTTTCCCCTCTCCCCTTCTCCCTTTTGTTCTCCATTGAACAAGATTTTTCTTATCTCTTTTATGAGTTATAGCATGCCCTGTTCCATTTCTCCCTTTCTCTTCCTAGTATTTTCCTCCTTCACCCCTTAATTTTTATTTTATTTTATTTTATTTTTTGTGTGTGGATATTATCTCTTCTGATTCAACACACCCTGTATTCTCTATCTATATATGTGTGTGTGTGTGTGTATGTATGTACAATCTCTCCATCTACCCAAATACTGTGAGAAAAGATTCAAGAGTTATAAATATTTTCTTTCCATGTAGTAATGTACACAGTTCAGCTTTAGCGAGTCTTTTGTGATTTTTCTTTCCTGTTTACCTTTTCATGCTTCTCTTCAATCAAGAGAATCATTGACTTGGGAAGTCAAATTTTCTATACAGATCTGGTCTTTTCCTCGATATGAATGATTGAAATTCCTCTATATCATTGAATGACCATTTATTCCCTTGAAGTATTATACTCAGATTTTCTGGGTAGGTGATTCTTGGTTTCAATCCCAGTTCCATTGACCTCTGAAATATCCCATTCCAAGCCCTTCAATCCCTTAATGTTGAAGCTGCCAGATCCTGTGTTATCCTGAGTGTATTTCCACAATCACTAATTGATTCTGTTAGAAACAATAGCCAACTAACTCATCAGTCTCTTCAACTTCCTTGACCTTCTCACCATCTCTACCATATATAGACATGGTCACATCCATGATTTCATCTCATAATTGTTTTTCTCCTTGATCTAGGACTCTGAATTTGCCTTTTCTGTCCATATCTCCCTGTGCTTTACTCTGATTTTACCTATTTTATGACCTCTCTAAGGCCTCCACTTACTCAGTTTCCTCCTATCCATCACCTCAACTCTGGTCTTACCTTCCTCCCTTGAAAATGTTGACCCTGTAGTTAACCAGTTAAACTACTCACCCACATCTGTTCTCAAATTCCTTTCCCTCTTGTTCTGTCATTTCTCATTCTTGAACCTTGGGTTACTCCTACCTTGCACCTTCTTTGCTTCTTCACACATGCTATAGAATATGACTGGTTATGACATAACCAAGCAAATTGACTTCATTACATATTTATGTTACTCAACCTTAACTGGGTCCTCAGTTTATTCCCTAATGGATTCTGTGTTGTAAACTGACCCCCTTCTTTCTATGATTGTTCCAGACTTTTCTCAAGTATTCTATGCTATACCTTTCCATTCAGCAGAGAACCTCACATCAACTTATTATATGAGAAAATAGACTCCTTAAAATTGAGTCCTTATATCTACTGTTCTATACCTCAGCATTTTAACATTCTTCATTCTGTCCTCCTGTACTCTGGTATAATAAAGAAGTGGCCTTTCTCTTCAACAAGACCAAACCTTTCTACTTGATTCCATCAGTTCCTGTCTCCTCTTGGAGCTGCTTCCTTCATTCTAATGCTCTTTCTCTCATTTTCAGTATCTCCCTATCTATTGACTCCTTCCTTGCTGTCTACAAAGCTTCAAGGATCTATACTATCCTTTTAAAAAACAAACTTCCACTTGATCCAACTATCTCTAGCTATCACCTTACATCTTTTTCTGAGCTACATTCCTACAAGTCACCCATACTCTGGTTTCTATCTCTTGCCTTCCCAGTCACTTTTGCATTTGATCCTTTTTTCTTAGCAAAAACTACATTGTTCATTATTCCCAACCAATGTTTAAATACTGAATTCAGTGGCTTTTTTTTTCAGTCCTTATTCTTGTTCTCTCTGTAGCATTTGACACTGTTCACCCACAGTACCTTGTATATGGTAGGTACTTAAAAATCAAATTGAACATATCTAGGCCACAATTTCCTGATCTGTAAAATAAGGGGGTTTAACTTGACATTGTCTGAAGTCCCTGATCTACTCTGAATCCATCTGGCTGAAGAGTATTGAGCCCTCATCTTATTATCTTGTCTACGAGTATAATGAAAGATCTTCGTCAGGTGCTTTGCAAAATCTAAGCATGCTAAAATCTTTGATATTCCTTTCATCTACCCTGTCCAAAAAAACCAAGAGACTATCAGATTAGTTTGGAATGACCATTTCTTGATTATTCCTTGCTAGATCTTAGATCATTGCTCTTTAAAAATTATTTCATAAGCTTGGCTATCATCAGCCTATCTGTAGTTTGCAAACTGTCTTCTCGTTTTTGAAAATCAGTATAACATTTGTCCTATTCTCCATGCTCTTCTTAAAAATACATTTTGTTGGTATAATTTTTTGTTGCCCAAATTTCCCAGTATTCCTCCTCCATACCTCTCATAAAGTCATCCTGTATAATAAGGAACATTTTGACTATTCTTAAATAATACTAAAAGAGAAGAGCAAAAAAATAGCAGAATTGATTCAAACAACAGCAAAAAAATCTGAAAATATATGCAGTATTCCACACCTTCAGGTTTCTCATCGCTGCAGAGGAGCAAAGTGAATCATTTACCTCTTCTTTGAGGCTGTGCTTGTTCTTGGTAATTTTGCAGCGCTCACTTTTGACTGTTTTGTGGTGGCAAGATTTTTCCATTTGTGTGTTGCTGTAGTTATTATGTATCTTATTTTTTTATCTCTGCTTCTTTACTTCCTTCATTTGAGACTTTCCATGCCTCTCTGTATATATCATAAATGTAATTTCTTACAGCATAGTAATATTTGATTACCTTCATATGCCCTGTTTCTTTAGCCATTCCTTGGTATGTCAGCATCTACTTCATTCCAGTTCTTTGCCACCCCAAAAAGTGCTGCTATAAATGTTTTCACACATAAGGGAAATTTTGTTTTTCTCAGTGGTCTTGGTGTGGGGCAGGGAGGAGAACTTGGTTTCTCTAATCATCAATAGAGCATAGATTCTGCTCTTTGGAAAGGTTTTGAATATGGAAATAGATAATTACTTTCCTAGTATTAGCCTAGCTAAGGATAGAGAGGCTCTTCACCAATGAACTGGCTTTATAGTGATATATTCTTTGGTCATGGCAACCACAAAAAAAACCAAGATAAAATGTCCAGTAACAGTCTTTTGTGGCCTTGTGCTTCTGGAGCGATGGTGGTCAAATGGCAGAAGGGGGCCATTAATTTATCTGTCGGTCTTCTAGATATTAGATAATTGACTCATAACTGAGTTATACATGCTACTGTACTGAAATGTACATACTGTATGGTGCTCCTGAAAGAACCAAACTGTAAATCTTGAGAATTTCATTACAAATGAAACCAAAAGACAAAGTAAAGGTTAATTCAATAAATAGGTGAGTGTTAGGGTCTTTGTGGAAAGGCAAAATGTAGGAGTTGATTATATTGTGCCCCCAAAGGCAATAGAAAATATTTCATTTGGAGAATTTAATTATCTTCAGCACTACCACACAAGATTATCTCTATAGTCTACCGCTTCATTATTTGTAAGATTGGACGTGATACTTCAGAAGTATTTATATTTTTGTTGTGTATATTCTGGTTCTGCTTTATTCTGCATCACTCTACCAAAATCTTTCTATGTCTTTTTTGAATTTATTATATTTGTCATTTCTTATTGCACTGGCTTTTCACTTTACTGAAGGCCCAGAGTGATGTATTGAGTCATACAGAGGTCATAAATTGCAGAGCTGTGGTTCAGACCCATCTCTGATTTCAATTCCAGTGCTCTTCTTGTTCAGAGCAGTTAACTGTCCTGGCTGTCTCTCCAACTTTGTTCCAAAAATTCTTTGCTGTAGAGGGTTTTTCTGTATAAATTCATTGAGGTCCTTTGCATTTTTCAGTGTTCATCCTTTGCCTTCCAACATAATGCTTAGATTTGCTGGGATCTAAGCCATGGTTTTTAAATTTTACATGTATTGATTTTCAACTCTTTTTCAACCATTTATAATTTTTATAGGAAAATATAGTATGATTTTGACTAATTTTTTTGATATGTAGTCTTTTTCCTCTATAAGAGTATTTTCTCTTGGTGTTTTGGTTTTGAATTTACCAGTGATCTTCTGGGTGAATTGTGTTTTAATTTTTTCATTTGTAGAGGACTTCTTTCAGTTTGTAACATGTTACCCATTTTTTTCTCATAAATTTTCTTGAATGAGTTCCTGAAATATATGCACTAGGGAACGGCGTATCTGTTGCTTTATATATGATGCTTCCAAATCTTTTCCATGTTTTTTTTCCAAACTAGTTTTTCTGCTCCCAAAGTATTCGCCATTCTATATTTGTTCTACTCTTAGTTTTGTCCGTGTTTTAAAATTATTCATGTTATTTTGATGGCTTTTGCTCTTATCTCCTCAAATTTCTTAATTTCATTCAGTTCCTTTTATTTCTTAGCTGCGTTCATGTTTTCTTTGTCCTCTTGTCATTTTTAAAATTTCTAGTTATTTAATTTCATATATATGCCTCTTACTCAGGTTGGGAAGTCTATGTGGTGTTATAGCTAGAGCATTGGAGTGGACATCAAGACATAGGTTTCAATTTTGGCTTGATCTAGGGTCAGCTACTTAACCTCTGAACCTTATCCAAACAACTGGCATTTTTTAAGTACCTACCTGGCCCTGTGCTAGGGCTTGGCAGTATAGATCCAAAGAATAAAACAATCCCTACTCTCAAGGAACTTAACATTCTAACTTTTTTCAATTTAAATTCTCAATTTCCACATCATTAAAAAGAGGAAAATACTGGTTACCTACTTCACACAGGGTTGTTGTAAGGATCAAAGTAAGTGCTTTGCAAAGCTTAAAAGTTCGATACAAATGTGAACTCCTATTAACCATTTGAGCCTTTCAGGATTTCTTACTTTGTTTATATCAAGAATTTTTTAGTATACATTTTTCATCACTTTCAGTGCCTCTTCTCTTCCATTACATATATATATATATATATATGCGAGCATATATGTACTATATATGTATTTTACTTTGAGTGTTCTTCAGCTTGCTCATTTTAAATGAGTTTCAGTTTTTATGTTAAGAATAGTAATTTTACTTATTTTTTGATATTTCTGTTCCCATTTTTGAAGGGACTAATAAAGCTACCATAGAGTCATTCTTTCCAGAATGTAAGGTCGCCTTTCAATGAATTTATTTACCTACTGCCTACAGAGGATGCAGGAAGATAGCAGAGTGGATACAGTGCTGGGCCTGAAGTCAGGGAGACTCATTTTCTTGAGTTCAAATCTGGTCTCAGACACTTCCTAGCCATATGACCCTGAGCAAGTCACTTAACCCTATTTGCCTTGGTGTCCTCTACTATAAAATGAGCTGGAAAAGGAAATGGCAAACCAGTATCTTTTCCAGGAGAATAGCAAATGGGGTCAGAAAGCATTGGACATGCCTGAAATGACTGAATAACAACTGCCTTCAAACAAACCTGAGCTCTTTCATCCTTAAAAAAACAAAAACCTTCACCAGACACTGCCATCCCTTCAAGCTACTGTCTTACGTCTTTCCTCCCCTTCTCAGCTAAACTTTAAGGAACAGCTGTTTATGTTTACTGGCTATATTTCCTCCTGATCTTTGGAACCCCTACAGTCTGGCTTTTGACCTCTGCTCTTTTTGGAGTTAACAGTGTCCTACTAATTGCCAGAGCTTTATGACTTTTTCTCAAGCCTCTTCATCTTTGGTCCCTCCTTATTATATGATCTGACCACCTTCTCCTGGATCCTCTTCCTCCCGTGGGTTTTTGTAACATTATTCTCTCTTGGTTCTCCTGCCTGTCTTACCACTCCATCTCATTTTCCTTTGCTGAATTCTCCTTTCATGTGCATTCCAAGCTGTGTCCTGGACCCCCTTTTCTGCTCTCTGTAGCCTCTCTCACTTGGTGCACTGGCCTACTTACTTTACTTGTGAATGCCTTTCCATTTTCTGGTTCTGGGCCTTTGTACTGACTGTGCCCCATACGTGTAATACACCTCAGAATCCCTGCTTTCTGTCAAGACGCAACTTGAGCAGCACCTTATACATGAAGTTTTTCCTGATGTCAGTGACCTCCTCAGCTAATATTACCCTGCATCTATTTTGTTTCAATCTATAGATGTATTTTTTCTGCCAACAAAATACAAATTTGTCTAGGAACTCTCTAGGCAAAGACTTGTTTCACTTTTCTTTTTACGTAACACTGATACTAGCACAATGTCTGGCACTTGTTGAGTGATTATTCTTTAGGAATGTCCAGTATTTTCAAATATTGTGGAAAAAATGCTGCTCATCTTGGAAAAGTATGTAAAATTTCTTATGGGCACCAGACAAATTGCTTGAGAAGCAGAGAAGTTCTGGAAGTTTGCTGTTCTTTTGTTTCCTTGACATTCTTTCTACCACCAAATTGCTTCACTTCTGGGTCCAAGGTAGTCAACATGCCGGCATTTTACTGAACTAGTTGTAGATAATTTTAAAGAAAATTTTATATATATTTATACTGTCTGTCCTTTTGCCTTAAAATATTCTGTACATATTTTCCAAAAGTTAAGATTTAACAAAAGCTTAAAATATTTGTTTCTGAAGCCTCAGGGGGAAGAGTGGCAGGGTTGCTGATCGTGTTTAGAAATAGGTATTTTTAATTCTTTCCAGGCAAAGTTTTAAATATTGAGTTATACTATCAGTTTGAAATTTTCTTTTCTCTAGGTTGCATCCAAATTTCCACAAGGATTGCTTATTTCTAAGCTGCTTGGAGAGTTTGAGGTAAGAATTTTGTTTTCTCTTTTTACCAATTAGAGTGTTGTAAAGCTCCTCTTCCTAGGGAGAGTCAGAAATTATTCTGCTTCTTCACTGCCTTAATTTTCTTTTGGTACTTTAATTATTGTGTCATTAAGGCAGTGTAATATAGTGGAAAGAGTTAAGAACCTTGATGCAGATGACGAGTTCAAGTTTCATTTATATGCCTTACTAGCTGTGTGACTTTACACAAGAAACCCAATGCCCCCCAAACCTCACTTTCCCTGTTCGTAAAATGGGGATAATATTTGTAACATCTATCTCCTAGGATTGCTGTGCAAGTTAAATGAGTCTGGAAGAAATCCAACATTTGGTGACAGTTTACATGTATATGTACATTTTTTTTATAAATCAATTTATTTGTTTTTGGTTTTCAACAATCACTTCTATAAGTGTTAAATTTTCTCCCCTCTCTCCACTTCCCTCCCTGAGATGGCATGCAATCTTATATGGGCTCCATGCCTACATTATTATTAAACAACGTTGCATAGAAGATTTAAAAGAATGGGAGAAACCATGAGAGAAAACAAAACATAACACAAAACAAAAGTTTGCTTCATTCTGCATTCTGATTCCATAGTTCTTATGTGGATGGCATTTTGCCTTAAGAGTCCTTTGGGAATGTTTTAGGTCCTTGCACTGCTGTGAAGGGTTAAGTCTGTCAGAAACAGTCCTTGCACACTGTAGTTGTTGCTTTCTACAAAGTTCTCCTGGTTCTGCTCCTTTGGCTCAGCATCAGATCATATAAGTCCTTCCAGGCCTCTCTAAAGTCTTCCTTGTCATCATTTCTTATAGCGCAGTAGTATTCTGTTACAGTCATGTAACACAGCTTGTTCAGCCATTCCTCAGTTGATGGGCATCTCCTCGATTTCCAGTTCTTGGTCACCACAAAGAGAGCTGCCTCAAGTATTTTTCTACATGTGGAACCACGTATATGTATGTTTTCTTAGAATTCATTTCATGTGACTGATTTCCTGTTACTTTATTATTCTTCTTCTCCATTCTTAATGTTTTCTTTGCAGAAACAAAAA
This sequence comes from Bettongia penicillata ogilbyi, assembly GCA_023548195.1. NCBI lineage: Eukaryota > Metazoa > Chordata > Mammalia > Diprotodontia > Potoroidae > Bettongia > Bettongia penicillata. The sequence continues at coordinate 7,857,717 of JAJHZJ010000162.1, read as the reverse complement.
AAAGATTTGAGAACACTAATACTTAAATGTATTAATGGAAGATAATTTTTAAAAATACTACTAATTGTTAAGATTATATCAGGGAGTATACATTTTCAAAATGAAGTAAAAAAGAGAGTCAACTTGAACACTTTAAATATCAGTATTGAGATGGTTGAGTTTCAATATAAACTCTTTCAGATATGCCCTGGTTGTGACCAAAAGATAAATATTAGTTCTCTGCTTCATATTGGATATGGTGGAAAATACTGTCCAATAAAAGAGATATATGAGATTTTATGATAGTCTTGTTGAACTTTTTTTTTTTTTTTTGCTTTTTTCCTCCACTTTTGTTGGCATTTTATTTAAACCTCAATTTTCTTGTATGTAATGCTACTTAGTAATAAAACTATAATATTTTGACCTACTCATAATGACAACAAGATTTTCAGGTTAGTGTGTCAGTTGTTGAGGCACGATAGGTTTTAATGCAATAAGCTATTAACTGAAACACTTTTTGTTAGTGAGCAATTTATAGTTTAGTCTGGTGATTCTCTGATGATACCCAGATATGCCTAGCTTCATATTTCCTTGTGTTCAGCTTCTTTAGTCAAAAACTCTGACATTCTGTATTTGATTGTAACTTTCTAATATTTCGTATCTCCCAATGCCTCACCTTTCCTAATCCCATTCTTTGCCCTTATCCAGATCTTAAGTGCCGCTACCCCTCAGTAGTTTTAGGCCATTACCTCTGTTCTGAATTTTTTCTTTCTGTCCAGTCTTTCACCAGTAGTTATCCAATTCAGCATTACACAGTCCTCTACTCTTAAACTCTTGTTCTGTGTCACAGCTCATCTCTTGCCAAACTTCAGTCTTGGATCACTCCCATTATCTATCTCCCTGGTAATGGATCTGGAAGAAATCCAACAACCCTGCTGATGGGACACTAGAAATTCAAGTTATTCAACTTCAGTTTCTCTGATCTTTTTCCTAAGTCCTTGACAGTAAGGTGGCCTTACTCAAGGAGGTGACTCCTTGCTGGAGTCAACCTCTCTCTACATATGCTTTTGATCCTATCCCCTCCCATTTCCTCCAGTAGATTGCAGCTTCATTCTTTCTGATTCAGCCTCTTTCTGATCTTTAGCCTTTCTCTGTCTCCTGGTTCCTTCCTTACTGAGTTCAAACATATCAGATCTCTCCCATCAGTTATTTAACAAGCACCTTTTATGTCAGGCATGATGTTAAGCATTAGGGATGCAAAGAAAGACTAAAGACAGTCCCTGCAAACAACTGTGTACAAACAAGATTTATCAGGATAAATTGAGAACGTCAGTAAAGGGAAGGTATGTGAAAGAGGTTACAAAGGTAAAATCAGTAGGACTTAGTAGCAGATCGGATGTGGAGGGGAGAGATTGAGCAGTCAAGGATGACACTTATGTTGTAAGCTGGAATGACTTGGGAGGATGTGGTACTCTCACCAGTAAAGGGAATTTAAGAGGAAAGGATTTGGGGGAAAAGATAATGAATTCAGTCTGGGATTTGTTGAGTTTGAGATCTCCGGTAGGCTGTTGGAGACGCAAGACAGCCAGGAAGAGGTTAGAGATGGATTTGTAGATTTGAGAATCATCATTATAGAGATAATAATTGGATCTATGAGAGCTCATGGGCTTTTCAAGTGAAATATTTCAAAGGGGCAAGAGAAAAAGGGTCCAGGACAGAGCCCTGGGAAGGCACCCACTGTTAGTGAATATGCTTTGGACAAAGACCTAGAAAAAGTGACTTGAGAAGGAATCACATAGGAGACTCTAAAGAGAAGACAGTATCAAAGGCTGCAGAGAGGTCAAAAAGGATGAGGACCGAGAAAAGACCATTAGATTTGGCAATTAAGAATTCGTTGGTAACTTTGGAGAGAGCAGTTTGGGTTAAAGAGGTCAGAACGCAGAGGTATAGGGGGTTAAGAGAGTAAGAGATAGGTAGTAGAGATGTTGATTGTATGTGGCCTGCTCAAGTTGTTCAGCTACAAAAAAGATGATAGATAGGGGTCAGCAATGAGGATTGCTGGTGCAAGAGAGGACTTTTTGAGGATGGGGAGACACAGGTATGGTTATAGGCATTAAGGAAACCAGCAGACAGGGAAAGATTGAAGGTAATGAGAGTGGCTATGTTATAGTTTCTATATTGATGTTTCCCATCTGTGTATCCATTTTAAGTGTCTCCCCAGCATTCCGGAGTTTAGGAAGACTTGAGTTCAAATGCATCCTCAGAAACAGTGTGACCCTGGACAGATCTCTTACTCTGCCTCATTTTCTTCATCTTGTAAAATGGAGGTAAAAATAATGCCTCTCAGAATTGTTGTGAGGATGAAGTGAGATAATCTTTGTGAAGTATTTTGTAAACTTTAAACTGCTATGGAAGTGCTTGCTGTTATTATTATTTAAAACCAAACTTGCTGAAGACATTTCAAACTTAACATATCAGAAGTAGAACTCATCTTTTCCTCCAAATTCACTTCTTTATTTCTCTCAAAGGCACTACTTCTAACCTCCCAGGCTCATAATCTTGACCCCTCACTTGTCACACTATACATCCAATCACTTGCCAGATCTTGTTGTATCTATCTGTACAACACTACCACCTTAGTTCAAGTTCTCATCACTTTTTGCATAACTTATTGTAAAGTTGTGTTTGTGCTTTGTTACCGAAGAAGACCATGGCATCAGAGAAATAATGACATGACTTGCACTTGACTTTGTTTTGAGTAGGGGAGGGCTGTTCAGGTCACTAGCCTCACTTCTCCTCCAGAGCCATCTGAATCCTGTGACCAGATATTCATCAGGATGACTGGAGATGGCCCAGGATGCCCTGGGAGACCTTGGGCCCTTTAGGCCAAGGTCTATGCAGGTACTCACGTAGGGTGAGGCAACACCCATTTGTTGAATAGGCTTGTTTAAGAAGTAGCCAGGGCCATGGACCCCTTAATGAGACACTGGGCTGGGAGGGACACAGCAACAGTTACTATTGATTGCAAAGTGCCCTAGTTGTCCTCCCTGACTTTATCTTTTAGGCTGTTGCTAACGTGTTTTTCCTTAAGTGCAGGTCTAACTATGACTCCTTTACTCAGCTAACTTCAATGGCTTTCTTTTGCTTCTAGAATCAAATATAATAAGCTTCTGTGATTGGCTTCTAAATATCTTTATAACCGTGCCCAACATGTCTTTCCAATCATGTTGCACCTTTTTGCCTCTGCCACACTCCGATCTAGCCACACTGGTCGTCTTTCTTTCCTTAGACATGATCCTCCCTCTCCCACCTCCAGTACCTTTGCTCTGGTTGTTCCCCATGCCTGGTACGTACTTCATCTTCACTTAGAATCCCTCTTTTCTTTCAAGACCCCATTCAAACAACAGCTTAGCCTTTCCAGATCTCAATTGCTAGTGCCCTCTCCCTCATACTACCTTGTATTTAATTTCTTTGCAATTATTTTTAGTCTCTCTGTGTGTGGACTCCTCCCTTAGGATGTGAGTCCTTTTGACATGAGGGATTGTTTCATTCATTGTTTTTGTTTGCCAGCACTTAACATGCTGCCTGACTTAATTAGTGCTTATTGCTTGATTGTCAGTTTCCTTCTGCCCTTTACTTCCATTACCTTTTTTTTTATGACAGGCAGTTTTTAAAGAGCCGCTTTCACCAAAGAGATTGGGATTTTTAAATGTGGCAGAGCTTGTTGGCTCTCTTAGTGACATTCTCCATGTTGAGTTCAGGGAAGGTGAACAAGATTTGTTGGTGTTTGATGCAGAGATGAAGCATTTGACAACAGGTGAGTTGAAATTTCATTAGATAAAGCTGGTCAGAATAGCGCACCACTGTGATCTATGATAGGATAAACCAGAATGAAATACAAGAATATATAATGTAGATAACGTCTGGACATTCATGCACATTTGAAAGAATCTTGAATTTTAGAGGAGATGGGAAGGGGAGTTGGGTGGATTTTGCATGATGGTTTCTTTGAAAATTTCACTATATTATTTTAGACTTCCTTCATGACACCTCTTTCAGGTGAAGGCAGTGCATTCTAAGTTTTATAGGTACTTTTTAATGTTAAGTAGAGGAAAGGCACTAAGGGGTAACCTGAAAAATACGATGAACTCCTTTTTCAGCCTATACAGATTGGTTTTATTAATCTCTTTTCAAGTATGGGTTAAATTGTCATAAACACACATTTGCAGCCTAATATACAATATTATATGTATACATAGGTGAGTTTAGTTATTGTAACACCAAGCAAGAATGAAATAGAGAACTACTAGTTCAACCTAGAATTATTTAATACTAAAATATATGATGATTTTTTATGATTAGAATAATGAATGTGGCTAGAAAGATAGTAGAGAATAGAATTTTATATTGGTGTCATGTGAGCTTAATTATTCTTTTATTGTTTCACTTGCACATTAATTGTAGCACTTGAACTTTAGCATACTATTTTTGTTGAAAGGAGGGCCTACCTACCCTTGTGTGAAATTAACTCTGAGAATCCTTTTATGTGTATGCCAATTCAATGCTTGACTCATTTTTTTACTGGAAGGCTGAATTGATGGTTTATACTTTACAATGAATGACCTCTAATTGTAATTCATTAACAGGAATTGGTAAATTCATTTATAGTGAGGAAGGAAGCCTTAAACTTGATACTGCAGGGTAGTTAAATTTACTTTTTTTCTGTAGCATTGAGTTTTGCTTCTGATATTTTCATTACTATTTTTTTTTACTTTTGCATCATTTTCATTTCCTATTATATTATTTCCTGTTTTATTATTATAAATATTCCTTTCCTCCCCCCCACCTAAGCTTTCTGGTATATACTTTCAAAAAACTCTTTCAGTTGTTCTTTTGAAAAATCAAAAAAAAAGAACCTTCTCTGGTAATAAATACAGTTAAGCAAAAATAAATCAACATCCTGCTCTTGTAGTGAGGCATGCTTCACCTTCTATATGTACATCAGATGATCTTTTTCTGTCTCTCTCTAAAAGTATATAATACTTTTAAGAAAAATAAAAGGAATAGCCTAGTGGTATACACATATAGTTGTAACTTGTGCCATTTAATCTCGTTTTCGAATTTAATATGCTATAACACTTCCTAGGTAAATATCTACATATTTCTTCCAACACAGTAACAAACCCAGCTATTTTAAAGGATTACTTTATTGAATTGCAATGTTTGCGTAAAAAGAGCAGCTTAGATAGTTTCAGAACTCACTCTAAATATCTGAACCAGAAGAAACTTAAGAGACAGAGCCCCAAAATTAGCCTAAAGAAGATACTTTATTGATAAAATCCTCCTTATAGCTAATTCTAAAGATGCTTCAATTTTGTTAAGTATTTTTTAAAGATTAAAACTCCTTTATTACTCTTAAACTTTTGTATCCATTTGTGTGGTGATGGTTTATTTAGGGAAGATTTTGGGAGCAAGAAGGGCATTAAGGAGATGAAAGGAATTGATGGATAATTACTGCCTAATTTAAGGACCAAAGAATTGCAAAGAACTCAGTTACAAAACTCAGCTCTTTTACCTTTTTCTCACCCAAGATGCAAACAATACAAGACCAGGCATTTTTGTGGGCATGAAGGAGAGAGTGCATTCATAGTATTATTTATTTTAAAGTAGTTTTTGTCATGTTAGCCAAGTATTGTTACTATGGAGCATTTGCCAAGACATGGAAGTATCAACAGTTTTTGTAAATATTTTTATGATATTTGTTGCAATGGATTTTATCTGTTCTATTCTATACTCACTAAAAGTCTGAAATTGTCTTTTGGGGGGGTTTACTGGTCTTTGGTCTGGGTTTTTAAATAGTTCTGAAATGAGAGATTGTCAAGAAATGGTGTAAAGGTACAAGGTTTCAAAGTACATTTTGAGAATGTTCTGCTAAATCTCTTGGTATTACATTTTCTTGTATGGAGTAGTATATTGTTGTATGACCATCTTGTTATGTGATATTAGTTGGGTAATGTCCCGAGAAGAATTCAGGCATTATTATTGAGATATTATGAGGCTATTCCACCTGTGTGAAGTTAACCCTTCTCATTAAAGCAGTCACCTGAGTTGAAATGAAATGAATTAATTGGAAATCAATGCTGTGTAGTACATCTCATGTGCAAAGGACATTCTAACTTTGGCTGTTTAAGATGTGACTGTTTTACCTTTCAATGACGGATGTTTGGTCCAATTAGATAAGAAAATAGAAGGCAAAGCCCATATCTCCAGTCCCCCCAGAAATTCTCTGTCATCTCTGGATATTAAGGACACTGCCTGGAACTATTCTGTGGAAAAACATAAAGATGTAGAAGAGAAGTTCTGCAAGAAATTCAACCTTGTCCCAAAACCTGTGCCCCTGGTGAGTGGAATTTAATAACTTTGATTTTTAGATTTAGAAGTAGTATCAATGATGACTTAAACGAGTTAAATTGAACTGAAATATCCTTTTTACAAAGTTTTGTTTCCAAAGGTGGTTTTTCTTTCTGAACATTGTATTTTGTTGGTCTGAAGTCACTAAATGGAGTGCCCTCCATTGTTTCTGGCTTTTCTTGTTGGCATGTTGTAGTTTTCAGTTATGGCAGAGGAGGACTTGACAACTTTCTTACCATTTTGTGTTTGACTTAAACACCACTGTTTGTCAAAATTGGTGTCAGAAACTTTGGGATATTTTAGAAAAATAGTTATGATACATACCCCAAATAACTATTTTTGCTTTTACTGGCATCAAACCTTAATAGCAAACCTGAGAACATACCCCTAACATCTAGGTTACTGCTTCATTCTCCCATTGACCTTTTCCCTTTTTCTTTCTTGGAGAGGATCTAAAAGATAGAACATTCTGGAAATTGTGCTACGACTTTTTAGTAGGTGAGGTCCTTGGTGATGAAGAGGTGGGGTGGAAAGGGCATGGAGGAAGAGAGGATTCCTGCAAAAGAATGTGTTGTTTCCAAACAAGAGTTTGAAAACTTCTTTCTCATGTTGGTTGTGCAATGGGACGGTCTGGTAGTGTGAGTTGCTAGGGGGTTCACCCATTGTGGGATTGGAGAGCAGTTATTCTGAGAAGTAGAATGTCATTTCTCTCCTATAGCCATTGCTTTGCTTTAACTCATGATTATCCTGCAGCATTGAGAATTGTACTTTTTATATTTACATTGCTTACAGCATATGGGAATGAAGCAATCACAGCTCAGCTTGGAGATGTCAGGATACGAGATCCCACCAGATGCTGTGCAGAACAGGAAACTCTACAGCCTTCCGCCATTAGATAGCAGTACCCTCGTAGGGGTCTTTGTAGAGTATATAATCTCTCCTAGTCAGTTTTATATTCGAATCTATAGCAGAGATTCATCAGAGTTACTTGAGGATATGATGATTGAAATGAGGTAAGGAACAGGTTGGTTGCCTGAATATTTTTTTCCACTTGAAATTGTTTCTGTTTAATTCCAAATTCTTTGGTACTAAATCCTGCTGTAGTTTTCTTCATTTCATGTTGTTCTGATTTTTACTCTAATGCTTTTTGAGATTATTTTTAGATATGCTAATGATATTCCATATACAGTAATAATGAGGCAGCTAGGTGTGCCATACAGTGGGTGAAACACTGGGCCTGAGTCAGGAAGACCTGAATTCAAATTCAACTTCAGATACTTACTGGCTATGGGACCCTGGGCAAGAAAGAAACCATAATAGCATCTACCTCAAGGGAGTGTTGTGAGGATGAAGTGAGCTAATATTTGTAAAGTGTTCAGCACAGTGCCTGGCACGTTATAGGTGTTTAATAAATGCTTGTTCTCAGTTCATAGAATCATAAAATATTAGTGTTATCTGTCTAACTGAAGACCACAACCAGGAATAGAAAATCATTACCTTCTTGGTATTCCACTCCATTCTATGTCAGTTCTAACATTAGGAGGTTCTTTATTTTGAGCTAGAATACTTCCCTGTAACTTCTGCTTGTTGGTCCTACTTCTGTTGTCTCATCTCTCTTTCACATGGAACGCGTTCTGTCTTAGAAGGTTGTGATTTTGGTACTCTTTTCTTTTCCAGGATGAACATATCAGTTCAGTTCATCTGATCCTTTTATGCAGCATGTTGAATCTCCTCACCATTTTTGTCACACTCTTCTGTAAACATTCTGATTTGTCAGTGTCTCTCCAAAAATTGGGAAGCCAGAACTATGCCCGTTCCTTCAAATCTGGTCCAAGGCAAAGCATGGCATGATAATACTTTTTTTTCTCTGGATACTTTCTTTTTAGGCTTTTCCCTGTTAAATATTTATCTTAAAAATTTTATCTTCTGCATGAAAATATCTCTAGAACTATATGTTGTTCATATATTCATTAATATCTTAACTTTTTTAATATTCCCATAGTGCTTGTCAGTAAAGTAGTCATTCAATAAATACGTGTTGAATGAGTCTTCTGCCTGTGATATTGTGATACTGGGCTCAGAGAGGTTAAGTGATTTGCCCAGAGTTAACACAGGACAAGTGTAGGACTTGAACCTAGATCCTTCTGGCTTCAAGGCCAGGCCTCCATTTATTATACTCTACTGCCTCTCTGGAATCACAGGTTTGGATTTAAAAAAAGTTTCTGGTAGTTTTTTTTAAGTGGGGAAAGAATTCTGAACAGGAAAGATTTATCTAAGAGTAGAAGAAAGAAAATCAGTTGGGATTGATAAAAAAAAAAAATGAGAGGCCCTGCAGTGTAGTAGTGGACAGAGTTGCGTTTGAAACTAGGAAGAGCTGGGTTTGAGTCCTGCCTCTAATATGAAGTGGTGTTCTAGTCAGCTCCAGGTCTCTTCAGTTATGACTCCTGTGCCAGTGAAATCAGAGTTCTCATCCCTGTTCCCTAAAGAAAACAGCTGGGGAGCTCCAGGATACCCTTCTTCACTGTCTGCCTCAGCTTCCCTCTTCATGAAACTTACAACAAAAGTTCCTGCTTTCTTTCATGACTGTTTCTTTTGGAATTTTGCAGGCGCTGCTACTCCAATCAGCTAGTGTCTGATCGCTACGTCATGCCAGAGTCTTTTATCCAGCCTGGCCATCTCTGTTGTGTAAGGATTTCTGAGGATAAGTGGTGGTATCGAGTCATCATTCATCGGGTTCTTGGGAAGCAAGACGTTGAAGTGTTCTACCCTGATTTTGGAAATCTGGGGACTGTGCAGAAGTCCTCTCTGAGGTTTCTCAAGTAAGTTAACAGGTCTGACAGGATGAGTTTGGATATTAGAATGTCCAGACCACATGGGCCTGGAGATTTACCGCTAGGCCGTATATTTTGTTCCCTGGATCAGACTTTAGATAAAACATTGTTACTATGTTTCATAAATGTATTGCTCGCCAAGTCTATTTGCCCACTTGTCTTTGTGTCCCCCATTCTCCTTTACTGAATGGATTATGAGGTTAGCTACCATTGGATTTGCTTTTTGGGGATGATGTGATCAACCTTATTAAATACACAGGACTAAGACTAAATTTTTTTAAAAGTACGTAAAATGTTCATGGATTTGGGTTTCTTTTATAGGTGCTGCTATATCAAGCTTCCTGCTCAGGCCATTCCTTGTTCCCTGGCTTGGGTGAGGCCCATGGAGGTATGTGTGTGTATATAACCTATTTTAACAACGTAAAATTTTAAGAACAGTAAAACTTGCTTAGACTAACTGGGGCTCACTTTTTCACAGAAGATGTCTGCCTAAAATTATTTTTTTTCAAAATGTCTGAATTCAGATTTAAAGCACAAATAGAAAAAATTAAAACTAGATCAAAAAGGTTAGGCCTTGAGATCTGCTTTAATGAATAAGAATCTAGAGCTGAAAAGGGAGTTGGGTCATGTGGGCCAAATTTTTTATTTTATAGATAAACTAAAGACTGTGGAGATTAAGTGACTTGTCCAAAGTCAGCAGTTTCTTAGTGATAGACAAGTCTCCTGATTCCCAGTTTAGTTCTTTCCTTTGTATTGCAGTGTGTCGTTTCAGTGTGTGGAATATAGTAAACACTTAATAAGGGACTTTTTCCTAATAAATGTTTGTTTCCTTTTAAAGAACTATTTTTTACTTATAAATTACTCTTAGTTTGGTATAAATTTCTTAAGATTACACACAAATTTTATGTACTTAATTCGTCTCTATTTTGATGACCTACCAGGAGTAGGGCTATCTTTTGTTTATGGAAAGGAAGAGCGTAATGAACAAGGCTCTAAAGTCATGCAACAGCAGCTACAGACAGTTTCACTTGGTAGTGGATTTTTTTCCTATATTTTTCTTATCCAACTCTAGAGAAATAGAAGGAAACGCAGTGACTCACCTGTAAATCCTTTGTGGTAAATCTCACTGATTGACTCTGTTTCAGGAGCATTGGACACCACAAGCAATTTTGCAGTTTCAGAAGCTGTGTGGCTTGAAGCCATTAGTGGGAGTAGTAGATGAGTATGTTGATGGAGTCCTCAACCTCTTTCTTTGTGACACATCCTCAAATGAAGACATCTATTTCCATCACGTTCTGAGAGCGGAAGGCCATGCCATTGTCTGCCGAGAAAATGTTCCATCTAAGGTAGACAGTTCTGACTGTATTTTATATTGCAGAGTAATTAAAAGATTTGATCCAGAAGGTTACGTTGTAAACCTTAGCTTAGATGAAGCAGTGGAATTTCTACTTTGCTTAAGTGAAGATTTTCAATTGATGACAATCTAGGTGGTGTAGTGGATGGAATGGATACAACCCTTGTCCTGAAGTCAGGAAAACTTGAGTTCAAATCCAACCCTAGACACTAGCTGCATGACTCTGGGCAGATCACTTCATCTCTGTTTGTCTCTGTTGTCTTAATTGTAAAATGTGCCTATTAACAGTATTAATCTCCGAGGGTTATTGGAGGAATCAGTGAGATGATATTTGTAACACTCTTGGCACAGTGCCTGGCACATAGTAGGAACTATATAGATGTTTATTCCCTTTCCCATAGATCTCAGATATTATGAATTGAAGTAAAAAACTTGACTTAAGTGTTGTTTCCCACACTGATTTTACTGTCTCTACCCTCTAAGCTATAACTTCCTGTTTGTTAAGTGTTGATTTTAAATTGGCATTTAAATTAATAGTTAGGTAACTATGCCATTGTGGAGAAATCCCTTAAATCAACAAAGAGATTCTAGTAACCTAACGTTCTGTAGCTTGAAAAGTAAGAGGTCTACTAAATTTATTTTTCTACTTGAGTTGTACTTTACTTGACTAAATTGTGTATGTCTTGTGTTTAAATCCTAGGGTTTCAGAGAGCTCAACCCCTTAGCCTTGTATACAAAATGCAGTCCAAGGATTGAAGAACCTGGTTTGACAGAACTAGGTCTTCCTTCCCATCATCATTATTTTAATGAAGACCGAGAAATAACAAGCCCAGAAAATGAATCGGTACCCCTGGTAGGAAGCTTTAAAAAAAAGTACCTTCATACAGCTCATCTACATGACTTTTGTTCTCCTCTAGCTACTCTCTTCCTTCTCATTCCTGCTCTCCCCCCTACCTTTGCAAAATGCTTATTTCTCCTCTTCCCCCAATCCAATATTATGCTTCCTCTGCGATCCACCCACATCACTTGTTCTGGAAACCTTAGGCTCTAGTGGCTTTCACTTGGTGCTCTTTTTTTTTATGGTTATTGTAGCCATGCTAATATCTGTTATATAAGGTAGAGCTTAATCCCTGGCTTCATTCTCATTCAACGCAAGAAGATCTTACTGCTTCCAGGCAGAAAATATGCTTGACTGGGGGTTAGGAGACCTTGGTCCTAGTCCCAGTTCTATGACTTAAATAGCTTTGTGACCTAAGGAAATCACTTAACAGCTCTGACCCTTAATTTAAAACCATATTTTGTCAGTGCTGGTGCTACAATTATTTATCTTACATTATGGTCCAAAGATGTATTTTTTGAATCTTTGCAATGCTTTTTTTCTCTTTGAATTTATCATAAAATGTCTCCATATGTTGACAGAATACTAGTAACTTTTGGTGTCTTTTTTTTAAAGAGAATAATTAGATTATCTGTGTAATTATTTAGGATAACTTTGTAGATTGGTAGAAAGAAAAAAAGGGCTGTTTTGACTACAGTGGTACTATAACATGCTTAGAAAAACTTTAAATTATGATTGTAGCATTTATATGAATATTTACCTCTACATTTTCTAAAAGTAAATTTTAATTTTTTTATTTTGACTTTCCAGTGCAAATAATGTTTGGGTTCTGATGTTTTCTGAAAACTGGATTGTTTAGCTTTGTGGCTTTAATATTGAATCAGAAGGACTTTATTTCTTTTGCCTCACAATTCTAACAGCTGTAAAGTTGCACAAAATTGACATCATTTCTGTTGATATGACTATAAGACCATGTGATTTAATGGAAGGAGAATCAGTGTCTAATCTTTTTTTAACTCCTTTTTTTTTAGTTCTTTTACTGTTGTGAACTTGAGGATATAAAGAAAATAATTATATAAGACTATAATCTGTTACATATAGTAATATTTTATATATATGATGCACATATGATTTTGTATATACATCTGTATGTATTTATGTTGTATGAGACTGTAAATTTGTTTTACATATAGTTTTTAAAAACTTTATATGCGTGTATATATGTATGTATGTGTGTGTATGTATATGCTTGTGTGCATGTGTGTAAAATTGGCAGTGCCTAATTCTGTTCTTCCTAGCTCAGCAAATGAAATGATGTGGTTCAGAAGCTATGTCTTCTTTGTTGTGTCTCAGTTTCCCTTCCAAAATTTTAAGTTCACAATAAACTATATCTAAGATGTGGATGGATGTGCTTTCTCCCTCCACCTAGCATTCATTTAGAGATTCACCTGACAATAATTTATGGTTCCCAGTCTATAAGCTGATTTAGTGTAGCTGATGCCAGACATTAAAGTAAGAAAAAAACCACCAGTTTTTGTTCCAGTGCAGTAGTTTTCCAGCTTGAGGTATTCTGTGGGCTTCTTATTTTATCCTGTTTTGTATTTTTAAAATAAATGTCATTTGTGGGGTGAGTAGGTGTAGAAAAAATAATAAATTGTTTTTCTTTCATATCTGCTAGAGAAGTATCGGTGACCAAAAGTCTGTCAATTACCTGGAACCTGAAGCTGAGGTGCCATTTCTGGGTTCAGACATAGTTTCATCAGAAGCCCAAGATGAGGACTGTAAAGAAAACCAAGAGGTACCTACCCAGACCCCACAGAACTGAAATCAGAAAATGAGGTTGGAGAGGAAGGCAGTTTTCAAAACAACACAGTTTAATAAAGTGTGGTTGCAGGGGAATGAAGTGAGAAACAGCTGTGTAAAAGTGACTACTTATACTTATAATGTCTCAATATAACTCTCAGAAGCATGAATTGCAGATACTTTAGTACTGGTTTAGGAGAATCAAGAAGAGTTAGGATGGTACAACCCTACTGTATTCCTTGGTGCCTTATGGAAGGACTTGTACAGAGCCTTTGGTTAAAGTTAAACAAAATAAAATAACAAATGGTGATTAAGAAAGTCTTTAAGCAGTGCAGATTTAAGTGTGGGGCCTGAAAGGAACAGTAAATCATAGTTGGTTTTTATTTCTTTCTCTTTAATTCCTTTCCAGCTAGAGTATCCTGTTGAGATGCCATACCTTGAGTCAGTGTCTATAGGTGATGATGTTTGGGATGAAAACTGGCTTCCTCTACAGACGGACAGAGAGAGGAAAAATGGGAATGCCTCACTTTTATTTACATCAGGACTCACTGGAAGGAAGCAGTGTCAGCCATGCAAAAAATCACTGCAGAAGGTTAGAACTTCCAGAGGAAAGGAAACATCTCTACAGAGAGATGGAAATTTAAGTTCAATCACAAGGTCATATGAATCTTAGGATTCACATATACTTATCAATCTAAATTCAGAAGACCCTGTAATGAATTTTCTTTATATCAACAATAAATATTTTTGTACAAATTAGGTCCTTTTCCTTTGATCTCTTTGGGATACAGATCTAATAGTGGTATTGCTGGATCAAAGGCTTTATATCCCTTTGGGCATAGTTCCAAATTGTTCTTGAGAATGATTGGAGTAGTTCACAATTTCACCAGCAGTGACTTAATGTCTCAATTTTTTCATATCCTCTCCAGCATTTGTCATTTTTCTTTTGTTTCATGTTAGCCAATCTGATATGTGTGAGGTGGTCTCTCAGAGTTGTTTTAATTTACATTTCTAAAATCAGTAGTGATTTTGACAGTTTTTTTCATGTGACTTGATAGCTTTGATTTCTTCTGAAAACTGCCTGTTCATATCCTTTTATCGACTGGGGAAATGGCTCTTATTTTTATAAACTTGGCCCAGTCCCCTATTATATTTGAGTAATGGGGCCTTGATCAGAGAAACTTGCTGTTAAATTTTCCCCCCAGCTTCCAGTTTTCCTTCTAAGCAAAATTTTGTCCCATAATCCTCTTATCTCTTTTTTGGTCATAACTCCATAGATATGACAGGTATATTTTTCTGTACTCCCCTAATTTACTTATGATATCACCCTTAATGTCTAAATCATTTATCCATTTTGACCATATCTTAGTATATTGTGTGAAATGTTAATCTATGCCTACTTTCTGCTAAACTGCTTTCCAGATTTCCCAGAATGTTTGTCAAGATGGTGAGTTCTTTACCCTAAAAGCTTTGATTGTTGGGATTATCAAATCCTAGGTTATTATAGTTACTTACAACTGTCTATTTTGTATTTAATCTATTTTACTGATCCACCACCCTATTTCTTAACTAGTGATCTGAAACTGCTAGGCCACCTTGCTTCACATTTTTTTCATTGATTCCCTTGATGTCCTTGAACTTTTTTCTTTCAAATGAATTTTATTATTTTTTCTAGCCCTGTAAAATAATTCTTTCATTGTATGATCGGCATGGCACTGAATAAGTAAATTAATTTTGGTGGAATTGTCATTTTTTGTATTGACTTGTCCTACCCATAAGCAAATAACATTTAACCAGTTATTTAGATCTGTCTTTGTTTCTGTGAAAAATGTTTTGTAATTGTACATACATTCCCTGAGCTTTTCTTAGCATGTAGACTCCAAAGTATTTTGTGTTGTCTTTGATTATTTTAAATGGAATTTCTCTTTCTGTCTGGCTGCTGGATTTTATTTGTAGTATGTAGAAATACTTAGGATTTATATCAGTTTATTTTATATCCTGCAACTTTACTGAAGTTAATTGTTTCAGCTGGTTTTTTTAGTTGATTCTGTAGGATTTTCTAAGTATACCAATCATATCATCTGGAAAGAGTGATAGCTTTGTTTCCTCATCGCGTATTTGAATTACTTGGATTTTTTTTCTTTTACTCCTATAGCAATTCTAGGACAATATTAAACAATAGTAGTAATAATAGATATATTTGCTTCACTCTTCATCTCATTAGGAACGCTTCGAGTTTATCCTCATTATAGATTATGCTTGTTTTTTAGATAGATACTACTTATCATTTTAAGAAAGGTTTCACTTGTTCCTATTTCTCATGTTTTCAGTAGGGATGGGTGTTGTATTTCTGCATCTGTTGAGATAATCATATAATTCTAGTTGTTATTACTGTTGATGTGGTCAGTTATGCTGACAGTTTTTCATTCCTGACATAAACCCTGCCCCGTCATTATCTCTGTAATGTGTTGCTTGCACTCTCCTTGATAGTGTTTGATTTTAAAGTTTTTGCTTTAGAAATTGAGGGGGATGCTCATTGGGTTATGGTTGAACAAGCTGTGGTATCTAATTATGATGAGATACAATTGCGATTAAAGAAATGATGAACAGGATGGTTTCAGAAAGACCTGGGAAGACTTATACGAACGCGTACAAAGTGAAGGGAGCAGAACCAGGAGAACGCTGTACCCGGTAACGGCGGTACTGTAAGGACGTAGCTCTCCTGACCAGGACGGTGACCCAAGATAGAGCCGAAGGACCATGATGAAAGATGCGAGAACTGATGAACTCTGAATGCGGAGTGAAGCATAACTGTTTCATTATCTTTATTTTACTTCATGTTTTCTTTCTCAATGTGACTGATAAGGAAATATGTTTTGCATGACTTGACATGTATAATACATATCAAATTGTTTGCCTCCCTTCAAAAAGCGAGGAAGGGTGGGGAGAGAACTTGGAACTCAGAATTTTTAACAGTTAGTGTTAAAAAATTTTTAAGCATGTACTTGGGAAATATTTGACAAAATAAATTTTTAAAAATTAAAATAAAAGAATTGGTGGTGGAGTGGGGTAGGGAGGGTATTGTGAACTTACTTGCATTAAGAAGACCTTTGTTTAGACTGCAGGTATATTTGTACATTTGTGAAGTGATTTCATTTTTTTCTACTTTTACTTTTCCTATCTATTGCAGATGTTTATAAACATTTAGCCTATTTTTCTTTTAGAAAGTTCTTGTTTTAAAAATTTTCTCTGGTGTATAGCCATAGAGAAAAGTCCTTGGTGAGTTTCTCCCTCATTATTTTGCCCTTTACGAGATAGCTAATCATGACGGTTAAACTATAAAAATTACATAAAAGACTGAGAAGATCTATTTCAGGAGTTGCATTCATTGGCTTCCAAGTATTTCAATTAGCTGATTTAGACCTTGAGTAAATATACTCAATAGAAATGAGTAATAGTAACCAGGAAATACTGATGAATTTGTATCTAGGGAGTTACAACCAAATTGCTGCATTTTCTCTTAAGTGATTTTTAGCAAGCTTGGGAAGTTTTAATTAATTTGAATGTAACATTCTGGGGACTGGAGTAATAGATAGCATAGTTGTCAGACAGGAGAAATAACTTCCTATTATAAGATGAGTTTTCCATGCCTGTCATGATAATTATTTTATATAAGATACACAACTTTTTTTTTAACTTTATTAAAAGACATTCTCCTCCTTAGTTAAACTGGCACATGACCTTATTTTCCCTGCAATTGCTTTTTTCCACGTAGGAATGGTGTTCTGCTGCTGAAGAACTATGGAATGCTGCATGGCAGAATTCGGAGTCAGAGAATGATGTGAAGATTGAACTTGAAACATCAGAATTCCAGGAACAGGATGCTCAGGAAACTATCACTGACGCAGCCAAGAACCACAAGGTATTGTGACAGGTTTGAATATCAGCTTGTGGAATGATTTGAATTTTTTTTACAAATACAATTCTTGCTAGATCTTCCCTCTTCCTGCAGTTGATAGAGGAATTGTTAATATGGAAAGTGTAAATTTGATATCACATATAACTTACTGCAGTTGAACTTGATGTTTTACGGTTTTAATTGTATAGGTCTTTAAACTGTTGCATAAATTAATACAGCTGACAATCTCTTTGAAAGACCACTCAGATCCTGAATTAGAGAAATCCTCTAAAAAACAGAATTAAATACTTTTGGGAAAGAAGAATGGTCTTTCCCAACTTTTCCCAGCTTGTACAGCTGTCTCTGGCTTGTAACATTGCTTAGTTTCTCTCATTGTGCCTTGGTGGCAGGTACTTTATACCTTGGTATAAAGCACAATTGATTGATATTGTTCAGATATGCCAGAGTCATCTTAAAAGCAGTTGCAAAGTGTTTGTGATTAATGAGGGTTTATAAGGTATACTACTGTCATAGTGCTTTGACATATTGGACCAGAGAATTAAAGTCAAAGCAACTTGATAACAGGAAGGTTTAGGAAGGATGGGTTTCTTATGATTGAAATATTTCTTAAATAAGAACAATCCATGAGGTGAAATTGTGAAAACAGAATCATAGTCTACCATATATGGGAGACTGCTTCAGAAACATAGGTTTCTTGAGAACACAGTAGTTTGAAAGCAAAACAGATGTACTTATTGGACTGATTATGTGGTTTTATAATGGTACGTTATGTATAGACTACCAAAGGTTTCATCAAAAGCAGAAATCTATAGTGAAACAATTAGGTCCAATTTTTAAAAGGATAAACAGTCAACAGACATTTATTAAGCACCTGTTACGTGCTGAACACTGTGCTAAATGCTGAGATACAAAAGAGCTTAATGGGGGAGACAATAAGCATACAAATATGTACAAGCTATATACAGGATTAATAGGAAACAAGAGAAAGGAAGCACTGGAATTGAGAGAGATTGATAAAGCTTCCTGTTAAAGGTGGGACTTAAAGAAGCCAGTAGGTAGAGATGAAGAGGGTGAGTGTTCCAGGCATGGGGGACAGCCAGAGAAAATGTTCGTTGCTGAGAGATGGAGTGTTTTGTTGGTGGAACAGCCAGGAGGCCTGTGTCACTGGATTCAAGAGGACATGTTGGGGGATAAAGTATAGGAGGACTGGAAAGTAGAAAGGGGTTTGGTTATGAAGGGCTCTGAATGGTAAGCAGAGCATTTTGTATTTGCTCATGGAGGTGATAGGGAGTCACTGGAGTTTATTGAGTAGAGGGGTGACATGGTCAGATGTGTGCTTTAGGAAAATCACTTTAGTGGCTGAATGGAGGATGGATTGGAGTGGGGAGACCCATCAGCAGGCTGTTACGGTAGTCCAGGTGTGAGCTGATGAGAGCATGCACAAGAGTGGTGGCAGTGCGAGAGGGGAGGAGACATAGTCAAAAGATGCTGCAAAGGTGAAATCGATAGGCCTTGGCAGCCACTCAGATGTAGGGGATGAGAGATAAAAAGGAATTTGGAATGACTCCTAGGTTGTGAGCCCAAGGGATTAGGAAGGGAGGCGTTGCACTTTACTTTGCAGTAAACTTTACTGTAACAAGAAAGGTAGAATTATGGATTATCAAAGGAGGTTGAGTGTGTGTGTGTGTGTGTATATGTATATGTATGTATGTATGTATGTATGTATAGACAAATCGTGATATTTGTATGTGTTGAGGCTCATCATGAATTTATAGTTAGTGTGGGTAGGTATATCCATTGCATTAATAACTCTGTAGTTCACTTTCTCAAAGATAGCAGCTGTGGGCCTATATAATTTTAAATAGCTACCTACTATGTAATGTTGCCCTGCACCATAAGCCATTATTAAGATTACCAAATCTATCTTAATGCTGCAGGGCCCATCTGTATTCTTTGGCCAGTCAGTTGAGATTGGACCAACTCTCCCTGGAACCATTCTACTCAGCTTTATTTCTGGTACTTGTCTTCCTTTCTCCAGTTTTCCCAGCATCCTAAGCACCCTGGCCACTGAAAAAAAGGCCAAGATCTCCCACTGCGTCTTGGGCTGTCTCCAGTCATCCTGATGAATATCTGGTCACTGGATCCAGATGGTTCAGGAGGAGAAAGTGAGGCTAGTGACCTTGCACAACCCTTGCTTCCTCACAACAAAGTCAAGTGCAAGTCATGTCATCATTTTTCTGATGTCATGGTCCTCTTCAAGAATGAAGGATGAACACAAGCTGAGGCTCTACCTGGTACATGAGCCACTCAGTACCAGCCTGTCTCCCTCACAGTCATTTCTTGCTTGGGAAGGCATCATCCACTTGCAAAATTGTTCCTTTGGCACCAAGTTGCTCTCAGCAGAATTATTTGGCATAGCCTATTTTTGAACAGCAAATCTTGGAATGACTTTCTTGGCACTTGTCACATTTTGCTTTGTGCTATAAGTATTTATGTGCTGGAAAGCTGTGAGCTCCGTGAGGATGTAGGTCAAAGCTTATCTGAATCGCCTATTCTCCAATGCATTACACACAATAGGAAGTTCTCTACTAGATGGAAGATTCTTGAGACCATGTCTTACTCAACTTTATATCCCCCCACAATACTTGGGGTAGTGCCTTAAACATAATGGATTCTCCATGAATGTTGGTGGAATACACAGCAACTTATTCATGAATGCATTTGAGGGACTAAATTTTGGTTTTTTAGATTTCAAATATGTAGGAAAATTTCTTTTACCAAACAAATTTGAAACAGTTTGCAGCTGTGGGGTACTATGGAGGAAATAATCTTTTTAGGGACAAGTGAATGTTCTTAGTTCACTTTAGAAACCACTTCTTTTACTTTTGCTATTTCTAACTCCTATCATTCCCAACTTTACTGTCCTTCATAAACTCCCAAATTAAACCTACAGCTCAATAAAATAGAAGTGCCCTATGCCCCTCAAATAAAGGAAACCATACTTTCTAGAATAGTGGTTATAAGATGAAGTTAAATGTACATGCTATGTCATTCATGTCCATATGCATTTTGGGGCACTAATTGTTTATCATTAGTGCCTTATGTAAAATAATTTTATGGATGCATTTTATCTTTATATAGTATTCAGGAGAGAGAGGATTTAAGAGAGGGAAAATTCCCCCCATTTCTATTAAACTCTCCCTTGTGACAGATTAATGAACAAAAATAATCCAGTATGGTAGGTGACTTTAGGCCAAATGATGTGGAACACTATATACTATTGTGCGTGTGTGTATAAAGAGAGAGAAAATATATATCTATATATATATATATATCTATATTGTGGTATCTTTTACTTGCTATCTTAGAAAAGCAAAGTCTGGTGTGCTGGAGTAAGGTTGATAGAAAGGAGAAAAGGTATATAAGAGGCAGAATGCTAAACTTGGATTCCGGAAAACCTGGGTTCTTACTCTGCCTCAGGCACCTACTAGCTATATAACCACAGGCAATTTATGTAACTTCTCTGGGCTTCATTTTCCTCATCTTCAAATGGAGGAGTGGGCTAGACAGTTCCTTTCCGTTTCTGAATTTTTGTTCTACCTGTTCTCTAAAAAACAAGGAGAAGCCTAAAAAGAGTATTCTCTGCTTTTAATTATGATAAATGGGAACTAGGAGTCAGATTAGCAGATTAAGAATATGATTGATTTCTGCTCCATTGTTGGACCGTTTCTGGTTTAAAATTTAGAAATGAGAGGCTCCAAGGCAGAGATGGAATTCACCCAATAGGCCTAATAAAGCTGTGTTTACTTTGAAATCTTACAAATCTAATAGAAAGGACCTTAAACTTTAAAAGAAAGAGGGAGAAAGCTAGCGTAATTTAGAAAAATTTAGAAAAAAAATGGCAGTAGGAGATGTTTGGAAATTCACAGGAGACAAGGACAAGAAAGTTAGCATGTCCTGAGGTGCCTAGACAAAGGTATGCAAAGTATGAGTAGCAAGCAGTGTGTTAGAGATCTTAATTGAAACTTGTTTAGGATAGGATTGTGGTATGGAATGACATAGTTTATTTGAAAGGAATAGCATAGATGGGAGGAGGGAGTAGGGGACATTATATGATAAAGTCTGCTTATGTGAGGAAAGCCAGGAGAGCATTTTGATGAAGAGACAGAGGCAGTATTGAAACTAGATCGAGTATACACTGACCTGGACAGAAAGAAAGAAGAAAAAGATGAGGAATTTAGGAAACATTTCACAGGCTTGAAAGATGAGCATGATTTCAGGTATCCAGGCATCTTGTGAGCTTTCTTGTTCTGCCAAAAGCGGAACAAGTTAATAATTTCTTGAGTTAACCCTAAAGATGATCAGAGAGCCCCGATCTGCTATTGATGAATTCATGTTACTAAGACCAGATGAACTGTTTCCCACTGTACTGAGCAATACTGGCACACGTGAATGATCTTCTTGTTTTTTAAACTTTGTTAAAATACTGGATTTATTTTAGTGTATTTTATTACTTCCATCAATCTGAGCCTACTGTGCCTGCTACGATGCCCTATTATAATTTGATCCATAATGAAATAAAGGAGAAAGTTTTATCTTTGAAAAGCTAAAGTGAAAACTTATTTTTCTCAGCAAAATCATCTAGCTAACACCTAACAGGTACTGTAGGTATTCGCTTTGAATTTATAAAAAGAATAGCCATTAAATCAGTTATTAACACAAATAAGATGGAAAATTTTGTGAATAACTTCTAATTATTAAAGAGGATAGCTAGGTGGCACAGTAGATAGTGTCAAATTTGTCAATATGGGATCATTGTCCCAAAAATTGGTTTCATGTCACAAAAAAAGAATAATGCATAAGAACTCTCAGAGTAACTTTGGTTAAGCACTAATTGCAGTGTTTATCACCCACAAGAGATAAGTACGATCTTTGTTAGCAGTTTAGATCTGAGAGTCATAGTCAGGAAAGCTTCATAAATCTCTAACACTGGCACCATTAAGTTGAATTTATTAAGCCCGATGCCAATTGCTTTTTTTTTTTTAATTTTTCAATTTTTATTTTATTTTTCCTTTTTAACACAGTTTATAACAGATAAAACAATTCAAACTTTTAGTCAGGTGATACTTCTTTTTAAAGCATTTTCAATATAGACCACAAAAGAATTTTTCTTAAACATTAAGCAACTGAGACACAAATAATATTAATGTTGCTAACTTCACAAGCTCTTGACCTAATTGTCTCCACAGTATTACTAAGAATTAAAGGACCCTAACTTATTGTTGTTGGTCTAAAGTCCTGTGCCTAATAGCTTAATTTTAGACTTAACCTCGGATGTTCCCCTACCAATAATCTATAATTTAATAGATCTGGTATTAAGCTTGCAAACCTTTTGACTATAGGAAATTGCCACCAAGAGTAGGGACATTGCAGGGATACAATATCTCCCCAACTTCATGTCAGTTCCAGGCAGGATTAGATTATCCACTTGCATTCAGTCAGGCTTAAAGTCTGCCAGGTGTCAATGGGGAAATTGAATCAGGAGAATCCTACCTCAGCCCAGGCTGAACAGCTGCTCTCCCACCCTTCCCATGAGATCACCTATGCAGTTCATACCAGCATCTCACCGGCTTACTGGCTGATGCCGATTTCTTTTCAAGTAATTCAGCTTTAGAACTGGTGGACTAATAAAGTAAGTTTGCCAACAACTATTCCACAAATTGTATGCTGAACTCTTTTGGTTGATTTCTCAGTTGTTGGAAAGTAGCATAATATCATTATCAATAATGAAGTAGTCCCTAAATAAAATAGGAAGAATTAGGAAGTTCAAAAACTAACCAGCAAGATTGAGGAGACCATTCAGAGCATTTTACTTCATCTATGCTGGGAGGGTTCAACAGATTGTAGTGCTTAGCATGTTGGTACTCTTTGTAGAGATACACATTTGATAACATTGCTTTGAAAATATATACTAGTATTCAATATCAAAGACCCAAGAAGTTAGGGATTCTTTAAAAACAATTCAAAACTGCTTTGACATCACCTTGTAAATGAAGTTTAGTTTTGAACTGTGAAATATTTTATTGAGAAATGCTGCTTCAATAAAATTGGTACCAAATGCGCAGCACTGATTATATAGCCTCAAAATTTCCAGTGAAATAGGAAAAAATTGATTCTTTATTGAAAGTAAAAATGCTGAAAAATATTTGTTTAGAGAATGGACAGAAATGAAAAAGTGATACCTAAGAGTTAATACACAGAAAAGCTTTAGTTTATGTTACTTACTTGAAACCAATTTTAATCAGAGGATATGTCCAAAGAACTTGACTTGTTAACTTTACCAGAAGTATTAACTATAGTCTTGTGTAAAATATGCCACCTGAAATGTGCAAATGCAAGAATTATCGACTTGTTGATCAATAAAAAATTGACATAATTCTGGACTCACAAGTTTAAGTCCAAAAATAACTTGTTTCCCAGTCTTGTTTCAAATAATTTAGCATGGTTCCCCTCTATTCTTATTTCATATTCTTGTGGTTGGCAAGCTTTCTATACATGTTCATTTGTGAGTTATATCTACATTTACATATCCAATAGAACATTAGCTCCTTGATGGCAGAACTTTATTCAAAAGAAATAGAAAAATGGGCCAGGGAAGGTAGGTAGTATTATATATTAGGAAGGTATGCTCATATAATGAAATTGGGAATCAGGGGTGGGAAGCATGCTGGAAAACAGTTGAGTGAAGATCAGTGCAGAGAAAATCATACTTTTTTATCATGAGAATATACTACAGAACATGTGGACAGAAAAAGAAAATAGATCACAAGCCTGGCAGATTGGCAAGATACAGGAGTGATAGGAGGCTTCCATTTTCCAGACATGTGTTAGAGCCCCCTCTCTCTTCCTCAGTAGAGTGACTAGCAGTTTTATTACTTGATTTAATGATAATTTAATTCTTCATGAGGTGGAGAAACTAACAAGAGAGGGGGAATTATATTTTGGATCCAGTTCTTGCTATCAGGGAGGAACAGGTTGCTTGGTTGTGTATGTCAGAAACCTTGAAGAAAAGTGACCACCCCCTCCACTAACTTAATAAAGGAAAGCATAGCAAGGCATAGTGTGACATGAACCCAAGATTTTGAGAGATCATTTCAAAGGGTTCAGAGAGGAAGGACTGGAGTAAGATCCCATAAAGTGAAGTTGTAGATGGGAAAGAAGCTCAAGGATAAAATTCTGTAGAGACAAAGGGAAATAATTTTGATGAGAAAAAACAGGTTGTCTGAAGAGATGGCTGTGGATGCACAGGAACTCACCAGCCAACTTATTTTTAAAGATATACAAAGGATAGGCGCAAGGGCAGATAACAGGATGAATTCAAAAGTGTATCACAGTACTATAAGAGCAACCGTGGAAGTTCTAAAGCTCTGAATGATCTGGTGAAAAAAATGTTAAGGAAAAAGGTTTTGGGGTGGGGTTTATTATTGGTGAAAAAAGAAATATCAAAGAAAGAACAGAATTGCTGCTTGTGGTGGATGGGACATTGGTAACTGTTACGAGGGAAAAGCCAGAGCTGCTCAGTTACTATTTTGTTTCTCTCTTCTCTGCCAAGGACAATGACCTTTGGATGGGAAAGGACAGAACAAAAATGGCTAATAGAGAATTGATACCCAAGATAAGTAAGGAGATTATAAAACAGCACTTAGCTGCCCTTGATGAATTCAAGACACCTAGCCGAAATGAACTGCATACTCAGGTACTGAAAGGCAGACGCATTAGCTAAACCACTGATATTGGGAAAATCGTAAAGAATGGGAAAGTTACTCCAGGGCTGAAGAAGGGCAAAATATGACTCTGATTTTCTAAAAAGGGCATAGGATTAGTTTTCATATTATAGGCCAGTGAACTTGATTTCTCTTCTGAACAAAATTTTAGAAGCACTTGTTAAAGGATAGCATAAATCTAGGAAAGGAACCAGTGATCACAGAGAGCCATAAGCATCAAGAATAGGTCCTTTGTTGAAAAACTGGTAGATAAAACTAGTAAATGGTAGAAAGGTTTTAGCAAAGTGTTTGATACACTATCTCATGTAAGTGCTATGAAAAATGATGAGATGGAGGTTAGATGGATTTGGAACTGGTTGATTGGTCTGTCAAAAAAAAAGTAGTCATGAACAGTTCTTGTTTACTTGGAATGTGGTATTCAATGGAATCATCCTGTGCTGTTTAACATTTTTAACCAGTGTCTTGGATAAAAGCATCCAGTGGCATGCTTTGCAAATTTGTAGATGAAATTGTTGGAGCTGAGAACATGGCTAAAACTGGTTGACAGCATCAGGATCCAGAAAGATCTTGACTAGCACTGAGCTAAACTTAATGAGAAGGCATTTAATAGGGTTAGATGTAAAAGTATTGCATAAGTTCAGAAAGTCAGTTCTGCAAGATTAAAAAAGGGAGAGCATGGTTAGACAGTTTGTCTGAAACAGTTCTGGATGAGCTAAAAGCTCAGTGTGAGTGTAATGTAGAAGCCAAATAAAGAAGATGCTATCCTGGGCTGTATTAAGAGAGGCATAGATTTCTAGAATAAGCAGGTGATATTCTAGGATAAACAGATGTTAAACTACATTTCAAGGTTTGTGTTCATTTCTTATTAAGAATAAACTGTAGAACATCGAGAGAAGGGCAGCCAAGATGAAGAGCCTTGAGTCTGTGCCACATGAGGATTATCTGTGTGACCTCATGTGTGAAATAAGAGGATTGGACTAGATGGTTTCTGTCGTTCTGTCCAGCTCTAAATGTATATGATTCTCTGCTTAGCTTGGAGAAGAGAAGACTTGGGGGGAGATGGTAGTTTTGTTGAAGTATAGGAAGAGCTACCACATGGGAAAAAAAAAACAGACTTATTCTGTTTGGCCCCATGGGGTACAACTGGGAGCAGTAAGTACCAGTGCAGAGAGACAGATTTAGGTTTGATGTTAGGAAAAGCTTGTTAACAATTAGAGCCATGCATCAGTGGAACGGGGTGCCTTGGAGAGGTTCCTCTTCACTGGCAGTCTTCAGAGACCAGATGACCACTGGCCAGCTGTGTGGACTAGACGACTGCTGTGGGCCCTTTGAACTCCAAAAATCTGTGATTTGTTGTTGTTGCTGTCCTTGTGTCTCTCATGCCACTACACAGTAGGTACTCAGTAAAATAGTAATTGAATTGGTTGAATTGAAATGTCACAGCGTCAGGAATGACAAAGCTTTCCTGTTACAAGATAGCCATGTGAATCTAAGTTAAATAGGTTGGACCTGAAACAAATTTAAACAAATTTAAAAATTATCTGCTTTTTTAGGGTTTGGAAGGATAGTGGTAGTCAGTGACATTGCTGGATGATTCAGAGTAATATATTGATTGATGAGAACATAGTAGTACTTAAGCTAGTTATTTTTGTAAAGGGGAAAAAATCTCCACTGTTTGTGAATATAGGCAGTATTTATTTACAATTTTAATTCTACCCTTTACTTGATGATAAGGCAAAAATGGAAGAAATTGATTCCTGGGCTACAAGGTATTCTTAGAAATTCTCAGTTTTGTCTATAATTGTTGAAAGAAATGAAAAGGTGGAGGGGTTGTAATTCTGCTTATATGGTGCTAATTTTAATTTTTTTCCTCCAATTCTTCCTAATATAATTACAGCAATTAACCCTAGAAGATTCTTCCACACTCTCCGAATCATTGGAAGAGTTCTACATTTCTCTGATCCATTCTCAGCAGTCAGCAGAATTAAACCATTCTGAGCCTGGTCGTGTTCAAACTCTGCCAAAGCAAATCCAGCTTTCTACAGCAGCACTTACCTGTAATTTACTTCCCACAGTGGTTGATTCCCAGGAGAAGCACACTGGTTTAAGTAGGTTTAAGTACTCCCTTATCTGCAAATGAGTGACAAATGTAATATTGTATTCTTGATCCTATACTCTTTAGGGATCCTGGTTCTTCTTCATAGATTTATAGAATCTTAGTGTTAGAAGGAATATTAATAATGTAGCCCAGCCACCCACCCAGTGCAGAAATCCCTTAGAGATTATCTTCTGATTTCTGTTTGTACTATTGCATTGACTTTGCAAAGTCAGTGAGTCATATTTTGATCTGCTCCAGTAGTTAGGTTTTTCATGATTAAAGAACTTTCTGTCCTGTTTTGGGGAGACTGTAGCTTCTTCCTCATAGTTGTCTTAACAATTTTTGAGGACTCCTATGTAATGTCCCTTGTTTCTTACTTCCACCCTTCCAGAAAATATCTTCAGGCTAAGAATGCTTGGTTTCTTCTGCCATTCCTTATATAAAATGTTTTCCAAGTAATCATCATTCAGGTTGCTGTCTTCTCAACGCGTCTTTTATTTGTCATTGTCTCTTAAAATGTACCTAAAATTGGATGCAATATAGTCTGATTATAATTAGTAAAAACGTGGTAAAATTTTGTAGGGTCCAAATAAATCTACATATTTTATTTCTATAGACTAAAATTGTGTGGAATTTTTCAGTAGGAAAGTCAACTTGTTGTCTGACGTTAATATGGTGGAGTTTTTATATAAACTGTAGGTTTCAGGTCTCCTTAACTATAATGACACCATTGAGTTTTTTAAACCAAAGTCAGGATTTTATCTATATCCTTATATTTCATTATCTTTGTTTCAACATTCCAGCCTGTCATTATTTCTTAATTTTTGATCCTGTTATCTAACATTTCACTCAGTTTGTGTAATCTGCATGTATGAATATCATATCTGTTTTATGTATTTACCCAAGTTGTTAAAAATATCAAATAGGACAAGGCCCTGGAGCAAATAACTATATATCTCCCTCGAGTTTAACATTAGTTCATTTATCAGCTCTCTCTGGATAAAGTTTAACCAGCTA
The DNA here is from genome assembly GCA_023548195.1 of Bettongia penicillata ogilbyi. Classification (NCBI taxonomy): domain Eukaryota; kingdom Metazoa; phylum Chordata; class Mammalia; order Diprotodontia; family Potoroidae; genus Bettongia; species Bettongia penicillata. The sequence goes on along the minus strand of JAJHZJ010000162.1, from coordinate 7,829,683 downwards.
CAGAATCACCTAATTCTATCATTTACATCTTACGTCATGAGGTAGTGTTTTAAAATTCATTGAAAAGATCAAGGTAATCTTTGATGTCATCAGGCTTAGTAATTATCTTAGTGTTTTCAAAGATGTATAATTTTATTGGTGTGGTCGCTAACAGATAATACTTTTAGTATTCAGTAGATATTCTTCATGAATTGTTCTAGTCCAAAGAAATTCATAGTGATCAGCTTTTCTGAATTTAGCTAGATTGATTCTCAGAAAATAGGTACATCATCTGTTTTCAGGCCCATACCCAAATTCTTTATAGACTATTAGCACCTGCCACAGATCTTGATCTTTATGGTGTGGTATTTGAGAATGGAGGATCTCCTCTCTGAGAGTTATAGTAACACATCAGAGCAGGACTTTAGTGGAGGGCCTGCCTAGTACGTGTGAAAGAAACAGAAGTCTTGTTAACTTGGCATGACTTGGTTTTTATTATTGACAAGAATTGTGATTCATTGGTATATAAACTCCGGATGAAGGAAATCCCTTTACTAATGCAGAAATAACATCTACTCTCATGGAATTACCTAAGGCACTGAGAAGTTAATGGCTGGCCCAAAATCACCCAGCCAGTATATATTAGAATTAGTACTTGAATCCAGGCCTTATTCTCTTTCCACTCTTCCTTGTATGATTTACAAACCTTCTCTTCTAGTAATCATTGCCTTCTTTTCCTAAGTGTTCACAAATCATAATCCACTATAGAGTTTTTATGAAATTATCAACATCAAGTTTACTAATCTGTAGTTGTGCAAATGTATTATTGTCTTCCCTTTGAATATCAGGGCATTTGCCCCATTCCTAGTCTGGCCCTCTCCCTTCGCCCATCATTTCTTAGCAGTTGTTAACAGTGTTTTTTTAATGACATTTGCAAGCCATTTCCGTATTCTGGAATGTAATTTGTCCTGGCCAGTAGGTCTAAAGTACTCTCATACTACCTTTTTTCCTGTTTTTTGCTGTGTCTGAATTTTTACCTAATTTAAGATTTTTGCTTACTCTTCCATCGTGAAACCCAGTAGTTCCTATGCTTTCTTGGTGTCACTTGTTAATTTGCTTTGTTTCACTCAGAATTATTTGATCCTAGATTTTTGACATACTTGTGCCATGCTCTTGTATTCGTCTTAGTCTTTATTCTTCTCCTTCCACCTTGAAAATTTTAGTTTTCAATCTGACTGTATCAGAGTTCCTGGCTTTTTATATACTAGTTACTGTTCTCTTCTTTGCTGGTATTATTACCAATTATGTGGCCAGAATTTTTTTTTCCAACAGTAGCCACCACTTGTTAAGCATCTGCTACATGCAAGACTCTATGCTAGTCACTGATACAAATATAAAAAATGACAGTTCCTGCCCTCTAGGAACTTAGATTCTGTTGAGGGAAGAGAGTGCACCATGTGTACAGAAGAGCAAAAGGGATATCAGACAAAGAGCCCTAGGAGCAGTTTTGGCTGTGGGAAGATTTCATTGGTGCCTTGAGAGAAGGGAAGGGCTCTGAAAGGCAGATGAGAACATCCATTCCACACCTAGGAAGCAACATGAATGCTTGGATGTAAGGAGTGACATATTGAGGTTGGGGAACGACCATTGGTCTAATTTGACTCAGATGTAGAGTTGTTAAAAGGAAGCAGTGCAAAATAGGGCTGGAAATCAGGTTGGAACTATTATAGGTGGATATAATTGCCAGGTTAAGGAATTTGTATTTTGTCTTAAAGGCATTACAGAACCACTAAAAGTTTTCAACCCGGAAAATAACTTGGTCATACCTGTACATGAAAAAAATTTTGGTAGCTGCATGAAGTATGAACTGGGAGTAAAAGATAATGGAAGCATGGAGACAAGAGAGCATTTTAAAGATTGAAGCAAGAGATCCTGAGCTGTTAGTAGGATTTCTAGAGAACACAATCCTCACGGTTTCATGAGTTCCTGAAGCATTATGATTGGAGAGAAGGAAGATTAACAGTGAAGATATAGAGGGTGAATTAATAATTGGGCCAATATATTGGACAGAGAGGTTGAGGGAAAAGCAAGAGTCATGGATGACTCTGAGGTTTTAATTAAGCCTACATGTCTGGGAGGATAGTGATGCCAGGAACAAAAATTGGGGAATACTGCCAGGAGGGAGCAGGTTTGAAGAGGAAGATGATGGGTTCAGTTTTCTGTGTGCTGCGTTTCTGACAAGACAACCAGGTAGAAGTGTCTGGTAGTCAGTTGGAGATGCAGGCCTGGAGTTGTGGGAATGATAAAGGTTGAAAATCTGGGAATCCTCTGCGTGAAAGTAATGACTGAATACACAGGAGAGAGAATGAGAAGAGAGGGATGAAGGTAGGGCCACATGTCGGAGCTAAAGGAAGGTGGAGTCAGGATAGTCAGGTAAGATGCCACAGTTTCCAGAAGCATTGAATACTTCAAACAGTGTCCAGAAAGACCATGACCAAAAAGGACCATATTAAGAAGTTGTTCGTGACTTCATGAATGACCTTCGAGAGAATTTCACTAGGATTAGAAAGTCAAAAGACATATTTCATGCAATTGAAGAATGAATGCATCATGAGAAAATGATTTATTTTTTCCGATTTAATAATATTGGCTAACATTTACTTTGTACTCTGAACTTTGCAGAACACTGTATGTGCATTTTCTCATTTAATCTTCCCAGATTAAAGGGATTACCCCATTTTGTAGCTGAGGAAATTGAGTTTCAGAGCAATTGAGTGACTTACACATGGTTGAATAGCTCTTGAGAGTCAGAGGCCAGATGTGCGCCCAGTTCTATCCTTAGGCTGCTATATTCGTTATACCATGTTGCCTCTTCAGGAATTTGAACCACAAAAAGACATTTTAGCATAAGGGGAAGCAGGGCCAGAGTAAGGGGCAGGCTCAAGGATGGTGAGATCTGGTATTTTTAGACAGTGGGGAAAGAACCTACACAGGGAGAGACTGAAGATAAAGGCCAGGGGATGATCATTATAATGGGGTAGTATCTGAAATGGATCAAGGACACAAGTGAATGGGTTTTAGCATGGAGGACTCCCTCTGAGAACAGAAAAAAGAAGATAAAGATGTGAATTTTTGAGGAGCAGAGGAAAAGAAATGAGGGATCTTAATAGTTCCCTTACACTTTTCATGTGAACTGATGTGGGGCAGGGAAGAAGATGGGAGTTGACAGGGAAAATTTGGAAAGGTCACTGGAGAGTGAAATAAGGCTTCAGTCAGAGATGGATGAAAGATTGCCATGAAGCAATGAGGGCCCATTTGGGGTTAGATAACATAAAATTGTATACTATACAATCCGTATACAGTTTCATAACTCAGCAGTGTTCAGTAGCTTCCCAGACAACAAAGACCACAAGAAAGGAAGAGAAAGACAGGATTGAAATAAGTGTGGAGGATTGTGTTCATCCTTCATTTTTGAAGAAGACCATGACATCAGAAAAATGATTACATGACTTGCACTGGATTCTGTTTGGAGTGGGAGGATAGTCCTTTGTTGAACTGATTGACTCTAGAGGGTCAGAACTAGGAAAGGGAGAAAGAAGATAGAAAAACTGAGAACTTAAAAAACATCTAGGATAAGAGATATGGTATTTTAACTGTATTCTACCCTGGTCGTAGCAAGACTGGAATACTTATCAGTTCTAGCTACCACATTTTAGAAAAAATATTGATAAAACCAGAGAATATCAAGAAAAGGGCAGCTGGGATGGTGAGAGGCCATACATGATCACACAGAATAATGGGATGTTTAGCTTGGGGGAGAGATTTTGGGGAGATGTAGTAGCTGTCTTCAAGAATTTAAAAGATTATTACATGGAAAAGGGATTAGATTTGTTCTCCTTGTTCCCAGAGGGCGGAGCTGAGAGGAATGAGTAGAAGAACAGCAAATTTATATTTGATAAAAGGAAAAATTTCCTAACAATTAGAATCACCCCCAAAAAAATGAAATGGGATGCTTTGGCAGGTGGTAGATTACCTTTCACTGTAGGTCTTCAAGCAAAAGTTCTATGATTACTTGTTAGAGATATTGTAGATGGGATTCTTGTTCACATACTGGTTGCACTACAGGCCTTTGAAAGGGTATCTTCCACTTGTGATACTGTAAAGGCAATAGACAAAGAGAACAGGTAGGGATTGAGGGACCAGAGCTTGTCTAGTGATAGTAAAGAGCAAGTTTAAAAGGACAGAAGCAGGTAAGGAACAAAGCATTGTAACCAGAGAAGGGAATTTCAGAGTTTGGGGTGACTGAGGTCATGGAAGTTGAGGTGGATGATCTAGGATGCCAATTTGTTGTACAGTGTGAATATTGGAAGTTTATTAAAACAGAAGAAGGGTTGAGTTTGAGAGCAAAAACAAAAACCCAGCTAGGTGTAGAACTCACTGAGAAAGAAAGGGAAAGTGACTTGGAGGTTGGTAAATGATGAGAGCAGGGATTTAGATGGGGTGTTATTATCAGGTAGTCTGAACTTCAGAGGTGGTAGAGAGGTTGCTGAATGATGGCAGCTATGTTGTGGGTATCATATTTTCCCTTAGAGTTTTTAGTCAAAAGATCATCCTTATCTTTCATCTGAATTTTTAAAAATCTTTGTCTAAGTCTGGAGTGGTTGAGCATTTCCTTCCTTCACCATTATTAACTACAAAATGGCATGGTCACTTTTTTATTCACAAAGATTTCTATCACTCCCATATCACTAAACAAGTCTTCCTGTATGACCAGAATTTCATGCAGAGGATTGCTTACCTTTACTGAAAACCAGTTTATTGGTCCCTTGGCAACCAGAATCTAGCACAGTGACATGTACATTATAGACACTTGGTAAATATTGAATTGAACAAGATTTGGATATTTTAATTTTACCTTTTGACAGCCTGGAATTAGAATAAGAATATCTTTTTTGAAGGGATCCATTTGAATGCTTATTTTGTTTATGGCAGGAAAAAGAAAAGTTGACTTTTTTCTGAAATCCTATTTTAACAGTCCAACAGGTCTGTAATTTCACTGATGTGCATAAAAGCCCCTCTCCCTCTTTTCATCCATTGTCCTTCCATAAATCCTCCTGGGTGGTCTACACTCAGTGTTAATCCATTTAATGCTCTTTTCAGGTTTATTTTTCTTGCTTTTTTGACAGTTTCATTTACTGAGATTGTCTTTTTTCTTTTCCCGTTATTCTGCTCATCATTCTGACATAAATTGCCTTTGTCTTAATGCAATCTTTCCTGAACCATCTTCTCCCTTATTCCTCAAAACTATTTTGATATATTTCTACCTCACACATTATATGCCTTATCAATGGAAATTATCAACTAAAAGAAGAGAAATCAATGCAGAAAGTGACCTAGACTGAATAGAAAAGGGAGATATTAGGTGGAGATGACTGTGTGCTTATTTTCCTTCTGAAAAATGTTCTTATGCTTTATTTTCTTCTCAGAGGAAGCTATTCCAGGAAATGTGAAGAATGAAGATTCTTCCAGCAACCATGCCCTTACAATGTTCAAAGACACAACCTGTGCCCAACAAGGATCCATGGAACAGATCTCTTTTATCCTTTCTCCTGAGCACAGTGTGTCCCAGAAACTCTTCATTCCTCGAAGTACAGCGACAGCCGCGTTGGGAGCTGCTGCCCGTCTGGCCATGTCTAGTAGTCTTCTCCACTGGTATCCCAGATTAAGAGGGATGGAAGCATGAGGAAAGGGGAAAGGAGGAAAAAAAACTAAATGGGATAGATAGGTTAAGCCTCAGTATTCTCCACATCCAAAGTGAAGATGTATCAAGGCAAAGTGACTTATGGTAGTTGGTAGGCCCTGACTTTTCCTTATTGTGTGACTGTACATTGGCTCTCTTATGCAGACAGTCCACTTTGACTTAGAAAATAGGCTTGATGTTTCTTCTTTTTTAGTAGAGATAGTTGTTGTGCTCCATGGTTATGTTGATCTTCCTTTTTAACAGTGATTTAAACTGATGGTTGTTTAATGGAAACCCTACAAATAATTTTTCTTTTTGCATATCTGATAAGAAATGGGTAAGGTTTTGTGACCCATGTTTAGGAAGAAGAAAATATCTTCCTCCCATATTGAGAAATAGGAAGTCTAAATTTTTTTTCCCATTGTTGAACTTGAATTTTTTTTAAAGTGAAAAGAAGTGATAATTCAAGACTCCTCCTTTTCTCTTCATTGGTTCTGCCACCGTATGACAACATTTTCTGTTCTCAGTAATAAAACTTATATTCCTTGGAGGCTTTATTTTTGGCTTAGTTTACCTCACTTTGATTTTTAAATTGAGGCCATATATTTTGTAGTATAAGGAAATCTCCTGAAGAACAGCATAAGACCCTAAAACTTTAGCTGTCCTCTGTAGCTGTAGCCAGAAATATGTAAAGAGAAACCTAGTGAGAGTTCCTAAGGGGTACAGTTTTATCATTTATAAAGCAAACGTATACCCTAGTAAGCCAGCCAGATTCTGTGACTTACTTTTTGACATTCCATTTAGTTCATAAAAAATAGTACTTACTGAATGAACCAGGCTTTTAAGTTGACTTAAAAGATCATATTTTCTCCCAAATTGGCATCTGCTTTGCAGTTTTGAAGAGGATTCTTTTTTCTCCGCATATTCTTCCCCTCTCACAGGCCACAGTAGGCAGCAGAAGCTATTTGAGAGACGCAGAAGCTATTTGAGAGACGCAGAAGCTATTTGAGAGACTCAGAAGCTACTTGAGAGACGCAGAAGCAGTTGAAGCAGCTTGAATTATGTTGTTAGTTGCAAGGAAAAGCACTTTTTACACCTGTTGGATGGCTCTTATTAAATTGCAAGGAAAAAGCATTATTTGCACCTGTTGGATGGCTCTTACTATGCCTTCGAAGGAGATACTTAAGCCACAGGTCAGTTAGGTTCAACTCTGTCCATAGCATAGAGTGAGACTTAAACCCTTTCCCATCAGTTTTATCACTAAATACCTATCAGTGGAAGAAATTACTTACATAAATATGATGTTCCATTTAAACAGGATTATTGTTTATCCAAACTTTTATCTTAAGAGTTACATAGTAATGAAAAAAGGCAACCCAGTTGCTTTGGATACTGAAAAGACAGAAGTTTGAAATGTTTAAAAATGTAAAATTTTGAAAAAAACCTTTTACTGTTAAATACAGGGTCATTGTCAGGATGATGATATGCCCATTTATTTTTTATGTATTCTTTAATTTTACTGGTGGTTAGCACAGCTGACTAAACTAAAATGGACTAGCATTGTAATTTTAGCAATCGTACGCTAGGAAAATTTTATGAGTCATAAACAATATGAATCAATGGTCAATTAATAGCATCTGTGGTGTTGGGTGAGTATTTGGACGTGATTTAATGTGGGTGGGAAGATTCCCAGTGTGTAATGTCGATTTCAGTAGTTTTCTGAATGTAATGATGGGTTTCCAAGGGTTGAACAGCTTAAAGAATGATGATCCTTAGAATTTTCCATTTGAAAAAAGAACCAAGTAAGGAAGAGTATTCATTAATGTCCTCTTACCAACTATGGTATCTAATTTCCTTATCTGTGTTTTAGTGCTTTATACTTTGAGATACTGATGGTAGATTTTCCTCTGTAGATAGAGTTCATAAAGCAAATGTTCACCTGCTAAAATTACTGTCCTTTAAATAATACAACCGAATTACCATGAAAAGCTCTGCCCAAATGTGAAGTGGTTTTTCTTAGTAATATAATTAGGTCTAACCCACACAGAAAAAACTTCACAAGTAGGCAAATTAGATGATAAGGAAAGACATGTTTATGGGCTGTCTTATAATTGGCCAACTTGCCATTAGGTATATGTGGAGAATCAGGACCATTCAGAATTAATCAGTGTCACCATACTTCGAAAGAAGACTGTTAACTTCTGACTTAGGCAGAATAAACAAAGTCAATCATGAGAAGGTACCTGTGAGATATGAACTGCTGAGTCCTGTCATTTAACTTTAGAGAGCTGAATGATTATCCTTTCTGGCAGGAGCTACAATTATGATTTAAATGAATAAGCAGAGTATTGACCCAACATTTGGAACCATATAAAAGTCGGTAATGGGTCCAGGTTTTGCATGTGAACAAAGAGGCATGGTTTTTGGTTTTGATTTTTCTTTTTTTTCTTAGACTGTACTGGTACTCTGTGTTTTAGGAGTTAATGTGATCAAACTTTTAGTGTCAGAAACTAACATAAAAGCATCAACTATACCAAAAGCAGGGACCGCAACTACTGTTCTGAAACCTTATGTTTTTTGGGAAGCATAAGACATAGTGCTTATGAAGTACGATTGTGGACAGGTGGTTAGGCTACTGCCAGGCAAGCCACGTGAAGCAGGGCGGGGGGAGCAGTGCCAAGTGTGGCAGCAGTTTTAAACTCTCCAGGTTCTAGCTACTTTGTCTTTGAAATAAATACTCATCCCTACATAAACCAGAAAGAGCCTGGGAACATGTGAAATCACTGATCTCACCTTCTCTTTACCAGTATATCAGATTTCAAATTCAGAAGTTGCAGCTTCATCATGAACTTTTAGAGGACCAACCCTGGTGAAAGAAAAATAAGAGTATATGCTTAGGAAAACCTTGTATTCTTTAGCACTGACAACTGAAAGAACAGAACAGCTGTATGTGGGGGTGTTTTATTTAGCTGAAATATGAACAAGATTATCATGAGTCAGAAACCAAAGCTCACCCAAGGAATCGCCACAAAAAATTTTACATAGCAAAATTTTTCCAACATTTTGGGAACTTTTTCTCTAGAGATAATTCTTTTTGTCCAGCAAGTAGTAGGGCAATTCCATACCATCATGCCTTATTCTTAAATTGGGGTAGCTATCATTTAATTCCCATAACCATCTCTTGTGCATAGTTCTTCAATCTGTAATTTAAACTCAGCACCATTCCTAATGACTTACATACCAATTAATACATTTCACCAGTTATTAAGGAATGCCCTGTAAACTTTCACTGAATATAATTAGATAGATCACTGGGAGAAGCCTTTCTGTTCATCTAATTGAGCCCTGTAGATGGATAAAACTTAACTGTTGTTTTAAGTCAATGATTTTTCTAGTACAGAGACCAAGAACTGAACCATGTACTAGTTCCTTTTATGTGAAATTGGAGTCTGGGGCTATTCACCAAAACAGACTATATAGAATGTGTCTCCAGGATGAAGCTCATGGCTTAAATTTTCTTGTTTGTTGGCATAGTAATAAAACAATGACAGCTTTCTGCTTGTGAATAGCCTTTGTTTCAGATTGTAGTGTTTGAGTGAGAATACATTTCTTTCTGAACTTGTGAAAATGGGTTTTCTAGAAACAATTTTAACTTGAATTCCATTTTATCTTGTCACTACATGGATGAAGAATTTGAGAGTCTCCTGATTCATGAATAGCTATGTCTTCACTTTTCCTGCCCTAATACAAGGCTTTAAGATTACATTCTAAGGGAAAGCTATGTGTATTGAGGAAAGTCAGGTAATATTGGTATTAAAGCTAGAAGGTCGTAAAAGAAAAGATTGCTGTACTTGGTGTCAGATCTGGGTTCAAATTCTTACTCTGCCACTTACTGTTTGTGATTAACATGATGTGTTGCTTGATCTCTCTGGGTCAGTTACCTGTCTGTAAATTGAAGGAAGCTAGACTAATGACTAGTTCAAAGTTCTTTTAGTTTCTGGAGCTTGTCAATAACATTTTGGTTGATTTTATTCCAGATCTCTAGGTTTCATAGTTAAAATGTCACATTTGTTTTCTTAGGAGTTTTCAGCTGTTTTTTATAATTACCTACTGACCTGTTAATTCAATAGGCATTGCAATTTTGTCTGTTACCCAAATACAGTAGGTTGGCTTTGTAAAAAGAGAACTAGTGCCCTACTTATCTAAACTATGTTTTTGGGGGGACAGATAGCAGTAACCCTCATCTGCTTTTCATTTTCAAATGAATTGCCCATTTAAAAAAACTGTTGTTAATGACTACTCCTTTCAATGTCATCTAAAAATTATTTGTGGATCCATGTCTTCAGAAAGGTTTGAAAGATTTCCCCTGATTTTCTTTCCTTCAGTGCCTTGAACAAATAGACCCCTTTTATAGATTAGCTTCATTTGCAACTGGAAGGTATTGTAGATCCCATCTAGTCTGGCCCTCTCTTTTAATGTGAAGAATCTGAGGCCCAGTGAAGTGAAGAAAAGTGCCTGAGATCCCAGGGCTAGTAAATAGCAGAGTCAGGAACTGCAGATTCTGCCCCTGGACAAGACTTCCTGAAGAGTCCTGTCATTTGCATAGTTTGCCTTCTGTATTCAGTGAATGTGGCTGTGAAAAGCTTGATTCAAAAACTTCAGTCTGCCTTTCAGCTGATTCCTGAATTGAGGTCTCCTTGTCCCAAGGCAGAAGAATCATTAGTAGATAATTCCCATAGTAAAAATGTGTACTTAGTGCTTGAAATCTCTTCTGATTGCATACATGTAGATAGTGTCTTTGGCTTGAGATACAGTGCCCCCTTGGCTCTAATTTTTGCTGCTTAGCCTGTGAAGACTTCTACTGTCTTCCAGTGATAGACCTCCAAAAGGGCAAGGATTTGCTATACAAATCATTTTCTTATTTCATCACGTGTTACTTATGGTACCAAGTTGTGCAGTAGTCCTCCCTGTGGGCATATAGTCTGGTGCCAAAAGTAACACTTTTTTCTGAAGGTTGAAAATAATTTTGTTCTTGTCTTAGTATCTGGGTGTGGGCAGGAGAGAGAAGTGGACAGTGTTCACTAGTGGTGGTAAGGGGGATTTATTGAAAATGTGGATATAGTAAAATATTGCGTATCACATTTAATATTTCATATCACTTTATATTATTTCTCCATATCTAGATTTGAATAAAATTTTGAACATCAGAAAAATAATTCCTGCCAAATTATTAGGAGTTTATGGAGTTTTCAGCTTTCACCCATGTTCTTGGGGTTAGATACAATTTAGTAAACTCCACAAAAAATTTGGACCAAGAAGTGTGAGTTTTGAAATTTAAAAAAGCGTACACTAAGATCAACTTGTATTGAGTCAGTAAAACTAAATTCTGTTCTAGTTCGGAGTGTAATTCAAGCTTACCTCAGTCACGCTGCTCGTTATGGAGACAAGCGTATAACAGGTGATATTACTTTCTGATCAAAAATGAGAGAAACCAGTGTATCTCTTTGGTGATCTTCTGTCTGTCCAAGACCATGACATTAAGAAATGAACCAACATGTATAACCTATATTCTAATGCTGGGGGAGGGGAAAAAAGGGGGAAAGTGTCAGGGAATTTGGAACTCAAAAAATTATAAAAATGCATATTAAAAGATGTTTTTACGTGTAGTTTACATGTAATTGGGGGGGAAATAAAATACAAAAAGAAAGAAATGAGTCGGATTCAGGTAGCTTTTATGGTTAAAGATCAAGTTTTCCCACATTTGGAAAATCATCTTCAGTGAAGTGAGTGTACTATATATATTGCAGTGTTTCTAACTAATTGGACTAATTTTATATTCCTCTTGTTTCTTCCTATTTGGAATAATTTCCTTTACTAATATGGTCCAACTAACCATATCTTTTATTTCCATTTTATTTCCATTGTTCTAAAGGCTGACTAGCCTTTAGAAAGAATGGAAGTAAAAATTCTTCCTAATGCAGTAATTGCAATGACCAGTTTGGCCCCAGGTTAGAGATAAGGATGTGTAATGCCTTGAAGTAGTGAAAAAGTTCAGTGTAGAATGTTGCATATGCTATCAAATTGGGTGAATGTGTTTTGCTAATAACTATTTGTGAAAAAGAAGAGTTTGTCAGGTGTATTAGAGAATTGGGTAGGAGAGAGGAAGTATGTATCCAAAGAGTCATCAATAAAACTTTTTTTTTAATGAAGTGTTTTTGGGTTTTTTTTAAGGAAAGGATGTGCTGAAAGGGTTTTACTGTGATCATGAGGCAAATGTAGTTCCTTTTAACTTTGGATCTGGAATTAAATGAAGCACCTTAAAACTAAAGGAAATATGGAGAAAAGCATGCTTTATTTGCTTAGATTGCTCTCCATAGCACTTGTTAGTTTGGTGCAGGTTCTGGTAAGGAACTTATGAAAGAGAAAGTCACAGAGCGATGTAAATGCTATTCCCTACTGCCCACCAGAAGCCTCTGCATCACACTGCGGGGAATGCTTTCTTGCACCAGCCTTGGTTTTCAGGTTTTTCATCCTTGGAAGGTTAGCCGTTGACTTAATAAGTTAAAGTTTAGGGGTTGGAATACAAAACCTGAAAAAAGTCCCTTATATCTCTGAATCCTTAATACAGTCATCCATCCATGATCCTAGAGGATTTCACTATAGGTTCTTTGCCTGAAATGAAAGTAAAAACTACTTTCGAAGTTGTCAGATTAGTTAGAATTAAGATTAGTGCCTTTTGATGCTCAAATAAATGTGGTTAAATCTAGCGATGACATGAGAATTGTTTCCTCATGACGTGCTGTCGCCTCCTAAACTCTGTAGTGCCCTTTTCTCAGTTTATATCATGTCCGAAGTGGAAGCGGCAGGAGCCATGAAAATGCCATGTCTGCTAGATGTTTGTAGTAAGTGATGCCAAGTGGAAAACCGGAGGACAGGAATGCCAGGAATTCTGTTTGTGAGAAGCTTTTGACAGTTAATTCTTTTCATTGTTTTACCAACTTTGAACAGGAGGGCCATAAATGAATGCTTTGGAAGTGTATTCAGACTTTATGTTTAGAGTTGAAGTTTGAATGCTGCTGTGTGTCAGGGTAATCTAAAGGAAGGAATCAAATGATCTCATCTAGTCTACCCGCCTCACGCCCTCCAGCTTCTGCGTGTCCCCTTTGCCTGAGTACACAGTCATGAAATAGTGACAATAACATTTAGGTCTGGGCTCAAATCTCAGTTCTACTACTTAGAACCTGTATGACTTTAAGCAAAGTATTGGCTATCTCTGGATTTCAGTTTCCTTATTTGTAAAAAGAAGTGATTGAATTCAGCACCTTCCAATCCTTCAATCCCATGATTTTCAAGTGACAAGAAATTCTCACTGCATTTTAGTCACTAAGTAAACATGGCAGGGAATTTTGAAAATTTTACAGTTGACAAATAATGTAACAGTCAAGCTAGTCCAACCCCTTTATCTTTCAGATAAGGAGACAAGCTCAGATAAGGAAACTGAAGCCTCAGATAAGTTGTGTCTTCTTGGCCTGTGTAATAGAGGTAGGTAGATATACTCTTTGTTTAAAAGAAAAAATTGCAGAGGATGGGAAAAAGTTACCAGTAACTGTGTATGTATATGTGTGTGTGTGCGTGTGTCTATAAATGTGACTTAGAGACACATTGAATAGAGAGTAACCAGGTTCTCTGACAGAAATACTCTTTAAGCTTTCATGAAAAGCGGCAGAAGGATACAATGTACACAAATATAAATTGTCCTTTTTCCCTCCTTCTACAGAATGCTTTAAAACTTTAGTTAGATGATTTGGGTGGTGGTGGAGGGGGGAGTGCAGATGTGATAGGATAGTATCATAAAATGATTATTATAAAATGATCTTGAGATTAAGGTATATGTGAATCTCATCTTTGATACTAAAGTTTTCTTAAAAGATACACACACATATATACTTAGACCTTCATTTTTCTACCAAATGAGATGATATAGCTAATAATGGCCAGGAAAGGTGATGGGTCTAAATTGTATTGTGTTAATAATGTAACAAAAGAGAGACCATTATGGGAGTTTTAAGTATTCACCATTATTAACATTTTCTCTATCACTGAATTGGGTATACACTGATTTGGTGTAATGAAAAGTCAACGGATAGAAAAATGAAACACTTTGAAAGGATTTGAAATTTGAAAAAATTTTGAAAAACGCTTGAAATCTAACGTGAAGGTGAATTCCACAAATTTGTAGCAAATATTTGTGGGGACTGAGCAGGGACTTCAGAACCTTTTAGGACAGTAGCATTACTGCCAAAGTATTACTACTAGTTATCTTTACATTTGTTTATGGTCTTCACTAGTACTTCAGGGTCAAGTGAGCAAGTATGTATCTTTTTGCTTTTGGGCTCAGAATGAAACATCTGATTTCAGGCCTTTTATGACCTCTCCAAGGAGAAACTGAATCTTCTGCTATATCTTCTGGTTTCATTTAAAGTGAGTATGTAAATATATGTAGTTCAGTTCCTTCAGTATTGTGTCTACTCATTTGGTCATTGGTCAAGAATCATATATTTGTAGTAACCAAAAGTTAATGTTTGTAGAAAATGCGAAGATTAGCACTATTGCCCCTTTCTTCTCCTGCTTTTGTCACTGGGAAAGCAATAGTGGATCAAACAGAACTGAAGACCATTTTGTATTAGCAATTGCATGGGTCATCTTGGAAATAAATCCCTTACTAGCAGCCAGCCTGCTGGTGATGCTGATTTTGGTACTTAGCACTCATGATTTGCTTCCAGGACCACACTCAAAACCTTTCCAGTTTTATGTCAAACCAACCACACCTTGTGCTTCCCTAGCTTAGCTGTCAAGAATCACCTTTGTATTATGATGAGGAATTGGGATCACGGGATCAAACATGGAGAGCTAGCTCACTGTTATGAGTGTCATCTGAGGCCATCTTGTCCAAAACTTTCATTTTACAAATGAGAAAACTGAGGTTCAGGGATATTAAGCAGTTGCCCAAGATCACACAAATATTGACAAAGGCAAGATTTAAATTTAGTTCCTCTGACTTGAGAACTAGTGTTTGCACTTCTGTATCATCCTACCATTGAAGAAGGGACTGTTATGGAGGAGACATTTCTAGAGAGAAAATAGCACAGTTGTAATTCAGACATTAGGTCTCTGAATTCCATTTTCATTGATAAAACCCCTTGTCTTCCTGTACAGTTTTAGTTGAAGATTTATAACTGTTAGCCATTTAAAAGTACACTATGGTTCACTAATAAAACTTCAGATAGACTACCAAATCACAAAAACTTGCCAAAAAAAGTTCATGGTATGACTCTTATCACCCCATCACCAGCAGGCATCATCACTGCCTGAGTACCTAAAGCACTTTGCCATGGTATGAAGACTTGGGTTTGGTTCTTACTGAATTGAAGACGGTAAGATATTCTTCAATTAAAACAAGTGTTAACTATTTAGAATTTTCTATATGCCAGGCATTTTTGCTAGGCACTGAGACTACAGAGTCAGAAATTGAGCAGACCCTTGCAAAGGAAGTTGTTCTTTGAAGGGAAGCAATATGCACACATGTAAACATATATACATAGATGTATGTGTGTAGGCATGTATACACACGTATATATCAAACTATACCCTAATCAATGGGCTCTTCATTTCCAGGTATTTCCTACCACAAGAAAGACTGCTGTGAATATTTTGGCATACATGGGACTTTTCTTTCTGTCTCCAACATCTTTAAAAGGTTTTCCTAAAAATGTGATCTCTTGTTCTAGGGTATGGACATTCTAGACACTCTTTTTAACAATTCCAAATTGCTTTCCAGAATAGTTGGACTCATTTGTCAAGAGGGCTAAGTGTACATGACTTACTACAGCACCTTAAATATTTACTGTTAGGATCTTTTGTCAGTTTGCTGGATGTGAGTAAAACCTTGGAGATTTTAATTTGCATTGGTTTTATGAGCTATTTGGAGCACTCCTTCATATGGCTGCTAATAGCGTGCTGTTCTTTTTTGAGAACTTTGTTCATACTCTCTGATTATATGGTACTTGGTCATATTAATGTGTAATTTCCCTATACATTAATCAGTCACCATTTATTAAATCTCTATTCTTGGTACTCTACCAGAATAATTCCCTCACTGATTTCTGAGCGTTATTACTTTTCCATCTTTATGAGCCCTTACTAATTTTTTGCTAGTTCATGATACGAATTTTGTAAATGACAAGATTATCTATGCGTGCTATAATTACTAAGCTTTTCCTCCTTTTTCTCCTTCCCCTACTTCCTTTTCACTCCTTACTCATTATCCTTGACTTTTCTGAGTCTTTCTTCTTGCTTGACTTGTTTTTGGCCAGGTTCTCCTCCTTCTCATCTGTCTTCCATTTCCTTAGCTGGTTCATCTGTCTCCTGTTCCATCAAGTACAAGTGCCTCCCAAGGTCCTAAATTTGACCATCATCTCTTTATTCTTTCCTTTGGATTCAGTTACCACCTCCATGCAGATGACTAAAGAACACTAGATATGCATGAGAATATCTCTGAGTTTCTATATTTCTACCCAAATGTGCACTCAAACTCAGCGTGTCCAAAACACCTCACCTCCAGATTTGCCTCTGTCTTTTTGATGGTACCCTCACTCCTTTCCACATCCTGGCTTAAAATCTGGCTCCTTGATTTTTCCTTGATCTTCACCCCTCACAGCCAATCAGTTGTTGAGACTGTTAAGTCTACTTTGACAATATCTCTTACATCCATAGCATCTCACCACTGCTATGGCTGCTATCAATTTTCAGTAATGTCTTTGACTCCTTGTGACTCCCTTTGGGTTTTCTTGGCAAAAAACTGGAGCAGTTTGCCATTTCCTTCTCCAGCTCATCTTATAGATGAGGAAACTGAGGCATCCAGGGTAACACAGCTAGTAAGTTTTTGAGGCTGGATTTGAACTCAGGTCTTCCTACTCCAAGCCCAGCACTCTGTTCACTGCTTCTCACCTAGACTACTGTAATAGCTTTCTAACTGCCCTTCCTACCTCCACTTTTCCTCCTCTCCACCAGGTCCTTCTGGGTGGCAAAATGATCTTTTTAATATACGCATCTGATTCCCTTCCCCAAACACCTATGATATCTAGGATCTGTGAACTTAGGTTTTTTTTAAAAATATTTTGATAACTGAATTTCAGCTTACTTGGTTTACTTTGGAATCTTGTGTTTTATGCATTTAAAAACATTTTCCTGAGGAGTCTGTCCATAAGACTGCCAAAGAGAGCCATGACACACAAAATGATATATAGCTTATTAGGCCCTAGTCCTGTTAAATCATTGGCTCTACTAACTACATGTGCTCTGTAGAGCAGAGGTCATGTAACCCTCAGGGAATCTGAAATGTTTATGGATGAGACTGAAAAAAAAAAAAAAAGCTTGGCATAGATTAAGAACTGGAAGGGACTTGCTAATATCCAGTCCCCCTCATTTCACAGATGAGGAAACAGAGACTAGTGGAAATTAAGTGACTTACCCAAGGTCACAGAATTGGTAAGTTGCAGAGGCAGGATTTGAACCCACATTTCTGTAGTCTTCTGACTCCAATTCTAATGTTTTTTTCCAGTGTAGCACATAGCACATGCCCTTGCCCTAAGATAAAAATTTAGAAGGGGTTGTTAGCTTATGTAAATTCTGTTTCTGTAAAATTATTTTTAGTTTCTTCCTCTCTGCTATGGAGACAATATCTGACTGACCTTCATTTCATAATGTGTTTTGAATTCCAAGGGATCCTAGAAACTTACTACTGCCCCAGTCTCATGCTGAAATTCCATCTGCTTTCCCATCCTCTTAGTGTATGCCTGAGCTACTTACACTCCATCCAAGCATTAAGGGACTAAGCACCCTTCTCCTTCTTAGCCATTTTAGCTGTGTTCCAGGGCTTAAAAATTAAATTAGATCAGGCATGACAGTAATCAAAGATTAGTGAGCCTACAAGAATGGAAGAATTCTAACAAAAACAACAAAAAAGAATATTTGGTTGTATTAAAGCTCCAAAGCTCACCGATGTATGTTTGGCATGAAGTAAAGTATGGACTTCTCCTTGGTTGTTCCATAAGGAGGAGAGGGGAGAATGAATCCTGACCAAAAATATTATTTTCATGACCTAAATCTCCTTGAGCTAAAATTTCAGAAATAACTTCCACCATTTGGTACATCTCTGCAAGAGGTCCCATCTGCCATGTGGGGGATAAATAAGGTGTCCAAGAATCTTCTTGTTTCTATCTTGTCCTCATGGTTCACATAAAGATCCTTCCTCTCTTCCTTTCTGCTCTCCTGCCCACGCCGAGGTGGGCAGCTGCTTAATTAGGGACTGGAGAAGTTCTTCTGAACTAGCTTCCAGACTGGTTCCTTCACCGAGCATGAAGCGCCTGCTGTATGCGCAGCACTCAGGGTGGCGCGCTTCCGTGGGCCCCACCGTACCTGACGGTACCAGGCCCGCAGGGGAATGTTGCTAACAACGGGATGCGCCAGGAAGGGGCCAAGTAGGAGGGGGGACAGATAAGGATGTGCGGGCAGAAAACGTAAACTGAGGCCGGCCACGGAGCGGGACGGGTGGCGCGGAGAAGCTCACGGCTACGCGCGCGCAGTAAGGGCCGTCCGACGCGAGGGAAGCGCCCGGCCCCGGGCGCGGCGCGGCTCGGAAGCGGCTTCTCGGCCCTCCCGCCCCCAGCAGGCCGCGCGGGGCCGGGACCCCAGCAGGGCGAGGGCTACACGTCCCGGCATGCCTCGCGGCCCCTCCTGCTCCGCCCGCCGCGCTTTTCAGCTCTAACGCAAGTACTTCGACCACGACGACGTGGCCGCGCCTTTCTCCCGAGTTTGGCGGGAACGCCGCGGAAGCCGCTCCCTCCCGAGCCCGGCCTGCGGCCCCCAAAAGCCGGAAGCGGACTCCCGAAGACACCGCCTCTCCGCAAGAGAAGAGGCCTCCGGTGTGCGGGGCCGTTTGGGAGAGAAGGCGGGGAGTCGGGGGTGGTGGCGAACAGAGGAATCGGGGGCGGAACGGAGGCCGCAGGGAGGAAGGACCCGGCCTCAGTGACGAGCGGAGGCGCGGCCCGCGGGAGGCAGGGAAGCGGGGCCTGCGGGGCCCGCGGGAGGCAGGGAAGCGGGGCCTGCGGAGCCTGCTGGGCCTGCGGAGCCTGCGGGGCCTGCGGGGCCTGCGGAGTCGGGGCTTGTCCTGGGCCAGGGCCCTGCCGCGCGGACCGAGAGACCGGAGCGCCCTCCCCGCCTTTGGAGAGACTCCGATGGAAGCGACCTTGAAGGCTTCGCGGCCCGGGGCACTCAAGTGTGGCCCCCACGAGCGGGCACGGCGCAGGTCTCCCCCAGCCTTCGAGTGTCAGTGCCCCAGACCCCTCCCCCGTCGTGATTTCAGCCCCCCGCCGAGCTCCTGGCCACGACTTGCGCTGGTAGCCTCCTGCGCCCCTCCGGGGTTAAGCCCGACTCCGCTGGTTCCTTGGACAAGCAGGATGGCACCCTCGCCTCTGTGAAACGGGAGTCTACGGAGTGAGGAGCCTGGGGCAGATGGCGGCGGTAGTGTAGTTCGGAGGGGTGGGGGATGTGGCACCCCTCCCGACGGTGCCTCAGCACCGCCCGCCGTGACCGGTCATGGTACTGTGGGACTGGGGGCCTAGGAAGAGTCCACCTGGAGAATCACGGAATGGGCGTGTGTAACATTGCCTTTCACCAAGGTGAGCCTCGGACTGGCGGGGGGACTTGTGCATCCTCGAGGGCGCCTAAAGGAGATTTGTGACATCAGCTTCTCCCCAGTGGGCACCATCAATGTAACTGGCAGTGGTGACACCTCATGCACAGTGTGGGACCCGGAGCAACGGCTTTGTGTCTGACCATGCTATTTCCTAGGACTAAAGTGTCTGTGTTCCCTGAGGTACCTTCCTGTACAGATGTGGTAGACAGAGTAAGTGTCCGGTTTGCCAAAAGGAGCCAATTGGGAGCCTGCAGTGAGCCAAAATCTCGCTCAGTCGCAGATGCCTTTGTTAGTGCTTGCTGGCTGACCTTGCTGAGCTATGCGCCTCAAACCAGATTAAACCAGCCTTGTGACTGACTATTGCTGCAAAACATCCTGCTTCTGTGTCCCATCTCTTCCTAGAAAAGACTGTCCACTCTCCATACTAACCCTTCCCAAAGCTTCCCTTTGTTGTGTTCAAGCATAAATTGCCCCTGCTTCTCCTAAGCTTTGGGTCCCATTGTATTTTGGTAATTGGCTACCTCAGCATACATATCTAACCTCTTTCCCTTTTAATAAATAATTTTGTTTTGTTTCCTCCAACTCCACCAGAAATCTTTTATATTTGAGATGTGGGTTTTCACAGTTGACACATCTACACCATCTTCATCCACTAGAACTTTGTGACTGAAGTCAAGTTTGAGCCTATCCATGAGAACCTCTTGCTCTCACAGATTGAGAACAAAACCAAGATCTGGATGCACCCTGGATGGTCCCCACTGAAGGCCCTGGCTGACTGAGGGAAAAGTGATGGGCCTGGACATTTTCTCTAATGGTCAGTTTATAGCCACCTGTTCCTATGACAAGACCTTCAAACTTTGGGATGGCTGAATAGAACAAGTTCATTGACTTGAACTTACATGAGTCTATAACTCAGATGTCTGCTTTTGAGCATTCCATTTCCTGCCAAGTTGGTCAGAAGAGGGGAGTTACTGTGGAATGTAATAACGCCAGCTTTGCCACTCACTGTGTGTACTAGGGGGTAGGTTTGCCCCAAAGCAGTCGGTTCATTTCCCCACCTGGTCCTGGGTTATTCCACCCCAACTTTCATAGGCTCTGCAATGGACCACGTCAGTGTTTCCATTAATTTTACTTATAGTGAATTCTTCCCTATCGTCATCTGTTTCTGTGCACTATTCCCTTCTCTACACCCCTGGATTATGATTCTTTTTTTCCCTTAACAGAGCCTCCATCATGGCCCCGGAAATCTGGCCCTCCAAGTCATGGTCCTCTACTATATAGTTGGAAGTGACCTCCAAGATCACTTTCTGTCCTTTCCCTGAAAAGTAAAGGATGAGCCAAGGGAACACAGAAAATTTACCAGAGACTCTACAGTCAAGGAAAGTCATCCTTTTCCTTTTGAAGTCACATGGAATGCTGAAGCAAGTTACAAATAGCCTGGGAATTCTATCTTCCCTACTTGTCCCCATTTGGCTCTAGAACTGGTTCTTCCTTTTGTATCCCCACCTTACCCCTCCAAGTAGGGGATTGTGTCAGGAATGAATAGTAACAAAAAAGATAACCAATGAAGCTCCAAAAAGAAAAAAAAGTATCCATTTTAATAGTCCATGAAGGTGTTGATGAGGACCTGTAGTAGATTGGTAGGAATGGGAGGGGACAGATTGGAAAAATGTTCTAAAGAAATCAGTAATAAGTGGTGAGAATTTGGATTTGAGAAGTGGAGAGGAACCATTCAAATATACTACTAATTACATAGGTGACTAAATGAATTAGGGTGGGAGTGGAGATCACTCCAGGTAGAAGTGAAGTCAGAAGAAGTAGCACATTTAAGGAGAAAAGGCATTGAACTTGAAGTCAGAGAACATGGTTTCAAATTCCACCATAACTTACTACCCCTGTGACAAATTACTTCACCTCTCCAGGTCTCAATGTTTTCATATAAAATGAAGAAGTTGGATTACATGTTCTCTAACGGGTCTTCCAGTTTTAAATCCTCTGATACTAAGATTAGTTTGGGCATACTTGCATTGCTGGTGAGACTTTCCACAGCATGCCCACAGCATCCCACAGATGATGATCCTTGATTCTGGTGGGTGATTGAGGCCTCCCCGCAACCCCCAGCAAAGCTTTCACTATATTGTGTGAGAAAAACCAGTCCTCTACCATTATTTGTTGACCATTTCCAAACCACCCTGCCACATATCTCCCAACTCCCTCTTGTCAAACTTCCCTTTATGGGTTGTCACCTACAATTAGAATATAAGCTCCTTGAGGGAAAGGAATCCTTGTTTGCTTGTATTGGGCGTTGCAAAACAGCCAGTTAAGGTTTATTCTACCAAAGCTCAAAACTGCCCTAAGACTTTGGGCATAACATTTATATAGCCTCCTGCATGCTAGACACTGTGTTAAATACTTTACGAATATTATCTCATATGATCCTCACAACCATCATGTAAGGGAGGGGCTATTATTATGCCCATTTTACACATAAGGAAAGCAAGACAAGTGACTTACCTAGGGTAATACAGTAGATGTACGATGCTGGATTTGAAGGCAGGTCTTTCTGATTCCAAGCCCAGCATTTTACCCATTGTACTACCAGCTGCCTCCTAGTTAAGTGAGCAGTCCATACAGAGATGCATGTTATTTGCTATGTATTTATATCCCCAGTATTTAGCAAAGTGCCTGGAACATAATAAGTGCTTTATCATACATTCATTTGTGTCCTGTAAGCAATTGGAAACATAAGTGTAGAGCTCAGAAGAAAAGTCAGTGCCGGAGATAGAAATTTCAGTCAACTGTGTTAAGGTACTTGAAACTATGGGAGTAAACGAGATTGCCAAGGGAGAGAAGATAAAGAGAGAAGAGAATAGGATCAAAGATAGAACCTTGAGGAACTCCAACCTTAAAGTGTTGAAAAGAGGTGCTAGCAAAGGAAAAACAGAGAACTCTAAAAGACAACCAAGAGAGTGTAGAGTCTCTGAAGTCAAGGGAGTAGGAATGGTCAGTAAAGTTTAATGCTTCAACGAGATCAAGGATAAAGAATGAAAGAGACCACTGGATTTAGAAACTGAGTCATTGATGGAATGTTGCCTAGCATCTAGTAGGTGTTTAATAAATGTTTGTTGACTTTGTGGTCTTTGAGAGTACAATTTTAATAGAGTGGTGGGAGGTGTCAAATGGATTATCAGGGTTTTGATGAGAGGTGTGGTTAGAAAGGGGAGGAATGCTATTGTGTAGATATCTTTATTCAGAAGTTTAGCTATGTACAAGAAGACAGAGATGAGACAAGTAGATGGAGATACAATGGTATTAGGAATTTTTTAAGGATTTGGGAGATGTCCATGTTTATAGGCAATTTGGAAGGAACTAGTGACCAGAGATTAAAAATGCATAAAGGAGGGGGCGTGATGGATTGAGCAAAATCCCCCCAAAAAACGGAGAATGAGAAGGTGAAGGAAGGGTCAGAAAGGTGCAGGTTAAAGGATTTAGTAAGAAGTAGGTGTACTTCTTCTTTGATCACTGGGCTCATGGCATGACTTTGTAAGATCATAGAGTGCTAGATCTAGAGCTGGAAGGACTTCAAAGGCCATCTAGCCCAGACCCCCCATTTTATATCAGAAAACTAAAGCCAGTGAAGGTTAATTGACTTGCCCAGCATCCCACAGGCAGAACCAGATGTGAGGCTCACATCTGTTCATGGCACCATGCTACTTCCAAGGAAAGAGAATTAAAGAGCTGAAGCATTGTTGGATCATTTTTAAGGTGATTGGAATGACTATCCCCAGTGAAGACAATATCAATGTCAAGAGGAGCAAGAGTAGAGGCAGGAAGAGGACCCCTGACTTTTTGGGTGGGACAAGGAGAGAGAAGACTAGAAAGCCCATGAGGTAGCCCTGAGAAAGTCACTCTTTACTTCATTTCTGCTTCCTCTAAGACATCATGGGCATGATACTAGTATGGTGCTGAGCAAGGTAGGGGGAAAGAACAGATGCCTTCAGATTTCTCGAAGTAGAAAGAAAGCTGAATTTGAAGATAATTGGATCTAGGTTCAAATCTTTGCTCTTCTTTTTACTTCCTATATGACCTTGGATTTGTCAGCTTCTCTGGGTCTCAGTTTCCTCAATATAAAATTAGAGGTTTGGACTAGATAACTTCAAAGGTCCCTTCCATCCCTAAATCTATGATCCTATAATCATTTTTATCATTGATGGAACTCAAGTTTTTACCAAAAGGATTATTTCTGAATGAATGAAAGTAGAAAGAAAAAAGTGTGCTCTCTCATTCTGATGCATCAGTTAAACTTAATAGATACAGATTCCATTTTTCTTTGACAGCTAAAGACGTTGCCTAACCTTTTCTCTGCCTATTTTAAATAGACGAATGAACAAAAGCCCTTTGCTTTTTTTTTAAAGGTTTGGATTGGAGATTGTAATGTTAATGAGATGTGAGATCTTCCTCATCCATTAATAAGCTTCACATGGAGCCCATTAAGGGAAGCCTGCTTAGGGGAAGCTTCCTTGTAGGAAGACTTTCACATCTTTTGCCAATTTCTAATTAGGTACTGAGTCACAAGGGTTGTGATGCCTTCTGGCTCTGAACCTATTAACTGAAAGAGTATACATTCTGACAGGTGAGGTTTTGCTTATGAGAAGGATTTTGTGATTCCCTCGTGGAGACTCTGAGTGGCCATATGTTCAGAGCTCCCTGACTACCCACAGATAAAGACTCTCTCAATGCAGGAATTTATGTAAAAGGTATAGCAATATTGCTTTGATTTAGGCAGTAGAGTATTGTCTATTGATATTTATTTCTCTCTTGTATTTTCTCTGAAATTTAGGGTGCTGACTTTTCCCTTAAACCAGTGAATGTAATTAAAGAAGATTGTTGACCTCTTAAACAGGTATCTTTGCTAGTATAGCAGATCTAAGAACCTGTTCTAGCAGCCATCCTGAGTATGCCAGTGTGGTTGCCATTACAGAGATTCTGTCTGAAGTCTTGTATAAGATGCTTGAAGACAGGGTCTTCCAGAGTTGTTATGAATGATGATTCCTTTGGCTGTTGCAGACAGTAGTTATATTGCAGGGATTGTAAATAAAAGGGTTTGGGCTTTAAATGGCCTGTCAGAAAGCATTTGGTGTTGGCAGGATGAGATTAAATGATAGCTCTTTCAGCCTAAGAAAGTACTTTGGAAGAGGCTGCCAAGTGCAAGGTATTGCTCAGAAAGAACTAAAAAGATCACTTTCCTTTTGGCAGTTTTTCTCTACTGTTTCTGCTTCATCTTCTAATGAGATTGAGATCAAATAGAGTGTGGCTGCCAGGCCCCCTTGGGAATTTATTTTTGTTCAGGACAGATTATCTAGAGGTTCCATTTCCTGCATTAACAACTGGGTTTTTTTTTTAACTACAGGTTTAAAAAGCCCTTTAAAAAACACAGTGCCCCAAAATGATACCTGTTGGAGGGTATATGGGGAAACTGGGACACTAATGCACTATTGGTGGAGTTGTGAATTGATTCGGCCATTCTGGAAAGCAATTTTCAACTGTGCCCAAAGGACTATAAAATGGTGCATACCCTTTGATCCAGTAATACCACTGATTACAGCAAATGGAGAAGTTTTGAATGCCATGAATAAGTTCACTTACCTTGGTAGTGTACTTTTCAGGGATGTACACATTGATAATGAAGTTGATGCACTCATTCCTAGAGCTAGCTCAGTGTTTGGGAGGCTCTGAAGGAAAGTATGAGAGAAGAGGTATTAGACTGACTACCAAACTGAAGGTCTACAGAGCCTATGTGCTGACCTCATTATTGTGTACCTGTGAAACCTGAATGGTATACCAGTGCCATGCCAGGACACTGAATCACTTCCGTTTGAATTGTCTTAGGAAGATTCTGAAGATCACCTGACAGGATAAGGTACCGGACGCTGTGGTCCTTATGTGAACTAAACTGCCAAGTATTCCAACTCTGCTTCAGAGAGTTCAACTCCAATGGGCTGACCACATTGTTCGAATGCAAACAAGGCCAACATTCACATGGTGGTCAGGAGAGATGCAAGAACACTGAAGGATTCTCTAAAGA
The DNA here is from genome assembly GCA_023548195.1 of Bettongia penicillata ogilbyi. Lineage (NCBI taxonomy): Eukaryota > Metazoa > Chordata > Mammalia > Diprotodontia > Potoroidae > Bettongia > Bettongia penicillata. Next base: position 7,804,123 of record JAJHZJ010000162.1, on the reverse strand, counting down.
ACTTTAGACTTGTGTGATGAGAGACACTGGCACAGAACCACTCAGCATAGTGTACCCACATTAAAGCAGAATTGACTACTTGTGCATTCCAAGCTCATATTGGTCTGATCAGTCACAGTCACATGCATTTCTGGGGTGGGATGGAGGAGGTCATGAGAAATGAATAAGTTGAGGAAATGGGAGTTTAATGTATTTGAGGGAGTATTAACATGTAAGTTGTTGTCCCCTAGCATGAAAGTAGGAGTTGGAAACAAGAAGACAAGTTGGAACCAGGTACTGAATTCATTGAGGAAAGAAGGTCAGTATCCTGGAGGTCAGTAGACAACAACTACCAGGATTTTGATTGGGTGGTAGATAATGGATTGAGTGAACATCAAAGAAGTTACTGAGTGATGGTGGTAGGAGAGCCTGGAAGTGGCCATGGTGCTGAAAAGGAGTCTCTGTCATCGGAAAGAAGCCAGGTCTTAGTGAGACACAGAAGATGGAAAGAGCAGGGAAAGGAAAAGATGTAAAATAAAAGCCAGTCTCATCACTCATGGAGCAAGCACTCCAGAGAGCACAATGGAAGGGATGGGTGGAGAGTGTTAAAAGAAGACATTAGCAAGGTTAGCTTGAGAAGGATGAGAATAAGGGTACTGACAGTGGAGAACAGGCTTGAATAATGACGAAGGGCAAGGGAGGTTCAGAGGCACTGGGAAAGGAAGGGTATGACTGAATGGGAGTTTGTTAATCATTGAAGACTGACCTGAGATGGCTTTTCAACATCCTCAGAAATTTGGGTGTTAGGCTACATTAGGGAGGGGATCCGTAGGGTTAGCATAGTAGAATGCCTTTTTTCTTGTCCAAGCAGACAGGAACAGGCTAGACCAGGAGACAAGGCAGAGACAGCACAGTGGAAAGGTGTTTTTCTAGGTTCCCTGAAGACAGGAAAAGGCCAATTTAACTCATTTGAGCAATATGTAAACTCTTTATGGACAGGGAAGACAGGATGGTATTCCCTCCCCAACCTCTGTTACACCAGAATCTAGTAAAATGCCTTATCCACATTAGGACAAATGCTAAGTTTAATTGAATGAGTATGTATGTTTTCTCCACCACAGTGATATGCCACAACTTGTTCAGCCATTTCACAATTGATGAGCCTCCCCTCAGTTTCCAATTCTTTGTCACCACAAAAAGAGCTGCTATAAATATTTTTGTATGTGTAAGCCCTTTTCCTTTTTCTTTGGTCTCTTTGAGGTACAGTCCTAATAGTGGTATTGCTGGATCGCAGAGTACGTACAGTTTTACAATCCTTTGAACATAGTTCCAGATTGTTCTCCAAAATGGCTGGACCAGTTCACTATTCCACCAACAGTGCATTAAAGAAGCTATTTTCTCTCATCCCCTCCAGCACTTTTCACTTTTGATAGGTGTGTGGTGGTATCTCAAAGCTGTTTTAATTTGTCTTTTTCTAATCAATAGTGATTTGGGGGCTTTTTTCTTATGACAATAGATAACTTTGAATTCTCCTTCTGAAAACTGCCTGTTCATATCCTTTGATCATTTATCAATTGGGGAATTATCAATTGTCTCTTATTTTTATAAATTTGACTTGCTTCCCTATATGTATGAGAAGTGAGGTCTTTATCAGAGAAACTTACTATAAATTTTTAAAATATTATTTCATTATGGTACCTTTTAGCACAATGTAGTTTTCCTGATTATCTCTTTCAGTGAAGTCTGTTTTTGCTTTTGCTTTGTCTGAGATCATGATCGCCAACCCTGCCCTCCTCAGTTCAGCTGAAGCATAACAGATTCTGCTCCAGCTCTTCATTTTACCCGTGTGTGTCTTTCTGTCCCAAGTGTGTCTCTTTTACACAATATATTGTTGGTTTTTCATTTCTAATCCATTCTGCTGTCTATTTCCGTTTCATAGATAAGCTCATCCCATTCATATTCAGTATTGCTGTGTATTTCCCTTCATCCCATTTTCCTCTATTTATCCTTCTCTCTTTTATCCTATCCTTCCTCAAAAGTCTGTCTTCCTTCTGACCACCGCTTTCCCCAGTCTGCCTTCCCTCTTACCACCCCTGCCAATATCTTTTATCCTCTTTTCCTCCTAACTTCCTGTTGGCTAAGATAGATTGCAATATACAGCTCTGTGTGTGTGTGTGTGTGTGTGTGTGTGTGTGTGTATTCCTTCTTTGAACCAATTCCAATGAAAGTGAGGTTCAAACATTGCTCACTACTCCCCCATTATCCTCTCCATTATAAAAGTTCTTCCTTGCATTCGTCCTTTATGTGAGAAAATCTGCCCCATTCTACCTCTCCCTTTCCCTTTCTCCGAGCGTATTCCTCTTTCCTGTGCCCCATCTATGCAGACTCCTAATTACCCTACTAATGATAAAGTTCTTAGGAGTTACATGTATTATCTTCCCATATAGAATTGTAAACAGTTGAATTCCATGGAGACCTTTATGATTACTCTTTTATATATACCTTTTTATTATTCTCTTGAGTCGTTGAATGTCAAATTTTCTATTCAGCTCTGGTCTTTTCATCAGGAATACTTGAAAGTCAGCTATTTCATTCAATATTTTCATTCAATTTTTTTGCCTGAAGGAGTCTACTCAGTTTTGCTGGATAGGTGATTTTTGGTTGTAATCCTAGCTCCTTTGCCCTCTTAAATATCATATTCCAAGTCCTCTGCTCCTTTAATATGGAAGCTGCTAAATTCTGTGTAATCCTGACTGTGACTCCACAGTATTTTAATTCTTCCTTTCTGGCTGCTTTCAATATTTTTCTTCTTGACCAAGGAGCTCTAGGATTTGGCTATAATATTCCTGGAAGTTTTTGATTTGGGGATTCCTTTCAGGAAGTGATCAGTGGACTCTTTCAATTTTCATTCCTCATTTGGGATCTAAGATTTGGGGGAGAGCGGTTTTCCTTTATAATTTCTTGAAATATGATGTCTACACTCTATTTGATTATGACTTTCAAGTAGTCCAATAATTCTTAAATTAGCTTTCCTTGATCTCTTTTCCAATTCAATTGTTTTTCCAATGAATATTGCATATTTTCTTCAATTTTTTTCATTCTTTTGATTTTGTTGTATTGTTTTTTGAAGTCATAAATGAGTCATTAGTTTCCACTTGTGTCTTTGAGGTACATTATTACAAATATGGTACATATTACAAATAATAAAGAATTATTTTCTTCAGTGAGCTTTTGTACCTCTATTTTTCACTTGGCCAATTCTGCTTTTTTTTCTTTTGAGATTTTTTTCTTTTTTTTATTATTATTATTTATTCTTAACACAGTTTATAACAGATAAAGCAATTCCAACTTTTGGTCAGGTGATACTTCTTTTACAATTTGCAATATGAATCAGAAAAGAAAAAAAATTTTTTTTAAACAACCAACTGAGACACAAATAATATTTATGTTGCTAACTTTACAAGCTCTTGACCTAATTGTCTCCACAGTATTACTAAGCATTAAAGGACCCTAACTTATTGTTGTTGGTCTAAAGTCCTATGCCTAATAATTTAATTCTAGACAACCTCAGATGTTCCTCTACCCATAATCTATAATTGAATAGATCTGATATTAAGCTTAAAAACCTTTTGACTACAGGAAATTGCCACCAATAGTAAGGACATTGCAGGGATACAATGTTTCCCCAACTTCATGTCAATTCCAGGCATGATTAGATTATCCACTTGCATTCAGTCAGGTTTAAAGTCTGCCAGGTGTCAGTGGGGAAATTGAGTCAGGAGAATCCCACCGCAGCCCATGCTGAACAGCCACTCTCCCACCCTTCCCTTGAGATCACCTTTGCAGTTCATACCAGCATCTCATCAGCTTATTGGCACCATATATTGGAGGCTCAGGTTGCCTTTCTTGCTACCCATACCTAGAGTTAGACTCAGAAGAATAGTCACTTAATAGTCCCATAGCATCTAAAAATGTCAAGTTCCAATAACCAGGTTTCAAATGTCATTATAGTTTCACTTTGGCTAAGGAACATCTTTTGAGGCAAGTCTTAAGTGGCTTACATGCCTTTTCATACATGTTCTGGTTCCTGATTAAATGGCAATCATAAAATCAAATTTACCATTAAAACCTTGACTTTTGCATCAATGCCAAATTTTACCCGAGGTTACCTTCCTCTAGGAAATTTAGTCTGAAATTCTTTTCTCCAAACTAAAGATGTCATTGATTTGTTCTCTAATTCAGTCTATTGTTTTAATACTAATTGCTTTTACCTCACTTTCTAACATGTCCAATTTTTCTCCCCATCACTCCCCTCCCTCCACTTCCTAATACCTTGCATTCTGATTACTCCTTCCCTCAATGTACCCTCCCCTCCATCACACCCCACCCCTCTCCTATCCCCATCTTCCTTCTTTTCTTGCAGGGCAAGATAAATTTCCATACCCCTATCCCTGTAGTTCTTATTTCCCAATTATATGCAATAAAAATTCTCAACATTCGTTTCTAATACTTTGAATTCCAACTTCTCTCCTTCCCCTCCCTCCCTCCCCAGCCCCCAGCCCTACTGAGAAGGCAAGCAATTCAATACAGACGAAATATGTGTTGTTTTGCGAAAGACTTCCATAGTAATCATGTTGTGTAATACTAATTATATTGCCCTCTGACCTACCCTATCCCCTCTTATTTTCCCCTGCTACAATTGACCTTGTCCCTTCTTGAAAGTGTTTATTTCAGGTGACTCCCTTTTCCCATTTGCCCTCCCTTCTAACATTCCCCTCACTCCACTTGTCGCCTCCTCTCCTACTTTCCTGTGGTATATATAAATTCAGCTTTAGAGAGTTTTTTATGATTTTTCTTTTCTGTTTACCTTTTCATGCTTTTCTTGACTCTTGTCTTGGGAAGTCAAATTTTTAAATACAGATCTGGTCTTTTCCTCAACATGAAATCTTCAAATTCGACTATATCACTGAATGACCACTTTTTCCCTTGAAGTATTATATTCAGATTTGCTGGGTAGGTGATTCTTGGTTTCAATCCCAGTTCCTTTGACTTCTGAAATATCCCACTCCAAGCCCTTTGATCCCTTAATGTTGAAGCTGCCAGATCCTGTGTTAATCCTGATTGTATTTCCACAGTACTCAAAATGTTTCTAGCTGCTTGCAGTTTTTGCTCCTTGATCTGCGAACTCTGAGATTTGGTCACAATATTCCTAGAAGTTTCTCTTTTTGGGTTTCTTTCAGGAGGTGTTTGGTGAATTCTTTCAATATCCATTTTGCCCTCTGATTCTAGAACATCAGGGCAGTTTTCCTTGATAATTTCATGAAAGATAATATCTAGGCTCTTTTTTGATCATGGCTTTCAGGTAGTCCCATAATTTTTAAATTATTTCTCCCGGATCTATTTTCCAGGTCAGTTGTTTTTCCAATGAGTTGTTTCACATTATCTTCTATTTTTTTTTCAAATTTTTGGTTTTATTTATTAACTTCTTGGTTTAACTCGTAGCCATTCATTTCCCTGAACTCAATTCTCTCTTTCAACAAATTATTTTGTTTAGTGAGCTTTTGAAACTTCTCCTCCATTTGGCTAATTCTGCTTTTTAAAACCTCCTTCTCCTCGTTGGCTTTTTGGACCTCTTTTTCCAGTTGAGTGAGCCTCTTTTTAAAGCTGTTATTTTCCTCAGCATTTTTTCGGTTCTCCTTTAGTAAGCTTGTAACTTGTTTTTTAAGGTCTTCTATTGCCTGAACCCATTTTAAGTTCCCTTTGGGGCCAGAGGCCTTGACTTCCTCTGACAGTATGCCTTGTTCTTCCTCATCCGAAGGGGTGGGAAGAAGCACCTGTTCCCCAAGAAAGTAACCTTCCATGGCCTTATTTTTTTTCCCTTTTTTGGGCATTTTCCCAGCCAGTTACTTGACTTCTAAGTTTCCTCTCCACACCCACCTCGTCTCCAGTTCCACCCAGCCAGCAGTTCCACCCAGCCAGCACTTGAGGGCTGATTCAAATGCACTGCTCCCAAGCCTTAGGGGTTTTTGGAGGAGGCAGGGATGCTATTCAGTGTGAGATTAAGTACAGCTGTTCAGGTGGGGGCAGGGCCACCACACTGGGTTCAGTTCCCTTGGGGTTTTACGAGGAGATCTTCAACAATGGATCCCAGCTCCTTTCTGCTTTGGGAGCCCTTGTCCGATGCTGCCTCTACTGCTGCCTCCTGAGGGGGCCTGAGTCATGGGGACACCCTACTCCCCTCTCAGCCAACCGAAAAGACCCTCTCACTTTTGGGTTGAGGGACCTGCGCTGCAACTGGAGATCCCGTCCCTGAAGACTGCTCAGATCTGCTCCTCTCGGTGCTGCATGACCAAGGCAGGGCTGGGCTATGCTCCACGTCCAGTGTGCAACAGACCTTTGGTGTCGGTTTTTCAGGTCTCTCTGGAACAGAAATCTATTCCACTCCATTGTTCTGTAGCTTCTGCTGCTCTAGAATTTGTTGAGAGTTCCTCCTTATAGGTATTTAATGGGCTGTGGGGTAAGAGCTAAGTGTATGTGTTTCTTTCTACTCCACCATCTTGACTCCTCCCCACAATTCTGCTTTTTAAGTTATTTCCTTCAGTGAATTTTTGTGCCTCTTTTACCAAGTTGTTAATTCTCTTTTCATAATTTTCTTGCATCATTCTCATTTCTTTTCCCAATTTTTTTTCTACTACTCTTACCTCTTTCTTTAACTCTTCTAGGAATTCTTACTAGCCTTGGGTCCAATTAGCATTTTTCTGTGAGGCTTTGCTTGTAGCTCTTTTCACATTGTTGTCTTATTCTAAGTTAATTTCTTAGTCTTCCCTGCCGTTGTAGTAACTTTTTTTATGTTCAGATTCTTTTTTCGTTGTTTGCTCATTTTCCCAGCTTCTTTCTTCACTTTGAACTTTATGTTAAAGTAGCTTCAGGCTTTTTTATGCTGCTCTTTTCAGAGCTAGTTCTGGAAATCCACAAGTTTTTGGTGCTTCTGAGATGGTGTTATCCTAGGAAAGGTGTGGTCACTCTTTTCTTGGTCTGAATTCTGGTCTTTACACAGGAAGGACTCCTGCAAGTACTGGTGTTCCTATTGGTCCTGGAACTATGACCAGGTTCCCTCATCTCCTGTAGCCACAAGTGCTACCACTTCTCTTGGCTCTGGAACTATGACCAGGACCTCTGCTCCCTTGTGATCAATCTCCATCTTAGAAATGTGACCCAGAACTGCTCATGGGCAATAGAGTTGCTGATCAACACCAGCTGAACCCAGTGCCAGCAAAGGGTCCCCTGTAATTTCATTCTGACCAGTCATCTGACCCCTTAGCATCTCCAGGCTGAGAGATTCTGAAGATGCTGCTGCTGTTGTTGGGATGGCTGCCTCCAAGGTCTATAACTGGTGGTATAGACCTCTTCTGCAGACCCCCCAAATTGTCTCAGGCTGGAAAATGTCTCCCTCTGATCTTTTGTTGGCTCCACTGCTCCAAAATTTGATTTGAGGCATTATTTTAAAGTTGTTCAGAGGGGAATGAGAGAATTCAGCTGGGTCCTGGACTCTATACTCTGCCATCTTATCTCCCCAAAATCACTTCATGTAGTTTCACTGGCTGTCCCCCATGCCTGGAAAATTCTCCCTCTTCATGTCTGCCTCCTGGTTTCTCTGATTTCCTTCACATCACAGCTAAAATCCCAACTTCTATAAGAAGTATCTCTCAGTTTCACTTAATGATAGTGCCTTCCCTCTATGATTGCCTCCAATTGATCCTGGATACATTTTTGTTTATACATAGTCATTTGCATGTTGGATTCTCATTAGACTATGAGTTTTTGAGAGAGGGGACTGTCTTGGCCTTTGCAACTCCAGCTTACTACATTGCTTGGCACATAATAGGCACTTAATAAATAAATGTTTTGTTTTTTTAAAATGAAGCTACAAGGTGGAATGTTGTTAAGTACCAGAGACACAGAAAATGAGAGACGGATGGACTCTCAGCCAAAATAGCAAAGGCTTCATGGAACAGGTGGGACTGAAGAACAGGTGGATCCTCCAACTTTCTTAGCTGCTTGTCAGGAGTCTGAAATAATTCTGCATATGAAACAAGATCAGAATGACTCCTACAGGCTATAACTTCTTAAATAATTATTTCTGTTGTACCAAACACACACACATACATGTGTGTGTATGAATACATATGTATGTATGCATGTGTGAATGTGTGCGTATATATCCATATATGTGTGTGTGTGTATAACCATATAGAATTATTTATATAACTACATACATGTGTATATGTATATAACTACATATATATGTATATATATGTGTATACACACACACACACATATAAAGCTATACACACATATGTATAGTTTAGGTAAGTACAGCTTTTAATCTCCCCCTGCTGGCTCCTCTAAAATATTGCAGTATATTTACTGCTATCATCTTCCTTTCTGCTCCATCCACAATCCTCTATTATTCTCTTCTGTGTTTGGCTTTTGGTTATTGTTTAGTGTTTTTTGAATGTGAAAATGCTTATATATTTTTCAAATTATATGTAAAAGCCATTTTTAACTTTCATTTTTTTAAATGTTTGAATTTTTTACCTTTGCGAAAGTAAAAAAAAAACAATCTTAATTAACAGTCTATCTCCAATAAGGATAGGGCTGATAGCAATGGGGCTGGGAACAACGAGGTGGAGGAAAATGGAAATGTGCTTTTTCTTATACTTTCTTGGGACCTTGCTTGTGCTTTTCAATTCTGCTGCTGTCAAGCTCCATTAGGAGATTTAGGCATCATCCTGCTACCTCTGAGGCCTGGCCTCCTGCTGGCCTCAGCTGAAATGAGGCCAGCACCAGGGCTCTGTAACCAGGAAAATTGATATAGAGATCTTAAAACAGCCCTAGTTCACCTCATTGTCCTCTGGACCTATTTGTCTTTCACCTCATACTGGGTCCTTATCCTCCCCACATCAATCCTTCTCTGTCATTAGACCATTGGGTTGTACTGCCTATAGGTATTACTGTATAATGTAGGTACTATGTAATATAGTATATATTACTATATAATATAAGCGTTATAGTATGGCTTTTGTGACAGGGTTAAAATATATTGCTATATGACCAAGGCTCAGCCTCTGACATAGCTTTTTTGGAACACTTGGTGGAAAAGACTAGTAAAAATCAACATGTTGCAAATGAAATGGAAAAACAGATACCTACTATGTGTCAAGTACTGTACTAATAAGTGGAGATACAAATAGGAAATTAGACAGTCCCCTAGCTCAAGGAGCTTACATTCTAATTGCAAAAGACAACACAAAGAGACGGTGGATAGAGTGCTAAGTGAGGAATGAGAAAGACTCGAGTTCAAATCTGCCCTCACACATTTACTACCTCTGTGACCCTGGGCAATTCATTTAACCTCTGTTTGTCTTGGGTTTCCTCAATTGTAAAATGGGAATTATAACAGCACCTATCTTGAAGGGTTGTTGTGAGAATAAAATGAGAAAATAAATAAACCCATAACAGTTCAGATCTTTGCAGAGGGCCAGGCAGCACTTAGCTTGTGGCAGAGAAAGCGATGGGTCAGATGATGAAGAATTCAGAAGTAATAGGATAGGTGGTTCCCAACTGAGAGGATAGTTGTGGGGAGCCATGGCTATCTATTATCAAGATAAAGGTCTGAACTGCCGCTGGGAGCAAACATCCTGCCCTTGTAAAATATTTGAAACATCTTACTACCCCTCCCGCTGCTGCTTACTGTAAACCCCCTACTCCCTCTTTCACCACTATAATTACTGCTACCCTACCCCTCAATAAACGAGACTTGATCAGAAAGCCTGTCTTGTCTCCATTCTTCACGTCTCCTGTCCCCCACCCTCTCCTTTCTTCCAGGGTCCGCATTCTTGTCCCGCACGCTGGGACAGATAGTGGGTCTCAGAGTCAGAGTGGAATGGATATGGAATACCTCCAGTAGAAGTAGGGTATCCATTGCTGGTTGGAATTAGTCAATGGGGTACTGAGGGTTGGGTTGAGGAAGAGATAGGTCTGTGGTTCCACTCAGGGGTGCAAGTGGTGCTAGTCTGTCTTATTTGCTACTTGTTCACAGGCTAATAGGGGAAGAAAAGAAGAAAGTCCCAGCACCCTACCTTGGTACCAGTGGGGGTAACTGATTTTGACCATTGATTTTCCTATTGTCAAATAAATGAGGCTATGTTAACACTAATGTTTTTGTAATGAAGGAAGAACAATCAGTAAGATCATGAGTTATGTTTCCTTTTCTCTTTCTATTCCCAATGTTAATGGTTTAAGTAAGAGATTCTGCGTTACTCAAGGCTATTGGGCATAACATTTTATGAGGTGATCCTACTTGTCTGATATGTCCAAGTCATATGAAATTAAAGCAAGTTTGGAAATTTTAGTTCAGTAAGTACAAGATATTATGCTAAAGCTAAATACCCTTTTGTCTGTTACTCTCAGTAATTAGCCTGGGAGAGGGAACAGATGGAGACTTTGGGGCAGAGTTTGTGAATATTAGCTGTGTGATCCTAAGCAATTTATTTCACCTCTCAGTAGCCCCCCCACAATTATCTTAAACAATAAATTGCTGAATAGGTGTTGATCTGCATTTGTAAACTCTCTAGACCAATGGTCCTAGATGGATGGATGGATGGATGGATGGATGGATGGATGGATGGATGGATGCATGAATGGATAGCTTTAGCAATAAAAGCCAAAACAGAAACTGATTTTGTGAATGTGTTAAAGATTTTGACAAACTTGCTTTGACATTTGCTAATGTGGTTCTGAACAGGTGTATTTCTTAGAATACTCAATCTCGTCACAAAGTTACCCATGATTCAAGATTTAGGCTCTGTCTCTCTCTTGTTCTCAGTTTCTTCTAGTCTGTGCCAATGCTTGGCAATGTAGGCATTGGTGCAAAGATGGCTAAGTTTAAGATCCCTACCACCCACAAGCAGTCCTAGAAATGGCATCATAATGGCATCAAGAAATTGGGTTGCAGAGATACATCTCTGAAAAAAAGTGATCCCAAGTTTCTGAGAAACACAAGGACTGATAGAGATCCAGTGCAACATTACTAAAAGCATCCATTCCCAAGCAGAGATCTTCAAGGTCCTTACCACCCAAGTCCATAAATCCAAGTTCCTCAGGACCCAAATCACCAAGCTGCCAGGCCCAAGACCACCCTAGAGGCACTAGTCCTAAGATTGCCTCCAAACTCACAGGTCCCAAGAACAGCATTAGATCTATAGGTTCCAAGATCTCCAAGTTTTATCTAAGGTTTCAAAGCCCTAACCAAACATCACTAAGTCTACTGTCCCTAAAGTCAAGGTTACCAAGTCTGACTAGCGACTTCAAGGTTAGTGAGTCCACTGACCTCAAAGCTGCCAAGACGGTCAACCCTAAGGGGATCAAATCCAAAGCTTACAGTACTAAATTAGCCCTTGAGGCAAAGACTATTAATCCTAAGCATTCAGGACCTGATTAAACACTAAACTCTAGTTTTTCTTAGCCAACTTAGTGAGTCACAAAAACAGGCAGAAAATAAACAGTCTAATCTGTATTTTCAACAATGACCTTCATACAAGACATAAAGAGATATTGAGGAAATGTGTGATCAGATGAGCCAGTCAGTCAATAAGAGTTTATTAGGTGTGCATCATGTGCCAGGCACAGTGCAAAGCACTGGGACTGTAAGAAAGGCAAAAACATAGTTATTCTCAAGGAGCCCACATTCTAAAGCAGTAATAAAACATACAAACAATGTACATATAAAATTATACACTGTAGATGGAAGGGATCTCAAAGGAAGGCACTGGCCACATAGGAGGAGGAAGGCGATCTAGAAAGGTCTCTTATAGAAGTTTAAGTGGAGTCTTAAAAGAGGTCAGGGAAGCCAGGAGGTAGAGTTGAGGAAGGCGAGTATTCCAGGCATGAGGTATTTACAGTGAAAAGTCACAGAATCAGGGAAGGGAGTGTCATGTTTGAGGAACAGCAAAGAGTATGTGGACAACTGGAAAGAGAAGACTAGAAAGGAAGGAAGGGGTCAGGTTGCTATTTATCCCAGAGATATTACATGGCACAGGTCTTCATATCAATGAAACACACGTTGTTTTGCCTCGATTATCAAGCACTCCATTGTAGATTACCACCAACCCCCCATACCTCTCATCCGTATCTTCTGCTTTACATTTCACCTGTGCCCTCTCACTCTCTCCTCAACTGTGGTACTATAGAGAAATTACCGGATTTAGAATTAGGGGACCCAAGACTGAATTCTGGATCTACCACTCACTTACTGGTTATATGATTTTAGTAAGTGACTTCTCTCTGGACCTTCATTTCCTTACTTGTAAAATGGAGGGTTCTGGATGAGATGGTCTCTAACATCCTTTCCAATTCCAAATCTATGATACTATAATCCTAGAACACTTCCTCTCACATTCTTTCCATCTTCTGTTGTTCTCTGAAAGCAGGCTTTCTTCTGAAAATATCTCTTAGAACCCTTTTCAAGAACAGCTTCTTTCAGAAGGTCATTGTAATAGCCTCCTTGCTTCCCAGTACTTCCTTCTGACCTTCTCTCTGCAACCATTACTCAGCACCCACCTTTAAAGTTTACTCTGTCTTCTCCAGACTCTTGTTGCTGTCATGTATATATCTTTGAATCTCTCTCTATCCTTCCTAATAAAAAACAGGTTCATGATCATCATGGCTACCACAATCCCTGTCTCCCTTCAAGAACTATTGATTCCTAGTACTATATAGCCTCTGTTTCCAATTTCCTTCAGCCACACACAGGAATAGCCATCCCTTATAAACCCCCACCCACTAAACTGAATGTCTCAGGCTTCCAAGTTATATCTCTACCAATCACAACCAACCCCTAATTTAGTAGATAAGCCTTAGATTGTTGCCTGAGGTTTATAGAAGTTGAATGTTTTGTTCATGGTTATATACCCAAGTAAGACTTAGGATTACAAAGTCAACACTCTGTTCACTATACCACATGCCTCTCATACAAATAGTGAGAAATATAAATTTGGTACTAAAAAAATATAGACAGATGCTGAGAGGCAGACTGTATTACCATCCTCCAATACAGTACACTAAGAAGTAATCCTGAACTCAATACTTTAGCACCAACTATAAAGTGGTTATTGACCATGTTATCTTTAGGCTCCAGCTCTGGTCTCAAATCTGTCCTCTCCAGGCAGGTAGAAAGATGGCAATCTGAAGGAATGTGTGCTTCTACTGTGACTCTGAAAAAGATACTCTGCAATGGGGAAAATGGAGGGATATATACCGGTAATACGAGTGAAAAATAAATGAGGAGTCACATGCTCAATAGTACTTTGTAATTATAATTGGTTCTGAATTATAGTCATTTGAAATTCAATGAAAAGAAATAATGCTGTACTCTCAAATAATGAAATATTGGGGAGGGGGTTGCTGTGCTGCCAAGCTCCTGCCTCTAGGAAGAGTGGCTTATTTCATTCCTATTAGGGAAATTGCAAAAGAGAGGAAATTGCCATAGAAGTTATCTGAAGAATTGAAAGTAATGTTTAAAAAATACAAGTATTGTTTCATTCTAAAAAAAAGTTTAATGGGATATACAAAATTTTGAACCACCAGAATTGGCAAATGACCTTTATACATGGAGGCCCCTACTGCTGAAGTATTTTTTTCCCAATCTAGTTCCTATAAAGAAGATGGAGAAATTTGGGTAGTTAAGAAATGCCAAGGCATAAGAAAGTGTCCTAGCATCAAAGATGGTGGCAAAATGAATTTAAAACAGAGGGGAGATCCCTGGATCTGCCACGTGTTACTGAAGGAAAAAGGAAGGACTGTGTGCAAGTTATAGTCATAGCCCTACTGTTGTACTGCAACACCCAGGGTGTCATAGGAATGGTCACTCAGGGCCATTGAGTTCAACTTGTGAATGAACATGAATTCCCTCCTTGCTCAAATTTTGTCTCTGCTGGAACACTTGCTCATTATTCTAGTTTATTACCACTAACTTTTATATATGTAATGGAGCCCTCCTCCATTTTGCAATAGCGCTAATTACTATTTTTGCTTTATTCTGAGTAAAAATGTGCTTTTCTGTATACACCAAATCAAAAAGTTGGAAGGGGCCTCAAGCCATATGATTCAACCCATTCTTGAGTAGGAATCCTCTCTTCAACATCCCAAACAAGTACAGTTATCTAACTTCTACAAGAAGACTTGTAGTAATAGGGGAGCTCTTGGCCTTTCAAGACAGTCTATGCCACTGGTTTTATCTTTTCTTCAGCAAAATTTTTCTACTCATTTTATGAGAATTTCTTTCATGGGAATACATTTCCAATTTTACAATGGAACTCTACAGAAAAATGGATTTTATTCTAAAGATGCATTTTAAAACCAACTTTACTGCAGTGTACCTATTTCATAAAGTAAAGAGTACTTAGAGAAACCTTTTCCCTTGACCGAATCTTTCTTAAATGCTTTTTTCAAAATAAAAGGGTTGATCTAAAAATAAGCATGTCTTCTTCCTTTAAAAAAAAATGATACAAGCAATTCTTTTACCTTTCCTTCTCTACCTCCTCCCGCCTTGCCTTTAAGAAGAGAAAAAGATGAGGAAGAAATGTGTCCTAGATTGTTTCTGGTTAAAGAAGAAGATATCACATCAAAAGTCATAGCTCACCATTTAAACTAACAAGGGAAATAGGGACGTGTTTGCAGGAATAAAGTCTATTGGACTGATTAGACACATAGATGATCTTGTGGAAATGACTTTAGAAAAATAGTGATGTATTACAAATTAAAGGACCGCCCCAGATTCTGAATATATTTGCTATGATAATGACAATGATGACTGTCACTACAACTGCTGTGACTACTTCTCTTATTAATTTGTTATTATTATACTTAATGTATGATCTAAAAAGAAATTAGACTGGTCATATGATGAGAGTGAGAGATAACTAATGGACAATTTATGTGCTCTGCTAGTTTCTTCATGATATAAAGAGAAATAAAGGGAGATCCCTAGAATGCTGGGTAGACCTTGAGTAGTAAACTTATAGGAGAACTGGGATGAGTTGCAGAGGTGTGACGAATTCATTTCATATCAGCTCCCAAGAGGCAATTGTTAAATTTTCAATGTAAGTATCTACACCTTGGAAATCACAAAATACTATAAGTCAGAGCTTGAGTTATTATTTTGTTTGTTTTCCAGCTTAAGTGATAGAGAAAATGTTGAAAATGAAAATTAAACTTAAAAGCGTGTCATGCATTTTTGGAGAGCCAGATGTTGAACACTCCCAGGTAAGAATCTCGCAGGGGGGACAGACATGGATGGGTTGCAAAATTAGGAGAACCCTAATAGGGTCACACAATTAGTAAGTGAGACTACGAGTGCCAAAACCCAGATCTTTTGGTTCCTGGACTCATACTCCTTCTGCTGTACCATAGTAACTGTTGTGGGCTACTTTTTCATTCACTTCCATAAGAAGATGAGACTTTTTATCTTTGCATTTTAATTATAAGGACAGAAGCATCTAATGCTCCATGGGCATAGTTTTTCCAAGAGGAAGAATGCCATGGAGTTTCATTATGGATGCCTTGATCACCTTAACCTCAGTTACCGCTTCTAGAAGCATTAAAGAAAAGAAAAGAAGAGAAGAGAAAAGAAAAGAAAAAGAAAGAAAATAGAATACTGATCCCCAAACAGAGGTGATGAAAACAGCACTGCCACATTGAAAACCAACTTGGAGTGGAGTTAGGGAGGAGAGAAAGAGAAAAGTGTGGGTAAAAGTATCACACTTGAGCACTGTGTGGCAGAGGTAATGAAGATACAATATGTGCACAAAAAGTAAATAAAAGGGAAATTGAGAATGGAAAGTAATGGAGTGGGGTGGGGATGGGGAAATTAGAGAAAGTTGCATGGGGGAGGTGACTCTAGAACTGAAGGAAGATAAGGATTTTGAGAGGCAGACAAGAGGAGCAAATGCATTACAGGTATAGATAATGTGTAATACAGAGCAAGGTGTCAAGCTCAAATAGAAAGGAGGGTCCACAAAAGTTTATAAGGATCCCTGAAGGCACATATTGACTTAGAAAACCACCTGTTAACATAATCTGTGCTTTATTATGTATTTATGTTAGTAGATGTTTCCCAATTATATTTCAGTCTGGTTCAGTGGCACTTGGAAGTATGCCTTGTATGGGTCTCTACTGCTGTATGTAGAGAATATATCCGTTGGGGCATGGACCTTGGAGTCTGAAAATGGTATTTCTGTAGGAGTTGCCAGTACATAGGGCACTTTCTGGTTGGCTTTGGTACCAGGGTGGACCAAATTTGTTTGATTATGGTATTCACTTGGCATAATGTGTGAAGTTCAGAAGGCAAAGGACTGGAGACTTTACAGTGGGTTTGCAGAGAGATTTAGTTTGAGAGCTTTGTGGTGGGTTGGTTGGTTGTTGTCCTTTGTTCTCGATGAGGACCAAAATGACATCATCAAATTTCAATGTGTCTGGCTGTGGCTGATCAGACCAACATGAGCTCGAAATGCTCTACCACAGATTGGCATAGTCTGTGTGAACATTTGGGGTGGATAATTACTTTGTGCTATCTCAATTCTGCTTTGCTCATAGAGCACAGCTCCCTTTCTGATGTGGGCACACCATGTGAACGGTCCTGTGCCAGTGTCTCCCATGTCCCACAGGCGACCTTGAGAGTGTCCCTGTATCACTTCTTCTGACCACCAGGTGATTGCCTGCCCCATGTGAGTTCTCCCATGGAGTCAATATAGAGTTTTTGCCCCATTTCTGGTGAGTGGCATCTGCCGCTGTAGCAATCTAATTCTGATTTTCCAACCACAAGGAAGTAAGAGACTATGATGACTCAGATAATGAAACTCAGTGTCCAGCCATGTATTTACCCACTGCTAAACTGTGATCCTCTTCCATGCATTTGATCACTTACTTCCTTAGCATGAGAGAAGGCTGTCACCACCTATCCCCTCTACTTGAGGTGGTAAGAGACAGGTGAATATTCAGAAGGCAAGTTTCCTGATTTCTCCTTCTTTTAGCTTAGCTGGCTAAAGAGTCAAGACTGACTCCAACCTGAAAGAGAGGTAGTAGCTGGGAAATGACCAGTAATGTCAAAATCTGGGGTACATGTGTCTAGTGCTGCTTGATTTTCAACTGCTTTTTCTAAAGTATTTAAAAGCAATTGCTATGAAATTGACTCTGAAGAGATTTGTGAACAGCATACTAGATTCAGAAGGATTTGGGGCTTTATCAGGAGACGGAGCCCCACAAGTCAGTAAGAGTGACAATGCCATGTGACCGCCATTGCGTTTGTAGGACCCCAATCTGTTACAAAGCCATGGGGGGATGGCTTGTGCAAATGAATAGGCTATTTCCCATACTCATCACAAAGCCTCTCCATGCCATGCTCAGACCTATATTTGGAAGTAGGTCCTTTTTAGGAGAATTCTTCTTTACTCTTGTGGACCCTCATCAATCCTGATTGGATTCTGGGGCCCAAGACTGAGAACAACTCGAGTGCACAGACTCTTAACTTGGAGTTTGTGAATTTAATTTTTAAAGAACTTCGATAACTAAATGTCCTTTTTTATTTATTTTTAATATTCATTTAAAAATTTTTTGAGTTTCAGACTCTCTCCTTCCCCTCCTCTTCCATTCAGAAGGCAAGCAATATGATACTCATTATACATATGAAGTCATGCAAAACATATTTCTAGATTAGCCATGGATAATTATATTTCAACTTATTTATTTCCTTCATATCCCTTATGGTTTTATGCATTTAAAAACATTATTCTGATATATCATTAGCCTGTTAAAGGAGTCTATAACACACAAAAAGGTTAAGCCTCTGCTCTCAAGCAGCATTCCCAACCTTAGCATCACTTAAGCATAGAATGTGAGAGCTGGAAGGGACCTGAATGTTCTTGCCCAAGACAACATAAGAAGGGATTGATCAAGCATTTGAACCCAGACCTTTGGATTCCAAGTACAGGGCTCTTGACACTACACTGTCCTGTCTCCTAGCCACTGGGTTAAATTTTAAATACCTTGGCAAAACTTTTCTTGAAGAGTCCCATATGCCTCAAAAATTTTAAACTTCATTTTTTAATAATTTATTTATTTTTTGTTTTCAACATTCACTTCCACAAAACTTTGAGTTTTAAAATTTCTCCCCCTCTTTCTCTTCCTCCCCTCCCCAAGATGGTGTGTAATCTGATATAGGCTCTACTTATACATTAATATTAAACATATTTTCACATTAGTCATGATATAAAGAAGAATTGGAACTAATGAGAGTAACCGTGTGAAAGAAGAAACAAAAGAAAACAACAAAAGAAAAGGAGAGCAAATAGTCTGCTTCCATCTGCATTCATACTCCAGGGTTCTTTCTCTGGATGGAGATAGTAAAAAAGCTATAAACTTAAAAACAATTAAAAACCCTCTTGTTTCTTTTCCTTCCCTTTAGCATCCGATTTCTTCTTCCTTGCCACCTGTCTTCCCCCAGTTTTGTCTTTGATCCCCAGTGATAGTTCCTATTTCCCTGATGCAGAGAGACTGCAAAGAATTGACTGTCCATGGAAGAGCATGTAGATATGGAGATGTTTTATACAATATGGTCTGGAATGGGAAACACTGCTTTAGAGCATTTTCTCGCTCCGATCCTTTTCAGGTCACTATAGAGGCAGCTGGGTGGTATACTAGTAGATTGAGGACTGGGTCCAGAGTCAGGAAGACCTGAATTCAAATCTGGCCTCAAACACTTAGCAGTGTGACCCTGGGGCAAGTCGCTTAACCTTAGTTTCCTTCAGTTTTCCCAATTGCAAAATGGGGATAATAATAGTACCTACCTCCCAGAGTTATTATGAGGATAAAATGATGTTTATAAAGCTCCTGGCACATAGAAGGTGTTTAATAAATACATGTTTCCTTCCTTCCTCAAGGTCCATCATCTACATGAAGCCTTTTTTTATTCACCTAGCTCCTCTCTCAATCTGTATTGTATTTATTTTGTCTCGTGATTTTTAAAAAATTTATATATAATATAATATTATATATTATATGTGTTATATATAAAATATATATTATAGTATATAATATTTTATACACACACACACACACACACATACACACACAGTTCCTGAGACTGGGATTATTCACTTGTATGCTGAACTGTCTCTTGTTGAAGATATTGTATCAGGGAATCAAGTATTAGACAACTTCCAAGCATTCCTGATGAAAAGCCCAGAGCTGATCAGAACTTTGAGATTAAAATTCAAGAGTCAAGAGGAACATAAAGAAATAAATACATTGATCAACTGGAAGGGACAGTGTGATGAGGATTTGTTTACAAGCTAATGGGAAAGAATAAACAAGTGTCTTTTCAAAACCCTAATGTCTTCAAAGATCATACAGAAAGTTATATAGAACAAGGGACCTGGAGATAATTTTGTTCTGTTTTGATGGTCTTAGAATAATGATGAAAAGAGAGGGAAGGGGAAATATTCTGAAGAGGAAAGGACTCTTGATGTGACATAATAAAGTTCATGAGATTATAAGTATACAAACATGAAGGAGTTGTGGGGAAATGCAAATTTCACTTTCATTTGAACCACACCAAGGAAAGATGAAATCTCTCCCTCCCTCCCTCACACACACACACACGCATGCATGTATATATACAAAGCTTGATGTAGATACACACTGAATTTAATGTGGAAATAGATGGGACAGGGTTTAAGAGGGAAGTCAGGATAGGTGAGGGATTGCTCATAAGGAAAACAAAGTTCAACACTGGAGAGTAGAGCACGAAGTGAGGATGAAAAGGAATGGAAGAAGAGTTCCATAAGAAGAGTACATAAAGCTGTACTTAAGAATCTTAGGAAGAGAAGTGGGGCAATGGAATGGAAACAGATCACTTATTGTTAAGTAAATTCTTCTTTCACCACTTTCTTTTTTCTAAAGAAGGAGACAGAGATCAAAGAGAAGAAAAGTACAAGAGAAAAAGATGAAGGAAAATACTCAATAACAGTCATACCCATAAACATGAATGAGATTAAGTCATTAATGACAGAAATGCATAGAAGATTAGAAAGAAGACTCCAACAATTATATTGTTTACAAGCAACACACTTAAAGCATAAAGATTCACACAGTGTTAAAACAAGGGGCTAGATCAAAAGCTATTACGATCCATATAAATTCAGAATGTCAGGAGGTATCAATCATGATTTCAGATGAGACAGCAGCAAAAATAAGACACAATAAAAAGATAATCAGGAAAATTGTATTATATTTAAAGACAGCATCAATAAAAATTATTACCAATCCTTAATGTACTTGTACCAAATGACATGGTACCTAAATACTTAGAAGAAAAGGTCATTGAATTATAAGGAGAAATAAACAGTGAAACCATAACAGAGGAGTACCTCAATATACCCCTTTCATACCTAGACAAATCTTACCAAGATAAACAAAAAACTTAAGAACCTATTGAATGGAACCTTAGGAAAGTAGACATGACAGATCTCCAGTAATTAATGAAAACTGAAAAAAAGATTTGCATTTTTTCCAGCTGTGCATAGCATCTTTACAAAAATTGACCTTGTTTACAGCTAAGCTCGGGGATAAAGGCCTCATTTCTAGAATATATAGAGAACTGACTCAAATATATAACCATCCAAGTCATTCCCCAATTGATAAATGGTCAAAGGATATGAACAAGCAATTTTCAGGGGAAGAAATCAAAGATATCTATAATCATATGAAAAAGTGCTCTAAATCACTATTGATTAGAGAGATGCAAATCAAAACAACTCTGAGGTACCACATCACACCTGTAAGATTGGCAAACATGACAGAACAAGAAAATAATAAATGCTGGAGAGGATGTGGGAGAGTTGGAACACTAATTCATTGTTGGTGGAGCTGTGAGATCATCCAACCCTTCTGGAGAACGGTTTGGAACTATGCCCAAAGGGCTACAAAAATGTGCATACCCTTTGACCCAGAAATATCGCTACTAGGACTGTATCCCCAAGAGATTATAAAAACGGGAAAGGGTCCCACGTGTACAAAAATATTTATAGCAGCACTCTTTGTGGTAGCCCAAAACTGGAAGTCAAGGGGATGCCCATCAATTGGGGAATGGCTGAATAAATTATGGTATGTGAACGTAATGGAGTACTATTGTGCCATAAGAAATGATGAACAAGAAGACTTCAGGGAGGCCTGGAAGGACTTATATGATCTGATGCTGAGTGAAAGGAGCAGAACCAGGAGAACTTTGTGCACAGCAACGACCACAGTGTGCAAGAGTTTTTTCTGGTAGACTTGGAACTTTGTAATAACACAAGAACTTACTGAAAAAAAAAAAATCCTAATGTCGGTCTTCTAAGGCAAAATGCCTTCCACACTCAGAGAAAGAAATGTGGAAGTCATCTGCAGAATGTAGCAGATCATGTTTGTGTGTGTGTGGGTTTCAGTGTATTATGTGTTGATTTGTTATATGATTTCTTCCATTTATTTTAGTTCAACTATGTAGCATGAATATAGTGAAAATGTGCTCAGTAGGAAAGTATATGTAGAACCTAAACAGAATTGTATGCTGTCATGGGGAGGGAGGGGGGTATTGGGGGAAGGGTGGGGGGGATAAAATCTTAACTTTAAGGAAATGATTGTAAAACATTAAAAAAAAATTAAAAAAAATTGACCTTGTTTTGGGGTATAAAAGCCTCACAAACCAGTTCATAAAAGCAGAAAAATTAAACATGTCCTTTGTTGACAACAATAAAATTAAAACATTAGTCAAAGGGCCTTTGGAGAAAGTATTAAAATTAACTGAAGACTAATTTGATCCTAAAGAATTGATGGCTCAAAGAACAAACCACAGAAACAATAGAAAATTTTATCAAAGGAAATGACAAAAATAGGACAACATACCAGAACTTAAAGAATACAGGTAAGGTGGTGCTTTAAAAATTTTTATTTTTAAATACCTTTAACAGCAAGAGAGAATAGATCAGTGAATTGGACATGGTAATTTAAAAATTAGAAGACCAATACATCCAAAAATATAAAAATATTTTAAAAATCAAAGAAGAAATTAATAAAGTGAACCCTCCAACTAGAAGGGTACTTTTTTGGGGGAGGCAGGGCAGGGAAGCACTTCTCTGGCCTAGCCTCCTAGAACTCATGGTCACTTCTGTGCCACAAAAGTTCTGTGCCACAAAAGTATCAGTATAAGACATATATGCATATAGCTCATAAATTTTTAAAGGGTCTTCACATAATTCTTAGTTTTAAAACTTGAATTTAGGTTGTAAAAATGACCAAAATTTACAGACAGATGATGGATAGATAGATGTATTTGTATATTATATGTATGCATGTATATAAACTGAGCAGTGAAG
This sequence comes from Bettongia penicillata ogilbyi, assembly GCA_023548195.1. Taxonomy (NCBI): domain Eukaryota; kingdom Metazoa; phylum Chordata; class Mammalia; order Diprotodontia; family Potoroidae; genus Bettongia; species Bettongia penicillata. The sequence continues at coordinate 7,781,678 of JAJHZJ010000162.1, read as the reverse complement.
TTTCTTTTAGGTGAACTAAGATTTCAGTTCTGCTAGCTGTAGGACAGTATTTCAGATAAGAATACATTTTGTACAATTATGCACTGAAAACATTACTAAATTTGTTTTTTAAATGCCACTTAAAGATGGTCTCTGTTATACCTACATCCTAAGTTATTTTTTAAACTGCACAGGGACTTAATAACAACACTACACCTAATATTTTATAGATATAGATCTAACTATAGATATAAATGTATTGTATGTCTATCTCTTTATCTATCTGTCTGTCGGTCTGTCTATGGAGAGGTTCTATAACCTATAATTTCATTGGTATAAGGAAATCCCAGGTCAGGGAACTCTCTACTCCCAGTGCAGTTTGGCACTTAGTCTTAGAAAGTTGTCTATGGTGCTGAGAGTTTTAAGTGACTTGTTCATTGTGGTTGTGTTTGCCCTTTGTTCTCAAGGAGGACCATGACATCAAGATGATGACATGACTTGCAGTTGACTTTGATTTGAGTGAAGGAGGGCTGTGCAAGGTCACCAACCTCACTTTCTTCTCCTGAGACATCTGGGTTCAGTGGTCTGATATTCATCAAGGCAACTGGAAATGGACCAGGATGCAGTGGGAGACCCTGGTCATTTCAGGCTAAGGTCTTATCCGTTCTTACTTTGAGAGAGATACACCCATTTTATGAATAGGCTTTTTTAAGTAATTACTCTAGGGATGGCCCCTTTAATAAAAAAAAAATCAAACTGGGAAAAGAGTAACAATTACTATTTAGTAATTACATTCACTCTATGCTAGGTGGATGGGGACTTGTCCAGTCTATGAGCTCCAGAGTGAATTGGGTTTAAGGCTTGATCTTTGTTCATTATATATTAGAGAAAGAACCTGATCCCAGATCTTTCTTACTTTAAGGTCAGCAATTATTCATCAATTATGCCATGCTGCCTCTATAGATACATGGAAATATGATATATTTACATGTGAATTTTTTTCTAAATGTTGCTAAAAATTGGCAAAGAGATACAGTTTGAAAACAAGGAGGAATCTGTTCACATGAAGGGTGGACATTGAAAGTACCTATGCCAAGAGACAAGAGACAGGAGGCTATTACATTTAAAGATTTAGATTGCATTTAGAGAATAATTTCCTAACTCTATGGATCATAGAATTCTTTATTCCATTACCAAGGGGTCCTGTGAGGCCATCCTTATTTGAAAATATTAAAAAACAAGATAGATAATGATCTTCCTAAGGTGACCTGTGCACATTTCTCCTTGAATACAAAGAATTTACTCCTTAAACCTCTCCTAGTTTTAAAATTCAATAATTCTTGAGGCCGTGTTTAATGTTGATAAGTAATAACTTAACATTATTTGGAAGGTAAAATTCACATCTTGCTTTCTCATGTTTTCATATCAAATATCATATTAGAACTGTTACTTTTCTTTTTTCCATATAGGCTAATATAACTCATTATATGAGACAGGAACATAAACCACCTTTAAAACCTTAAATGTATGTGGGAGACTGACAATTTCAGGAGAAAAGAAGGGGCTCTGGAAGTATGTTTTTGGGAGACTTTAAAGTGCATCAGGGTTTGACTAGAGATGTCATATTTCAAAATTGTGATTTGACTGCATATTTATTACACAGTTTTTTCCTATTGGGGGGTGGGAGAGAAATTTTAAAAAAATTCTTGTTAATTTTAAAAATGCGTGCTTGTTAATTTAAAAAATAAAAAATAAAGTAAAACATAGGGGAAGGCACTTAGATATTGCTTTGTCTGCCTTCTTTTTCCCATAGTCTTGTCACCAAAATTCAGACAAATGACCACTTCTTTCCAACCTCTGGTTTCCATCAGTCAAGCAAACATACTGAACTTGTGAACCTCCCATCCTTCCATCCCTTCCATGACAATGAAGCTGTATATAACTTCCTTGAGAGGCCAGACACAGCAGAAATGGAATATCCAAGGTGCAGATGATAACATGTCATCAGATACTCTGAAGCTTTCCAGGAAGCTGAAACCTGTTAAAGTGAATAAAAAAGGGGGAGGAGAAGAGGCAGGAATAAAATCAGATTGGAAAATGTATTTCCTTTAGTCATGTTCCACAAGAAAATCACATTTTCTTTTTGTTAAATAAATTTGATACTGTTTGTTTTAGCATCTCCTAGATTTCCCACTGTATCCCTACCCTTTCCATTCTTTGAAAGTCAGTCTATATAACAAAGAATTAAAAAGAAAAAAGAAAAATAGGAATAAGAGAAAAAATCACCAAAACTGGTCAATTCATAGAAAAAAACTGAAATTATATTCAAAGTTTCATATTTTTGGATTCCCTGCCTTTACAAAGGAGTGGGAAGTGTCTTTTCACAGCTCTTCTTTGGGACCAAGTTTGTTTTTTCTTATTTTACATTTTTTTTGATTCATTTATTTTGTGGTTGTTGTTTTTTCCATTTATGTTGTAATCATTGTATGTATTTGAGGATGCATGCTTACTTCACTTTGCAACAGTTCATGTAAGTCTCTCCATGTTTCTCCATATTTATGTATTTGTCATTTGTTATAACACGATATTCCATTACATTCATGTTCCACAATTTGTTTAGCCATTCTCTAGGTGAATAGGTGTCTACTTTGTTTATGATTCTTTGCTAACACACATATATATATACTGCTATAAATATTTTGGCAAAAATGGAGCCTTCCTTTTTTCCAGTGACTTCCTTGGCTGTAGACATTTTAACAACTTCATTTGTATATTCCAAATTGTTTCCATTTGTATTAGTTCATAGCTTCATCAACAATTCCTCAGTGTGTCTGTCTTTCCACAACTCCTCCAACATTATGTATTCCCATACTTGGTCATTTTTACCAGTTTCCTAGGTGTGAGGTGAAACTTCACTTCTGTTATTAGTGAATCAGAACATTCTTTCATATAATTGTTTATAGCTTACATTTTTGAGAGTTGTATGTTCATATCCTTTGACCATTTATCTTGGGGGGAAGAGGGAATAAGCATATATATAGCATTTAGTATATTCCAGGCACCATGCTAGGTACATTTTACAAATATATCTCATTTGATCTTCACAACGACCCTGGGAGGCAGATGTTATTACTCCTATTCTACGGTTGACAAAACTGAGGCAAATTGACTGTGAAGTGTTCTCACAACCAAATTCATAGTCACTAGCAACTTAAATCTACTCTACAAAGGGGCAATAATAGAGCTAGAGTTATCTTCTATGGATGACACCAGCCCTTATACTTTCTTCTCCTTTTTTCCATTTGCCCTTCTCCTTCCAGTTGCCTGGGAATTCATCCAGGGGCCCCACCAGCACCAATCACGCTATACAATACCTGTCCTCAGTCCAAGTCACCTGGGGGTATTACTGGGTTGTCACCATAGCATGCAAAATCAAGTAGTACTTGGGAATAGAGGAAGACTTCACCGTATTGACAAAGGGAAGGAAAGAGAAGAACACTTTGAACCTCTCTGAGTCCCCAGTGAATTTGTCTCCGAAAACTCAGAGTTCCAACCTTGCTAAGGTAAGGGATCCTCGGAACTATCTCCTGAATCCCCTTCCCTTTTCCCCATACTTTATGGCCCACAGGGAGTTCTCTTCGAGGCCGAAGAAGCTGGACGTCTAAGGGCAGGGAGTCAGAGCAGAGAGAAGAGGGAAATGGGCAAAAGGAGCGTGGTAAACTGTTCTGGAGGTTGGGTTGTGGTTTGAAGAGACTGAGCATTAGGGGACGACTCAATACCATGGACAGCTCCAGGGGATTGAGTTTTTGGTAATCCTCTCTCCTCCCTCAACCTCTCCATTCCTATCACTTTGCCAAATTTGTGTGTGTGTGAGTGTGAAAGAGAGAGAGAGAAAGAGAGAGAGAGAGAGAGAGAGAGAGAGAGAGAGAGAGAGAGAGAGAGAGAGAGAGAGAGAGAGAGAGAGAGAGAGAGAGAGAGAGATCTTGCTGGGAGCTCTTAGTTGATCCTTTGATTTCCATTAGTGCCCCGAAGGTGTCTCTCTCTCTTTCCTCGGATTCGGCCCTGGCTGTTGGCTGCAGGTCTCCCTCGTCCCTCAGAGGACACGGGATGGACTTGGCTCTCCTTTCCCCGCCCCCAGACCACGACGCTGTTTCTCCTCCTTCCCTCAACCGCCTGGCTGAGCCTGGGAAGGTAGGGAAGAGAAAGAAGCCCCTCAGTCTCCTGGCTGCCTGTGCCCTGCCCCCAACCCCCGCCCCCTGCCTTTGAGCTCTGCGGTTCTGCTTCTGGCCAGCCCCGACTGTCCGTGCGTCTGTCTGCTGGAGGAGATGCGGCAACACAGACGGCTGAGCGCTCAAGTTTTACGGAATAGCCAGGTGTGTGGGTGAGGGTACTCTCGCTGTTCATAGAGACAGAAGGGGTGGAAAGTAACCAGGTCTGTCAGTCCTTAGTCTCTCCTTCCCTCCTCTCTGTCCGCCTTTCCATCCTGTGTCTCCCTCCCTCCTTCCCTCCATTTCTCATCTCTGTCTGTCTGTGCTCACTGAGAGTTTACGTCCCCACCCGCCCTAGGGAATCCTGCTGTAGTCAAATCTTCGTTTACCTTGAAGTTTTGTGCATTAGTCCGACGTCGGGACCGAAGTCTGTTTGCGTTGCTGGTTGCTGTGTCTCCCTTTCTGCGCGCCTGTGTCCCTCTCTGTCCCGATCCGGTCTCAGGGCGTCTTCCTGGGCGTGTTGACCCGGACTGTGCCTGTTGGCCCGCCGGCCTGCCTGTCAGTCTGCGCCCTGGGCGCAGAGCACAGTGGAAGGTGGGGCAACTGGAACCAACTCCGTTACAAAGTGTTTCCATGCAGATCACCCCCTTTTGCCTTGGGAGTCGCTTCTCTCCCCCGAGCTACAGGGTCCATCACCCTACTGTGCCCTTGCATCTCCACCCACCCACCCATCCCTGCCAGCCAATGCCCATTGTGAGCTCCCGGGCGTAAAACTGAATTCAGCCTGCTTGGGGTGGGAGGGGGGATAGGAGGGGGATATGGCCGCTGGGTTGCAAGACTTAGCGGGGCGGGAGCCGGAGGCAGGCACTGGCCGCAGCCAGAAACCCCGCGCTCCCCCTCCCTCTTTCCCCTCCCTTCTAGTTATCCAATTCGTCCGCCGCCTTTCAAGCGCTGCTGCCTGGACCGAGTTTGACTGGGCTGGGGAAGGGGAAAGAGGAGGGAAAGGGAGGAGGTAGGGACAGCTGCTCTCAGAAAACTAGAGCTTCCAGGGTAAGTAACTCGTTCCCCTCCCTCCTGTCCCTTTGTCCTCTTGTCCCTTAACACGTCGGGGGGTGGGGGGGAGGGCGGTAAGAGGTGAACTGCGAGCTTTTCTATGCTAACTATGAAATGTTTCCGTTTGCTGAGGGGTAGAGGTCGGAGGGAGCGGGGGAAAAAGGGAGGAGGACGTAACCTAGGGAAATGATGTTGTTCGATGATTTGTCCCTTTCCCCCTTTCCCCCTCCAGCATTTCTCTCCTATATTTCAACGCGTGGCTGTTGAGGTTCCCTGCCCCCCATCCCATATGGAACCCCGATGCCCTTGAATTTTGCATTTCGTGTCAAGTCTGACGTGTTTCGTGAGAGGTTGGGAGGAGAGGGAGGTGACAACAAAATATTCCCACCTGTTCTCATTCTGAAGCCCTCAGTCAACCGCTGCCCATTCTCAGGTCCTTTCCTCTCCTCTCCTCTGCCCAGTCCACAGCCCTTGCCCAACCCCACTCCTTTCTGCCTAATGTCTAGTCACCCTCTCTACTTGAGAGTTTTCTGCTGTGGTGGTGTTTAAATTGTCTCTGTTATTTCTGATGAGAATTGTCCAAGGGCTGAGTTTTACCTAGGCAAATTTCGGGGCCTTGCTTTATCCAGGCACTGCTGTTAATATCGTTCACACTTCAAAAGAGTGGTGGGAGGAGGAGGGGAAATAAGTGATGGACAGAAGGAATCAAATAGGGAGTGAGATTGCTTCAGGATTCTGTTTGCTTTGACTGAGGGCAGGTTAGATTTAGACTCCTGTGGGGAAAAGGAAGGATGTGCTCAGATGTGTTCTGTATTGACAAAGTGTTTGGAAGTGACACATACCCTGGTTTGGAGTCCAAGGGCTTTCCTGGAGAATGATTATGCCCTTTGGGGGAGGGGAAGGAAGGATGGGTCAGACTTTGTAGAAACTTGAGGAAGGTTGTGAATACGTGGGGAAGTGAGAAAGGAATGGGATAAGCTGGATAGTATTCTCAAACAATAGTTTTGAATTCCCTAGATCTCTGCTTGAAGAGGCCAGCTTTTATATTATAGAGGACCTTTTCCAGGTTTGGGAGATTTACTTAATGATGATGAAAGCAGAACTCTCTTAGGCATCCAGAGAAAAGTGCAGTCCTGCCTCAGCTATGACATCAAACAAGTCAGTATTGACACATACCTTTATGTCCCCATCTGCGTTAGAAAAATGGCAATACCTCTTCCCTCACCCCAGGACTGGAGGGGTGAGAGGATTATGTATATGCATTTAAAATGGTTGGTGATCTATGACCAGGAGAGTCCAATGTAAGAAGGAAAGTGATATGGTGACATCATCAATATTGCAGTAAGTACTAATAACCTGGGTCCATTTTAACCTTGGAATATCTCCCCAGCCCCCTCCAAGGAAGCAATAAAATAGTCTGTTGATGTGGATCAAATAAAATCCCTTGTGTGTTTTGCCCAGAACTCTCTGCTTAGCTTCTGGTTTGCCCATACATAATTAGAAATGAGAGTTGCTTTGTCCAGAAAGCACACATTAGTCTGGGCGTGAACATCTCCAGGCAACGGATGTACCATCATGATTAGTGCTGGGTTTAGATAAGTATCATCCTGTAGATGAGCTGTAGTTTCCCTAACCAAGGGACAGAGGGTTAACATTTTGACTGACTATGAATTTGACTTTGGAAGGGAGAAACAGAAATCTGTTGGACATCCACGAACAGTTAGATACACCTAGCCTTCCACAATTTAATGTATGAGCCAAAGTGATACAAGGCCACTTAAAGAGATCAGCAAAATGAGTCTTTTAGGACTGAACTAAAATTATGTTTGGACAACAAGATAGAGACAGATTTGGGAAGCAAGATATTTAAATTGTTTAACGTGAATGTAAGGAGGTATACATGGTCTTAAAAGAAAAGGATGTCATTAAGTCAAACATCTCTGTTTTTGTCAATGTGGGAAGCATTCTGTTCACTATGCCAGGTTGCCTCTACAAAAGACCACATGTGGGAGATGATACCTAAGCTATGCTTTGAAGAAAACTGGGGATTCTATGAGACAAAAATTGAAGGGGTGTATTCCAAAAGATTTCTTAGGGAAAGGTTTGCCATTAGAAAATTGAATCTGCTTCTGATTCTATTGCTTCCAATTCTAAACCCTATGACTAAATTAATTGTTTAAAGATTACATAGCCAGAAAACACTGGATTCAGGACTTGAACCTAGGCCTCCTGATTTCAGATCTAGTGTTCTCTCTAACACAACATATTACCTCTGAAAAGATCATTGGGTTCCTAAATAGACTTTTGAGGATTCCTTTCCCATAAGCCCAGATTTTCAGGTAGTTGCTGTGTCTCTTCCAAAATTCCCCTCTGCTGATTTTCCAACTTGAAAGCAGAATAGTCAGTGAACAGATATTTGAAAGGTGCATAATAGGGTACTAGGCACTATTTTCATTCCCTTATGTATAGAAGGAGCCAAGGAGATGAAAGATTTGCTCCCAGGCAGAACAAGCCTGGTCCCTCAAACACCTTCAGATCACCACATGTCAGCTCAGAAAAGACCTTTCTTCTCTGACTTCTCATATCAGTTCTGTCTCTCCACTCCTACACAATAGCCAATGATTTCCACCAAAGCCAGTTTCACAATCTCTCACTAAATTAACCTTACCCATAGCAGCTTGTGCCAGCTCACTTTTATGGCTTTAAAGAACTCCAAGGACTTTCTTCCCCTTCCCCTTTTGCCAGGCTTTTGCTAGGTATAATCAAGTAAAAAGACCGGATTCTCTTGGATCTGGAATTTCATATTCTCTTGTGGCTTTATGTGTATACCTTATAGCAAGTGGTGTGTGTATGTGTGTATGTGTGTTTTGTTTTCTTTGGGCTTGACAGTTATTAAGACTAATGTGATGATGAACAGGTCTCTTGTGAAGCATTTGTGGTTTCATGTAGGCTGAAACCATTTTTAAGCCTAGGAGCTATTTGCTACTTTGTAAAAATCAACTCTAAAGGTGGTTGTTTCACAGGAAGCCTTCCTTTTCCCACAAAGCTCATCTACAAAGACTCACCTTTGACTCTCCCTCAGATTCAAAGGGAAGAGGTTTGAATTTCCTCCCCCTCCCCCCAGCCTGTAAATCCTGGAATAGACAGGGCAGCTGCATCACCTGGCTGCTGTTTGGTCCTGATGATGGGCATGAAGTAGGACTGGACCCTAGGCAAATGCCAGAGCAGTGATGGCTGAAAGCTTCCACCCCATTAGCAGTGTTGCTACTGACAGTGAATTCATGTGTTTTTAAGTCATTTCTCTTAAAGTACCGTGACTCAGAAATGATCACTCACTTGTCTGCCTAATAACCTAGCACTATGGGAATTTGCCAGGTAGTCTTTGTAAAGGGCATCCTGCCCTGATTCATGAGCCCCGATTCATGACACCTTTGTTCTTCCATTGTTAGTATAGTAAGAAGGAATTAATGCATTTTATCTTATACTATTGAAACAAGAAGAGCAGCTGCAACATTATAGTTATCCACACATACCCCAACAAAGGATGGTCTTTGAAAATCCTTATCAGTTTAGTGGCTTACTTTTAGGTGGATATTCGTAGTAATATTAGTGATGACTTCTTAGTTCTGATAACAAGATATCAAACTTTGATAGTAGCGCACATTTCTTCCTGACACTTGTCAAATCACCAGGAGATTGTGACTGCACACAATAATAACAACAGTTCACATTTATATGGCACTTTACAGTTTATGAAGCATTTCCCTCACAAAAATCCTGTGCTATACATGGTATAGATGGGGGAAATGGGAAGCAGAGAGTCTGGATAATTTGCTTAAGGTCACATAGCAAGTTAATGTCAGTGCCAGAACTGGGACCCAGGTCTCCTGGCCTATATCTGGGGCTCTTCCCTACACTAACCTATCTGGTCAATAAAAATCAACTCAAAATGGTTTTAGAAAAGATTCATTTTAGCATACAAATATTTACTATATGTATATACTATTTTTATATATTCTTGATCAATAAGAACAATTCAGCATTGATTTGGAAAAGATTCATTTTAACTTAAGTTTCAATTTAACACACACACACACACACACACACACATGTTGCATTTTAAATGTGTTAAACCAGTTATTTCACTCTGTCTTAGTGCCTAGCATGGAAGACATTGTCAGTCTGGAACCAACAGATGGTTAACACCTTCGAAGTTTTAAAGTTATCCTGTACACTTTCTAGACTAGTTCATGCAACAAGGTAAATTCCCTCCCAGTTTGATCATGTATTGAGGAATGACTTTTGGTGAGACCCACATTTTCAAACCAGATGTCAAGTCCGCCTCAGAATGTTAGAGGCAGGCATAAAGATATATTTTATTTATCCTTTCCACCTCTAGCTTTCCCCTGCTGCCTGTTATAATTAGTGATGGGGACCAAACTGCTCTGTCATTTTTGCCTTCTTTGAATGTACTGTATTTCCTCCTCTACAGTAAGCCATGGGACTTTCTTTTTGAAAGGGGCTCAAGGCAATCTTTCCCCCATTCAACAAATATTCAGTTTTTTGTGTGCAGAAAACTGTGCTAGATTCTGGGAAAGAACCACAGTTCTGTTTTTATCCTTATGGAGCCCATGATCTAGAACAGAGATAAGATATCAATATAAAAAGCAACCATAATAATGAGAGCAGCTAGATTATATAGCTGTAAGGTTTTACAAGTGCTCGTTTGATCCTTACAAACACTCCTGGAAGGTAGGTGTTATTTCTCTCATTTTACGGATGAGAAAACTGAGTCACAGAGAGGTTAAATGACTTGCCTAGAGTCAACCAGCTAGTTCTCAGTGTTTCATGGGAGATGGATTAGAGAGGTAGGAAAATAGGGTTCTGTGAAAGGTACTAGGTAAAAACCATCACAGAGGAGGAGCCAGAGAAGAAATCTTTGAGGAGGCATTATTTAATTTGAGTTTTAAAAGATAGGCAGTAATTCAAGTGGCAAACCTGGAGACATCACATTCTAGCCCTAGGGAATAATCTGATCAAGGGTTTGACAGCAAGAGAACAAAAAAGTGTGTTTGAGAAACAAAAACCGCAGCATTATTTGGCCCAGGCCCAGAGTGGCTTGAAAGAGTGTAACAGGAAATAAAGCTGAAAGGGTAGAGTTCTGTACCATTGCCTGCCTCGATTACGAATGGGAGAGTCTGAATATACATGAGAGGATTTTTTGAGGAGGACTGTAGTGTGGCCGATAGATCTAGGCATGAAGAGTGGCAGAAACAAGTATTTATTAGGCACTTATTATGTTCCAGGCGCTGTGCTAAGCACCTTACAACTATTTTCTCATGTAATTGTCACAACAGCCCTGTGAGGTAGGTGCTATTATTATCTCCACTTTACAGATGAGGAAACTGAGACAAAAAGAGGTGAAATGACTTGCCTAGGGTCACATAGCTAGTGAGTGTCTGAGCACAGATTTGAACTTCCCTTCCTGACCCCCAGCCTAGCCCTCTATCTACTGTGCCGCCAGCTGCCTCAGAGCTAGGGACCCTCAGAGACCAGAGCCGACCAAGAATTACTTCTACAAAATCCTCCACAAGTGGTCATTCAGGCTTCACTGGAAAAACCCCCTCAAAGGGAACTTAAGACTTCCTGCAATAGCTCATTGCTCTCTAGGGCCACTTGGTTAAGGAGTTTTTCTTCACATTAAAACAAAATCTGTCTCTTTGCAAATTCGTCCCATGGCTACTAGGACTACCTCCTGTGGCCAACTGGAACCAATCTCTTCTCCACAATAGCCCTTACAGTCAAATCAAGGCAAGTTATCACTTTTTAAGGATCTACTATGTGCCAGGCACTGGGTTAAGAGCTAGAGACCTAGAGGAAGATAAAAAAGAGTCCCCAATCCCAAAGAGATCCTAGTTTAATGGGAAAGGAAACATGCAAACAACTATGCACACATTGTACATAGAGACATATGATATTATCTATGTATGTTACAGGATAAATTAGGGATAATCTCAGAGGGAAGGCAATAGTATTAAGAAGGATTAGGAAAAGGCTTTCTTGTAGAAGGTGGGATTTTAGGTGGGACTTGAAGGAAGCCAGAGAAGCCTGGCGACAGAAATGAGGAGGGAGAGAAGGCCAGGCATATGGGACAGCCAATGAAAATGCATGCAGTGGGGACATGGAGCGTCACATTCAAGGCCAATGTGGGAAGTGAAGTGTAAGAATTCTGAAAAGATAGGAGAGGGCAGGTTGGGAAGGGCTTTGAATGCCAAACAGAGAATCTTATATTTGATTCTGGAGGCAAAAGGGGGTCACTGAACTTTATTGAATAGAAGGGATGCATGGTCAGATCTCTGTTTTAGGAACATCAGTTTGACTCCTGAGTGGAGGCTGGAGTAGAGTGAAGAGAAGTCTGGGCCAGAAAACTGTTGCAGTAGTCTATGTGTGAGATGATGAGGGTGTGTACCAGGGGGGTGGCTATGCCAGAAGAGAGAAAGGGGCATAGGCAAGAGATGTTATGAAGGTAGAACAGTAAAACTTCAAGAAGCAGCAGATGAGTGATATGGGGCAAAGAGAGTGAGGATTTGAGGATGACAGCTAGCTCTTAAGCCTGAGTGACTGGGAAGATGATGGTTCCATAGAGAGTAATCGGAAACTTAGGAAGAAGATATGGCTTTAGGGCAAAGATGAGTTCCCTGTCCAGCCTGTTTCAATTCAACGTGATTCAACAAATATTTAGAAAAGGTCTGTGTGCAAGACACTGTGATAAATCCTGCCTGTTGGAAGACAAAAATGAAATAGTCTTTACCTTTGAAGACCTTACATTCTATTGATATGATAAAAATTTCACTCAGGGTCATTTGACATAGGAGAGAGCATCAGAGAAGGCTTCATGGAAGAGGTGGTATCTTGAAAGAAGAAAAGGATGCCCAAGAGGTAGAAATGAAGAGGGAATTCATTTGGAACATAACCTGTGTAAAGGAGAGGAGACCAAGAATGGAATGCTTAGTTCCAAGTAGTAATCCAATTTAGCTGGAATTCATAGTGCATAAAGGGAAATTTCATGAACTAAGAGTGAAAGGGTGTGCCCAAAAAAATCAATGGACCTTTCTATCTCCCAGTGACTGAACTACCCTACATCTCTTATGTCCCCCTATTAAAATGTGAACTCCTTCAGAACAGGGATTGCTTTGCTTTTCTACGGCTGTATATAGTAAGTGCTTAATAAATGCTTCTTAATTCATTTGTTCAAAGATAGATTGGGCCTATTGCAGAGAGTCTTGACGGACAAGGAGTTATTTCTGAATTTTAAGTTTGTAAGTTCCATAAGGACAGGAGCTACGTTTTATGTAAATTTTGCATCTTCTCCCATCGCCTTGCATGGTATTCTATAGGCAGTTGGTACTTAATACCTGTCTGTCGAATTAAACTGAATTTCAGCTGCCAATCACTTTTTTCTCTAAGCAGCTGGAAGCCCTTCCACTATACCCTGCAGAAGGAACTTGTACATGGGGCTTTAGCCAGGGAAGATTACGTTAGGGATTCAGCAAGTAGGGCACTAGTCCAGGACAGAAAGAAAGAAGCAGTTCAATAGTTCCATAGATCTCAGTCAGAGCTTCCTCTGACCTGTTTCATCCAGAAATGGGAAAGGGGCTTCATTTGAATCTAAACCCCCAAAACAGACAAGGCTCACAAATATTGGAATCAATGATTTACACATGTCCACAGTCACCACTGGAGTGCCTCGGGACATCTTCCCCTTTACATGTGTTCAGTAAAGTCAATGCTGGTCTTCCTGTTCTTATAACATTCCATCATTCTAGGGGAAATGTGTTCCTCTCCTCAATTCAGTCTCATGGAATGCCCCCTTCCCACCAAAACTTCACCACCACCTTCTACATGTGGCCTTTTTTGATCTCCCCTCCCCCATATGATGGAGCTTCTCCTCAGAATTCTACCTTGTATTATCTGTATATATGCACATTTATATACATGTGCATATATATATATGCCTACATGCAAACATCTATACACACACACATATATATACGTACATCTCTCTCAATAGAATGTTAACACTCTGAGGACAGGGACTGTTTCATTTTTGTCTTGTATACCCAGTGCTTAGCACAGTGCTGGTACATGGTAGATCCTTAATTAATAATGATGATGATGGTGATGACAATACCTCACATGATTGTTTTCAGAAGTAAGAGTATAGGCCTGGATGAGAGAAACTTTTCCAGCTCTTTTTCGAGGTGACCTATGGAAGATCTCTTCTATTTTCAGGTCCTTCATCCCTCCACCCATAGGTAGGAATAATCATTGCCTCTGTTCAGATCTTGAAAATGTGTTGGGTTGATTGGCAAGCTTGCAGAGGGAACAGGAGGAGGACATCCATGTCACATGTCTGCCCAGCTTCTGTTAGGTCTTCTTTTGCCTCTTAACAGATAGAGTAACCCCAGGCTCCTGCTACCATCATGGCAGGTTCAATTTAGTCTATTCACTAAGCATCACCTTACGTACCAGGCACCGAGGGGATGGCAGAAGAATAAGGCAGTCTGTCCACTCACAGAGCTTATGATGTAGGTCAGGGGACAAGACCTAGAAGCCAATTGGGAGAGTATAAATGGCAGTATATTATCCAGAGGTATGGCAAAGAGAAGGTATCACAGAAATTCAATAAGGGTGAGATGGTAGAGAGGGGAGGTAGTGAGAGGTGCTAGGTACTGAAGGATAGGTAAGATTTGGTTAGGGTGCTCTGCCTAGAAGCAGGAAGATGAGTTCAAATATGGCCTCAGACACTTCCCAGCTGTGTGACCCTGGGTAAGTCATTTAACTGCTGTTAATGGGGATAATAATAGCACCTAACTCCCAGAGTCACTGTGAGAATCAGATGAGATAATAACTGTAAAGCACTTGGCACATAGTCAGTGCTATAGCAGTTCTGTTGTTGTTCTTAGATAGAGAGAAGGGGAGGGCTTGCTAGGAAGCAGAATAAACACGGTCCATGTGGCAAGATGTGGAGGATGTGGCTAAAAGAATAATAATAAGATATGTATACTTACACTTTGCCTTCTTTGATGCTCACTTCCCCATGAGACAGACAAGTACAAGGATGATTATCTCCAATTTATAGATATAGAAACTGATGTATAGAGAAGTGGAGTCAGTTACCCAAGGTCTCTCAGTTAGCAAGTATCCAAAGTAGGACTGGAAAACAGAACTTTCTTCAAATTAGGTCAATTCAATAAATATGATTATTAAAAACTTATTATGAGCAAGACATTGTGTTAAGGTCTAGGGAGACAAAGACAAAAATGAGAAGGAAAACAGAAACCCAATTCCTACCCACAAGGTGCTTATATTTTGTTTGGGGGGATACAACATCCAAACAGATGAGTAAATAAGAAATAATCTGAGGTGAGAGCACTTGTAACTAGGGGTATCACTGAGATAATGAACCTGAAAGTGCTTTGAAATTATAAAACCCTATTTGAATATAATAGTAATAGTAGTAGTAGTAGTAGCAGCAATAGTAGTAACCCATGGTCGAGAACTCATGCTCTGGGTTTACCCAGACTAGGTTCAGTCTTGGAGGTATCTCACAAATCATTCTTTTGGCCTTGTATCCCTGCTTAGAATCTTCCCTTGGAACACTGGAATATGGCTTGTATCTGTGTACTAATGAATAGTAATTCTGTCTCTTGCTACTCCAAATTCTGTCTCCTATTTGATCCAAGAACTCCTCTCCGAGAGCCTTGGTCTGGGCATTCCTCCAATGGATAGTTCCCCCCTCCAGGAATTCCTTTACTACTCTGCCCTAGCCTTTTCTGGGCTGCCATCCTGAGTGCCAAGTCATTCTCCAAGTTATTAAACCATAATGATGTACTTTAGAAGGGTATGAACACTTGTAGAGGCAGACTTGTTGTTGTTTAGGATGTCATTTCAGGTCTTCTTATTATATGTTATTTTAATTTGTGGACAGACTGTAGTGTTAGAATGCCCTTGAGATCTATGGGGATGACCATGGCCCTGGATCTCTTTCAAGATTATATTAGGAAAAGGTACCATCCTGGAGATCCCTCTAGGTTTTACTGAGGAATTTGTAGGCTCTGAAACACCCTGGTGGTCACTATGGACATTGGAGAATAATCAATTAAAATAAAATTCTACCCTGATATCCGGCTCTTGAAGTCTATGCCAACAGAGTATAAGCTTTGACAGGACACAGAAACAGAATCATTGAGTTTCAGAGTTGTCAAAACCCTCAGAGGTCATCCAGTTCAATGCAAACTTAAATAGGTCAAAATCCTTGGTTTTGTTTGAAGACTTTCTGTGAAAGAAGCTCCCTCCCCTTCCCTAAGCAGCCCATTCCACATGGTTAAGAAGTTCTGACATCAAGGCTAAATCTGATTCTGTATAAACTTTAACCCACTGCTTCAAACTATACCCTCTAGGGTCAAGTAGAATACATCTAATCCTTCTTTCAGGGGACATTTTTTCAAATACTTGAAAATAGCCATCACGTTCCCCCTAAGGCTTTTTCTCTTGGGGCCAGACCTTCCTGTTTCCTCCAACTACCCCTCACAGGGCATGATCTCCCTTATTGTTCACTCTCAATTTATATCCATCTGCAAAATGGTAGCCAGAACTGAAGACAACACTTTGATGTGGCCTGACCTAGATGCTATGCCTCCCCGTGCAGTTTAAGATCTGGCTGGATTTCTAGGCTGCCATGTTGACACTGCTCACTCGTAATGAGCTAACAGTACTCTTGAGAGGCCCAAATCTTTCTCTGATGAAATGCTATCTAATCACTCCTACCCCCTTTTGTTTTTCAAAGCCAAGCATAAGCATTTACACTATTCTTACTGATTATATCCAGTAAATGCTGACGGGAAAGTTCTCTACTACCTTCAGGATCAAATACAAAAACCTCTTTTTGGCTCTTAAAGCTCTTCATAACTAAGCTCTTTCACAACTTTCTGGTCTTCTCAAACTTCCTTCCCCTCCACTTCACGACCATCCAGTGACACTGGCTTCATTGTCATTCTTCACACAAGACGCTACATCTTCCAGTTCTTCCTTTTCACTGCCTTTCCGCATGCCTAGAATTCTCTTCCTTATCTTCCTCCTGCCTTCCTTCAAATATCAGCAAAAAAAAATCTCACCTTCTACAAGAAGACTTTTTCAATTCTCCTTCCTTCTAGTGCCTACTGTCTGAGATTATCTCCAAGTTATCCCTTATCTATCTTATTTATGGTTGTTTGCATGTTGTCTCTGTCATTAGATTGTGAAGTCCTCGAAGAGTTTGGTTTGTTTTTGTATCTCTAGCACTTTGCATAGAGTCTGGTACATAGTAAACACTTAAAAAATAATTCTTTGCTTGACATTAGATTTGTCCCACTATTCTAGTCTGTTGTTCTGACTCTGTTATCCAGTGTATTAGTGATATCTCCTAGGGTTGTGTCATTATCTGCAAATCTGGAAAACATGCCATCTGTACCTTCATTGAAGTCATTGATTAAAAAACATTAAACTAACACAATGACACCCAAAAATCGTATAACCAAACATGTCCCTGGAGTATTCAAGTGGAGACTGATTTTACATGGACATTTAATCACTCATGAGACCTCTTTGGGTCTAGCCCTTCAACCAGTTCCAAAGCCACCCAACTTTATAGTCAACTAATTGACAGAATGAGTGCTTGGGAAGGAAAGGAAAGTCAAACATAGTCTGATGGGCCCTCTAGATTTTGAGAGCACATTTCAAAGAGTTCAGTGAATTGGTAGGATCTGATAAGTTGACTATTTTGCAAAGGAAGTTGCCCCAAGAGGGATTAAAAGCTTTCAAGAATGAAATATCAAAGATAAACTAAAATTATTCTAATAAGGAAAAGAGGGGGGAATCTGCTTACAGTGATGTGGCTACACAGAGAACGCAGCTTCACTGAGACTACTGCTTAGTCTATACCCAAAAGAGATCCAAGAAAGAGGAAAAGGAACCAAATGCGCAGAAATATTTATAGCAGCTCTTTTTGTGGTGGCAAAGAATTGGAAACTGAAGGGAGAATGACTGAAAATGTTATGGTATATGGATGTGATGGAATACTAATTTACTATAAGATATGATGAAGGGGACAGTTTCAGAGAAAGCTGGAAAGACTTGTATGAACTGATGAAAAACGAAGTGAGAGAAGAGCCAGGAGAACAATTTCTACAGTAATAACAATATTGTAAATCTAATCATTTGAAAGACTTAGTAACTCTGATCAACACAATAGCCAACCATAATCTCAAAGGACTCTTGATGAAACATATCATTCACCTTCAGAGAGAGAACAGATAGACTCAGAGTGCAGACTCAAGCATATTTTCTTCCCTTTCTTTTCCTGTCTTTTTTTTTTTTGAACATAGCTAATGCAAGAATTTTTTTCATAATTATACATATTGGCAACAGGTTTTGTTTTTCTTCTCAGTGGGGAAGGGAGAGAATTCAGAACTGAAAATCAAATAAGATTGAGTCATTAGGGAAAAAACTGGGAATTCAGCAACTAACATAGATTTTTAAAAGAGTTCTATAGATGTAGCACAGACCAGCAAAAAATAATGTCAGGAACATTAAAGTCAAAACAAGATAAAAACTCCTGATGAATGCTAAGCATGAAAAAGATATGCATGTTAAAAGCTATATTGAGGGCAAGAAAAGGATCAAAACAAACTTAGGACTCATGATAAGGGTGGCTCGGTGATTGTGTTGAATTATGGCAAGGAGGCTGAACCATTCTGATATTATATTGCTCCTGTTTTATCTTCTGAGGAGAAGGATCTTTGGATTAACAAGGGAAGAACCAAATGATGAACAGTGAAATGAAAACAAAGACAGATAAAGATGAAAAGGGAGCATTTCTCTGAATGGGTTACAGACACAGGCTATAGCCCTAGCCATAGTCTTTTGCAACAGTGCTTCCAGCTTTCCCATGTGTTTAGAAGGTAAATTTGCCTGGGATACAGAGCTTAAAGATGATGTGACTGAAGAATATCACAGACATGGAGGAGTCATCCATATTTATGTTGACTGAATCACTATGCCTAGGTGAACTAAGTCCTAGGGTACAGAAAGTAATCATAGATCTTGTTACTAAGTCAATGATAAAAAAAAAATCTGAAGAATTGTTAATGTCCCAGTTTTCAAAAGAAGGAAGAAAATGGAATCTGCAAACCATAGACCAATGAGCTTGATTTTTAATCCTGTTAGAATTCAAAGATATATTTTAAAGGGAGATTTGTAAGCATATCGAAAGGGAAGCAGTGATCCCCCAAAGCCAGTATGACTAACAGGTCGTGCTAGATTAACCTCATTTCCCTTTTTTGACAGGGTTACTCGGCTGGTAGATCAAGGGAGTTCAGTAGTTTTAGTAAACCTAGATTTCTGGGAAGCATTGGACAAAATCTCTCAGATCAGTCTTGTGTACAAAATAAGTAATATGGGCTAGACCAGGGGCCAAAAGCAGATGCCATTTTTGTATGACCAGTGAACTAAGAATGGTTTTTACATTTAAAAAAAAAATAAAGTTTTGTTATGGTTAAAAATATGAAAACCACACTTAGCTTGGGATCCTGCCAAAAAAAGGTGGCCAGAATTGACCCTTCAGTAGTAGTTGCTGACGCCTGGGCTACAGGACAGTACAGTTAGGTGGAACTGAAACTAGAGTGGCCATTACAGTAGAGGCACTACAAGATTGAATAAGGAAAAATGTTAACCTAAATTTCAAAAAAAAGGAAGAACATAGAATCTGAAAACTGTAGGTTAAGGGACTTGACTTTGATTCCTTGGGAAATTTGGCAAATTAAAATGATAGTTGGAAAAAGGGAAGCAGTAATTACAAGGAGGCAATATGGCTTCAACAAGACCAGGTCATGTCTGACTAACCTTATTTAATTTTTTAAAAGTGTTACTAAGCCAAAGAACTGGAAATTTCACCAAAGCCTTTGCTAAAGTACCTCAAACTATTTTTGTGGAGAATATGGAGAACTGTGGATTGGATGATATTACAATTAGATAGAGACTTCATTGGATGTCCTGATGCAAAGAGTAGTCAGTAATAGTTCAATGTCAACATAGCTGGCAGTCTTTAGTGGAATACCCAATGGATATATCTTTGACCCTTACCCTATGACATTTTTATCATTAATTCTGATGAAAATACAGAAAACATTCGTTGAATTTGCAGATGGTACAGTAGGAATAGAGACAGCATGGAGAATTAAACCTGGACTTAGGAAGACTTTAGTTCCTCTGAGACCTGCTACCTATGTAACTGTGGCTAAGCCTCTCTGAACTTCAGTTTCTCATATGTAAAGTAGCACTCAATCTGCCTGCAGCGTCATCCCCCCAGAGTTGCTGCTTTCTTCTCTAAGATTACTTTCCATTAATTCTGCATATTGTATGTGAACCTATTTATTTACATGATGTCTGCTCCTTGAAAATAGGAATTATCTTTTGTCTTTCTTTGCATTTTCAACACTTAATTAGCACTGTCCCTGGCATGTAGTAGGCACCCTATAATGTTTTATACCTCCCTTTTAAATTGATTTATTGTTTTGAATCTTAAATGAAGTTGTGTAGTTCAAATACTTTATAAATGTTAAAATGTTCATAAATGTCATTTCCTGTTGTGAGAATTCCCAAAGATCTTCACTGGTTTGAATAATAGACCAAATTAATAAGGTAAAATTTACTTAGGATAAAGAGAAAATTCTACATTTAAGTTCTAAAAAGCAGCTTCACTGTTATAGGAGGGCTAAGCTATGACTTAGATAACAGATTCTCTGAGGGAAAATAATCTAGGGATTTTCATGAACTACAAGCTCAATGTGAGTCAACAGTATGACTTGAAAGTCAGAAACCTTCCTTTGTTACCCTCCTTTGTGCCATGAAGCACAATGATGACGAAAGTGAGAATCCCACTGTGCTCTGCCTGGACAATTGTGCCAAACTGTAGACACCACACTTTTAAAAGGACATTGATAGACTAGAGCACATATAGAGGAGGGTAATAGAAATAGAGATTTTGTTTTACAAGGATTGTTGAAAGAAGTTGGAGTTATTTATTGTAAAGAAGAAAAGACTATGGGGCAAAGAGGAGAATATGATGGTTAACTTCAAATATTTGAATGAAAGAACAATTAGATTTATTCTGCTGCCCCTCCTAGGGCAGAACTAGAACGCCTGGTAGCCTTGGAAAGAGGAAGATTTAGTTTTGATCTCAGGAAAACATCCTAACCTTTGGTGGCATCCAACAGTGGAATGAGATGCTGTAGGAGGCATAGCTTGCATATATCTATATATACATATTTCAATACACACACATCACATATATCACCATATATTGCTTTATACTACTATCATTCAATCCTCAACAACCATGAGAAGTAAATGCTGTTATTGCCCTCATTTTACAAATAGGTAGACTGAAGCTTAGAGTGCTTAAGTGACTTGCCCAGGATTGCATGACTATAAAATGTTGAGGGTGAGGTGGGGGAAGGGGGTAGGATTCAAACTCGGGTCTTCCTGACTCCAAGCACTTGTAATGTTAATGGTATATAAAATATTCCCTGCCCATTAATAGGCTCACATGGAGCCCTGGGGCAGAGCCAATTAGAGTCTGGGCCATAGGGATTCCCATACCTTCCCAATTAAGTGCTGATTTCCAAGCTTCTCTAAGCCAATCAAGTGCCCAGTCTTTGACTGCAAACAGTATATATTGTATTGCTTGGAGGGAAAGGTGTGGGTGGAGAGAGAAACAGGCTGAGGGAAGAACTTGCCTAGGGGAATTTGCTTGCAATGTCGGGGCTCCCTGGATTGGTGATGAGTACCATACTACATCTTGCCTTCTGGTATCCTAATAGCAATGTTCCAAATAAATAGTTTGGTTTTGTCTTGGAGAAGGAGAGTTTGTTATATTTTGTGAACCAATCATGGAGATAGGCAGGTATATGCATAGGAACTGCTACGGGTATCCCATTGGCATTATAGCACTCTATCCACCTAGCTTCCAAGTGAGTTTTCTCCCTCTCCTCCCCCATGCAAGTCTTTAAATGGAGGCCTGATGGTCACTTACTGGATTTGTTGGAGAGTTGCCTTTTGCAGATTTGGCTCACATAGCCTTTGAAGCTCCTTCAGTTCAGAGAACTGGTGCTTCCATGAATATGTGAGTCAGTAACTTTGATGTCTCTGTTTATTTTCTTGTTGAACTTTATATATCTGTCATCCCATGAGTTCTACTACAGGTAAATGTTACTGAACTTCTGGGTCTTGGTTTTAATCTCAGAGGATTCAATTCAGCCCAAAATTGGTGAGTGCCTACTGGTGCAAGGTACTTTGGTAGATGTAAGGAAGGAAACTAACAGACTTAGAATCTGTCCTGTGCAGCCTGGTCCAACCTAGGGATTGGGGTTATGGAAGGATGAAAGCAAGCATTAAGTCTCCAGTATATGCCAGGCACTGTGCCAAACACTTTACAAATGTTATTTCATTTGATCCTTACAACAATCCTGGGAGATCGGTACTATTTTTATCCCAATTTTGTAGATGTAGAAACTAAGGCAGATAGAGGTTAAATGATTTGCCCAAGGTTACACAGCGAGTGTCTGAGGCTGAATCTGAACTCAGCCTTTTTCTAATTCCAGGTCCAGCGTTCTATCCTGTGCTGCCCAACGGCCTTATGGCAAAAGGGGCTAATGGTCAATCAGGCTGGTAACTAAGTCATTGAAGTTATATAGCCTCTGTTTCTTTTGAGGACACAACCATTCTTTTAATCTGCCAAGCTCACAATCTCAACCATTCTAGACTCCTCAATTTTTTTCACATGTCCAATCAGCTACCAAGTATTGTCTAGTACCCTGTAGTGTTTTTAGAATCTGTCCCCTTCTTTCTAGACACAAGCTGTCCCCTCCTCATTTCAGACTCTCACCACTTGTCTTCTGAACTATTGCAATAGCTTTCATATTGGCTTCTTGACCACAAGTATCTCCTTACCATTCACACAGAACTGACAAAGTCCTATTCTTAAAGCGCAAATTTGACTACATTATTTAATAAACTACAGTCATTTCCTATTGGTGGTAAAGTGGAAAGCGTTCCTAGAGTCAGGAAGCCTCATTTTCCTGAGTTCAAATCCAGCCTCAGACATTTACTAGCTGTGTGACCCTCGGTAAGTCACTTAACCCTGTTTACTTCAGTTCCCTCATCTATAAAATGAGCAGAAGAAAGAAATGGCAAACCACTCCAGTATCTTTGCCAAGAAAACCCCAAACGAGGTCACGAAGAGTTGGACATTACTGAAAACAACTGAACAATAATTCTCTATTGCCTCTAGAATTAAAGTCAAAATTCTCTGGTATTTAAAGCCCTTCATAACCTGGTTCTACTCTATCTTTATAGGCTTATTGCATGTTACAATCCCTTTTCCCCTTTGTGTGCCAACGATCTAGAACAGAGGGATCATACTCCCATGCCCCTGAAAAACTCCTGAGTGTCCCAACCAGATTCAAATGCAACTGGGAAATGTTTAGCAATAAATAAATAAAAATACAATACCACATAGGTAATGTTAATCATGGTTTTGTAAAGCAATATGCCACTCACAGGGACTCGTTTCTATTTGAGTTTGACGCCACTGATCTGGACAAACTGACTTTGCTGCTTCAAATACCCAACATTCCATCTCCTGTCTCATGCCCTTGCACAAGCTTGTCCCTCATACCTGCCATGCACTCCTTTCTTACCTCCACCTATCGTTCCCACTGCATCTGCGGCTGTCTCTAGTTGTCCTGATCTGTATGTTGTGGAGAAAAAGTGAAGTTGGTGACTTTACACAGCCCTCTCTCATTTAAATCCAATTCACTTGCATGTTATATCATCACCTCCCTGACGTCATGGTCCTCTTCAAGAATGAACAACAAATAAAACAGCAACCTCCACCTATTAGAATTTCTGGTTTCCTCCAGGGATCAGCTGTGTGAAGCCCTTCCTGATCCCTCCAGGTGCTAGTATTCTCCTCCACAAAGAATTTATTTTGTGTTCACTTTATAACCTTTCCTCTAACCTCTGGACTAGAACTCGGTTTGTGTGTGCATGTAGGTGAGTATTTGTATGTATGTATGGTGGTGTGTGTGTGTGTGTATAAAATATTGTTTCCTTGGATAGAATGAATGCAAAAGCATATATGCTGGGTACTCTACGGAAGCACAGGGGACATAAAAAGAAAAAGCTTGACAGTCTCTTCTCTCAAGGATCTTACTCTCTAATTGGGAGAGAAGATGCATAACAGGAATTTTAGCATCCAGGTAAATGGAAAAGCCCAGAAGTCCTTAGGGAGTAGTGGGAGGGCTAATAGAAAGACCCAGGGATACTTAGGTTGTTACCTTGCTAAAGCAGGTTACAAAACCTAAGGGTCTGCAGAGCATAGAGTAGGGGCAAATGAAAAGTCTTGAAAGACCTTCCAAGGCTGTGGTAGTCAGAGGGTAAGACCTGGTGGTCTCTCCATCTTATCTGAAAAAATAGTTGGTGACTCCCAACATGGGAATCCAGGTCAACGTTCATAGAGAAAGAGGTAAAGGGGAAGACAGGGAGGAGGCTGTGAGGGCAGAGACTATTTCCTTTTTTCCTTTTTTTGTCTTTGCATTTCTGGTACCTGGCATATAGCAAGCACTTAGTAAAGGCTTGCTGATTTATTGATTGATGTGGTATTCCAGTGACTTGGAACAGACCAGGTGACAGCCCACTGAAGAAAGAGAAGATGCTGGGGCTTCCCTGCCACAACTGGGTTGAGAACCAATCAGCCAAAGTGAGTTTGAAAGCAGCAGAGGCACAAGGGCAAGTCCTTGAAACTCAGTCAAATGGCTCTGAATGCCAGGCAACAGCAGGATCCAAGAGCAGAGATGAACACCAGTATCCTTGGCCAAAGCTGTAAATCAGCAAGACAGGAAATGAGGAGGGTTGAGAGCTGGTTCCAGCTGGAGCAGTTTCAAAGACTGGGCTCAATTCCTCAGGAACCACTGCAGCCTCATGAGTTGGAGGCAGCAGGGGAAGAAACACTGATTCCAATTATTCCCAGCTGTGTATCCTTGAGCAAGTGACAACTTCTCTGAGGCTCAGTTTCCTTGTCTGTAAAATGGGGATAATAAGCATGACTTGAACTACTTACTTCCCCAGGAGTAAATCTTATGGTGCTATGTAAATGAGTGTTGTTCCTCCTAAGGCATGGATGCTAACCTGAGCCCCCGAGGAATGGCTGCCCCAGTCTTGAATAACATGGGTTAGGATTGCGTTAGGTCAGTGGTATTTGATAACCACTAATGTTAGAGGAAAAAATATGCATAGACTAAAACTTTCCAAACCCTGCATAACATAGAACTATGTTAATATTGCCTACAAAATGTATTCTTGTCTCTGAAGTAGTGTAATGTTAATTAGAGTTAAAAGGTCCCTACCCATTAATAGGCCTTATCTGAAGCCCATTAAGGGAAACTTTTGTTAATTTCAATGAAGCATTGGGTCAGGAGGGTCATGATGCTCTCCAGCTCTGAAAAGTGTATGTATACTCTGAGATGAGGTTTTGCTTTGGGGGCTTGGAAGAAGGTTCATGTGCTAGAGGAGACACTGTGTAGCCATTAAGGAGGCCCCCCACTTTGAAAACCCAGATGTTGGTGCTTCTCTCTCTGGTAAGTATGTATATATATATAATAGTCAGACAGCTGGATCTGTCTGTTGATCTGTGATGCATGTATTGCTTATGGTCAGGCAGCTGGAAGCCCTGTCTGTTGATTGTTATTTCTCTGTATTTTCTCTGAAGTTCAGGTGCCATCTTTTTCCCCTGAACTAAGTGAATGATATATGTTCTTGATTAAAGTGATTGTTGACTCCTCAAAAGTTACCTTTCCCTTTAGAAAAACAGGTCTAGGAACCTGTACAGCAGGCCCTTCTATGTATGCCGGAGTGCTTGCTGTTACAAGTAGGGAGGACTCTGATTTCTCCCGACCTACTTTATGGTTCATCAGGGATTGGTGAGACATTATGATATAGAGTAGAGAATGCTCGACTGTAGTAACTGGGAACACCTGGATATAATCCTACCTTGTTTGTTGTTGTACAAGTGTTTCAGTCATGTCTGATTCTTCATTACACCATCTGGGATTTTCTGGACTGGTTTGCCATTTCCTTCTCCAGCTCATTTCACAGATGAGGAAACTGAGGCAAGCAGTTAGTTGACTGTCCAAGGTCATGCAGATAGTAAAGTGTCTGAGGTCAAATTTGAATTCAGGTCTTCCTGATTTCAGGGCTAGTAGAGCTCTGTCTACTGCACATGATCTCGCTGTCCAATCCTACCTTAGACACTTAATAATAATAACATATAGTACTTAGAGGGTTTATTAAGGTATATTTGAAAAGTACTTTACATGTATCTTACTTGATCCTCACAATAAATAGATCCTATTATCTACTTAGCTTATTAATAATCTGATATGTAATAAATAGATCCTATTATCACCCTCACTTAAAAGATAAGGAAACTGAAAAGTTAAATGTTTTGCCTTAGGTCACACAACTAAGCATTGCTTGAGGTAGGATTCAAACTCACTTTTTCCTGTCTCCAGATCCAATTCTCTTGATTGTGCCACCTACAAGCAAGTGAGCAAGTCATATAACCTCTCAGCCTCAGTTTACTTATCTGGAAGATGGGAATAATAAATAGCTGCAGCACTCTTTCTAGGTTGTTGCAGCATTCAAATGATAAGATCAGTTGTGATTAGAGGTGGACTCGAAAGTCAGTGATCAAATTATTTAGTATGACAATTGACAGCTCAGAAATCCTCAAACGCTACATTTACTGTTTTGCTGATTGTCAAGATTTATTGTTTTGTTGATAGTCAAGACTAAGAAAGTAATGGAGAAAATGTTAATGATACAAATTTAAAGAGTGTCACATAGAAAGTCAATTAAGTTTTCAGTGGAAATATTTGCAACTCAAAAACCATCAAATGCTGCAAATCAGGGCTTGATTTGTTTATTTTTATTGATTGTGGAGACTTAAGAAAGCAATGGAAAATACTTTAATAATGCAGATTAAGTTTGAAAGCTAGATGCTTTTAAATACACCCCTGGTTAGGATTCTAAGGGCTCTTGGCTTGAGATAGTGGAAAGCCCATTGCTTCTGGAGTCAGCGGACCTAGGTTCATGTCCTTTCTCTGGGGCAAGACTGACCTCAGTTACCCCATCTGTAGAATGAGGGATTGGGATGAGATGGCCCCCAAATCTCTTCATTCTCTAGATTTGTGATCTGAAAATCCCATTGTACAGTATTTCAAAGGACACCCTCAAACTGAGAGAGATCAGGTCTTCTTCTTGTTACCACTGAAGACAAGGAATTCTCATGGGATCTTCCTTCTCCTGCCCATTTTCCTAGCATGGGAGTAGAGCAGAAGGAGGAAAGGAGAGCCCCTCAAATGTCCGACAACCTGGCTCCTGGGGGGGGAAGTTTAGGGGACTCATGGCAAGTGGCCACACATAAAGGCAGTGCCTTATTGCTAAGACTGCCCTTGCAGACACCAGAGCATTTTCCTTGAGAAGGGCTGTGAGCAAGGCTAATTCATTAAGTGCTCTCAAGTCCTGAAGATAGCATGAGCCAGGAAAGCATAAAGTCTTGTTACTAGGACAACTGATAGCCTTGATGTCTGTTTATTTATTAAATGAACTTTTATGCATCCATCTTCCCTTGAGTTCAAAAAGCTCTTTGGAGGACTTTGAATCAGAGAAGATTTTCCAAATGCTGTAAGCTCTCAGGAAGAGGACATGCAGGCAAAAGTATGGGGTATGGGGAGTTGGGAATCAGAGAAGGGAGCACAAGGAGGAAACAGAGGACAAAGGGGCGCTATAGAAAACTGGACATATAATAGTCAAGGCTAGGCCCAACTGCTCATTTTTCTAGGCCTTCTGATTCAATAGTTGCTGAGAGTCATTGTCGGGAAAAGAAATGGGAACAGAGAAGAATTCTGTGTACTTTTGCATATTAGTCACTTAGTTTAATTTTTGCAATGAATACCAATGTCATGGAAATTTGCACCTGCTGATGTGGCCCATTTTAAGAATGCCTAATATATCAAAATCTGAATTTACAAAAACAGGTTTCCATCAGGAGATGGCTTTTCATGTTAATAAACTATTTCATTTCTCCCCCAAGAAAATTTGCTCATGAGGTCTTTTTAGTGTTTTACTGTTATCTTTTGTTTGTAACAAATAGTCATTTTCTGATTTGACACTTCCTCTTCCCTTCCCTCCTCCTCTTTTTCTTCCCCTCCCATTCAGTAACACAGGGAAGGACAAAGGGAAAGTGTTTCAATGCCTGGTCTTTCATAGTGTCTATAGATGGACAGCTCCCTTCTAGACTTCAGGTTAAGGGAAGGTCATGAGAAACCTTCCTGTTCCTCTGTATTAAAGCCCATATTAAACAATTGCCTCATCTTCCATGTTTCTTGTCCTGCTTTCCAACAGACCCTCTCTAGAGTTCCCGGGCAATAGGATGGATGCCTTCCACTGGTACCTTTTATATGTATTTCTTAAGTACCAGGCTACGGGGGATGGAGGTGGGGGAGGTGAGGGTGAGTGGGGAGGAGAAGTCTTTTATTCTTTACTTTTGTCATATGACCACAGTATCTTTTTCTTTTTTCTTGAGAAACATTTACTTACTGTGTATAAGTACCTACTATGAGTAAGTCACTATGGCTTGGCCCTGTAGATACAAAGATTAACCAATCCCCTTCTTGAGTAGTTTATGTTTATGTGGAGGTGGGGGAAGGTCAAGGGGGAGTTTTACATGTATATATCGAAATAAGTGAATAGAAAATAATTTCTTTTTAACCTTTAGCCTGTGATTTCCCTGAGAACAGGGACAATCTTTTTTCTTTCTTTGTATCCCCAATGCTTAGCACATTGCCTAGCACATAGGCACTTAATAAATTCTCATTAACTTGACTTGATACCTTTTATTTTTACATCACAGTCATTTTGGGGACATACTCTATCTTCCATCCTCATACATACCCCTCCTCCACCCACAGATTGACTCTTCCCTTGTGACAAAGAAAAACAGTTAAACAACCACAACTGATTTATTGCCTATATATGATAGTGTAACATCATTCTGCCCTATAGTTGGGTCCTCCCTCTCCTTCCCCATTTTTGCCAAGGGAAAGGTGGTATATTTCATTATCTGTTCTTTGAACCATCATTCATTTTTCAATTATCCAAGGTTTGGCTTCCTTTTAATAATCTTTTCATTTCCATTGTGGTCGGCATGGTGCCTGTTGCTCTTCTAGTTCTGTTTACTTCATTCTGTATCAAATCATACAAACATTCCTGTTTCTCTGAATTTCTTTCTTCATATCCCTTCTTACGTGGTACCTTATAATTGTATCTTTTATCCTGTTGCTTGGGTTCAGGTCACAATTGGCAATATTATGGAACCTACTTATACATGGGCATGCATCTTTCCATGGCCCTTTGGGTACAATTGTATTTCTTTTAGTATCATGGTCTTCCAGAATTTGACTTTCTTTTGTAAATACCAGGGCAGCTGGAATTGCCTGAGAGTAAATTGTCAGGGATGACACTGAGATTGCAAACCTGGGTTATTGGAAGGCCAGTGATGCCCTGAAGAGAAAGGGGAATATTTGGAAAAAAGGGATGCTTTGGGGGAAGGGGGGAGAGAACCAAAAAATTTTTTTATATTCATAAAAAGGGCTTTTATAACAGTTAGGAGCATGGAATTATTGAGAGTACTTTACTATTTCCCAAGTGCAATTTAGCTCTTTTTCCTCTCCAGTTCTGATACAAGCTTATTGCTCAACTGCAGGGCTTGTCCAGGATATATATGATATCTGACTAACTCAATCTTCTTCCATTCAACTTGGTTCACAGTCTGGGCAATAGGCATTCTTCATCAGCTTTGTTTTTCCTGCATGGCTGACTAAACTCCCGTCTTTTCTTTTTCATGGAAATCCATAAAAACTCCCTTGATACATTTAAAATAGGGTTCCATTTAGAAAAATTCTATCAAGACACAACTTCTTGCATCTGTTGAGTTAAGTGAATTACATCATACTTGAGTTCTAGTCTACTATACTTTAAAGGGTCATCCCTTAAGGTCACTGATTTTTTGCAGGGCCTTTTAAACAGATGCTATGACTTCTCAGACAGGAGAGAAGCTGCCAGAGTTTAAGTAGTAAGGAGACTATAATTTGGTCCAACTATTCTGGAAAACAATTTGAAATTAATCCACCATTTATTCAAGGCCAGTATCGATGAAACAGTGAATCATTGTGTGCCAGGCACTGTGCTAAGCACCAGAAATACAAAGACAAAGGCAAAACAGTCCTTACCCTCAAAAAGCTGTCATTCTGATGGGAGAAGTAACATGTACACACACACATACACATATATACACATATAGACACATTCATTCCTATGTATGTATGTATATATACGAGTATGTATTATTATATGAAAAATTCATATACACAGATACAGTAAAAAAAAGTGACTAAGATTTATATAACACTTTAAGGTTTGCAAAGCACAATCAAAATTATCTTATTTTACCCTCACAACCCTGTGAGTTTGGTGCTATCATTCTACCCATTTTACAGACTAGGAAACTGGTACAGAGATTAAGTGACTTGCCTAAGGTTGCATAGAAAGTGCGGAGGCTACTTTTGAACTCAGACGTTCTTTGACTCCAGGACACAGTACTCTTTACTGTGCCTCCTTGCTTCCTTTGTTCACTAGATTTAGTGCCTACTATGTTCCAGAAACTGTGCTAAGAGCTTCTTCCAGGTGGGAAAACCTGCTCGGATCAATGGAGATCAGCACCTTCTCTACAAAGCATAGTCTGAGTCTTGGAGAGTTGTTGGAAGCACTGATTAGTTAAGAACTTGACAAAGGGTCACAGGGCCAGCTAGGATGTGTCAGAATCAGGGGTGGGGAACCTGCAGCCTTGAGGCCACATGTGGCCCTGTAAATCCTTTAGTACAGCCCTTTGACTGAATCCGAACTTCACAGAACAAAGTTCTGTCAAAGGACCACACTTGAGGACTTAGAGGGCCACATGTGGTCTTGAGACCATAGGTTCCCCACCCTTGACCTGAGTGAACCTAGGGTTTCAGGGTCAGCTCTCTATTTTATAGAGATGAGAAAGTGGCCATAAGGGTGGGGAATTTTTGATGTCTTCCCAGTCATTTTATTTTTAATAACAATATTGTTCCTTATGTAGGGTGCTAATTTTAGATGAGAGTGACAGCACTGGAATCCTTCCGTGGGAAAGAAATAACTCAGTTTAGCGCCTAATTTGAAGCATAATTAGGAAAGTAGGAAATTTAGAAAATACGAAATTCCAACCGCTTCCTTCTCATAACCTACCAATGATTTTGCCCCAGCTAAACATACAGTATTAATTCTTCCTTAATACAATGTCTAGTGCTGTTTTCTCCAGAGACAGAAATTTCTAGATAATGATACTGGGTTCAGAATACACAAGAGGGTGATCTGAGTTTTGTCCACTAAAAAATGCCCAGCCAAGAGGGTCCAGTAGGATGCTAAAAGCTTAATAGAACAAGACTTAAGTCAATTTCTAGTCTAGGAGACAGTAATAACAATGGCATCTACTTCTGGGAGCTCAGCCTGATATGTTGGCATTGTTAGAATTTGTCCAGTCTGCTTTGGGAGTCAGTTCAATCCAGCCTATGTTGATTCACACCTTACAAAGTGTCAGTGACTAAGGAAAGGAGTCACACTCACACAGTGCTGAAACTTTCAGCCTCCCTTGATGATGACTTTGGATTTAGCAAGTGGGAGGCAATGGATCTGGGTAAGGAAGAGAGACTATAAAAGTTCATAAGACTTATGGGAGCCAGAAAGAATGACTATCCCAGCTGTCTTCTTTCATAGGCAGCATTGGATCAACATCTCATTTCAATACAGGGAAAGCAAGTAAGAAGATGAGTGCAGAATTAGAGTCAAAGTATAAACTGGACAGGGCTAGTAAATTAAAAAAAATTTAATGCATTATTTATTTTAAACATGCTTTTCTTTTTAAGTTTTGAGTTCCAAAATCTCTGCCTGCCTCTCACCCCTTTTCCCATTCACTGAGAAGGCAAACAGTGTATCAATTATACATGTGAAATAATGTAAAACATCTCCATTATTACTCATATTTTTTTAAAACAAGAAAAATAAAGTGAGAAAATGATACTTCAATGTGCACTCAGAGTTCATCAGTTCTCTGGGGGAGAGAGGGGAATAGCACTTTTTTTGTCATGAGTCCTTTGGAATTGTCTTGGGGCATTATTGATCAGAGTAGCCAAGTCTTACATAGTTATTACAAAATTGCTATTACTGTGCAGAAGAACTACTGGTTCTTTTCACTTCACTTTGCATCAGTTCATATAGGTCTTGCCATGTTTTTCTGAACCGCCCCCCCTTGTCATTTCTTAGAGCACAGTAGCACTCCATCACAATCACATACCACAACTTGTTCGGTCATTCCCCAAATGATTGACATCCCTCAGTTTGCACTTCTTTGCCACTACAAAAAGAGCTGCTATAAATATCTTTGTATGTAAAAGTCCTTTTCCTTTTTCTTTGATTTCTTTGGGATATAGACCTAGTATTGCTGGGTCAAAAGGGCATACACAATTTTATAACCCTTTGGGCATAGTTCCAAATTGTTTTCCAGAATGGTTTCACCAGTTTACTACTCTGCCAGCAATTCATTAGTGTACCTATTTTCCCCTCCTCACTTCCAGTATTTGTCATGTCTGACAGTTGTGAAGTGATGTTGTAGAGTTGCTTTAATTTTCCTTTTTCTAATTAGTAATGATTTAAGGCATTTTTAATATGACTATAGATAGCTTTGATATATTCTTCTGAAGAGTGCCTATCCTTTGACCATTTAATCAGTTGGGGAATGGTCCTTATTTTTATAAATTTTATTCAGTTCATTACTCATATATATACTCCAGAAATGAGGCTTTTATCGGAGAAAATTGGTATGAATTTTTTTATATTTATATCTGTGGTACCTTTTAGTAAAATGTAGTTTCCCTGATTATCTCTTTTAATTAGGTCTATTTTTGCTTTTGCTTTGTCATAGGTCATAATTACTATGCTTACCTTTTTAACTTCAGCTGAAGTTAAACTTCAACTCTTTATTTTAACTCTGTGTGTGTGTTTTTCTTTCAAGTCTATCTCTTGTAAACAACATGTTGTTGGATTCTGGTTTCTAATTCATTCTGCTATCTGCTTCAGTTTTATGGGTGAGCTCATCTCATTCACATTCATAGATATGATTGCTAACTGTATCCTTCCTTCTCTACCATTGTCTTTTGTTTCTTCCTCTCACTTCCTCTCTTCCTTTTTATCCTGTCCCTTCTCAAAAGTCAGTTTTGCTTCTAATCACTGCCTCCCTTAATCCACCCTCCCCTTTATCCTCTCCCACTTTCTCTTACCCCTTTCTCCTCCTATTTTCCTATTGGATAAGTTACATTTCTATACACAACAGTGAATAGATATATTCTTCCCTCTTTGAACCAATTTCAGATAAGAGTCATGTTCCAGCATTGCTGGCTAACCTCTCTATTTTCTCCTCCATTATAAAAGCTCTTCCTTCTATGCCTCTTTTATGAAAGAAAATTTTCCCCATTGTACTTTTCTCTACCCTTTTCTCCCAGTGCATCTCTCTTTCTCACTTTATTGACTCTGCTGCTCCAAAATTTATTTGAGACATTATTTTAAAGTTGTTTGGAGAAGAATGTTGGAAGAGTCCAGTTGCCCCTAATCTGCCATCTTGGTTCCATCCTATCCTTTGACAGTAAATTTTCAGGAAGATTTTGTTGAGACTGTGGACTCAACTTTAGGGAGTTAAACCAGTAGTTTTCAAAGTGTGGAATTCCAGTGCCTGGGGGTCACCAAGACCTTTCTAGGGGGTCCTCAAGGTAAAAACTCTTTTCATAATGGTAAGAAGACATTTGCCTATTAAAATCCTCTTCCCTTGTCCAACTACATACCTGTGTAAGGTCAAATTTTCTTCATATACTTCACCCAAAATGACATCACAACCAATTGAATGTAGAAGCAGATAGGTGAATGAATACAACTGTCTTCTACTAAGTCAGATAATAAAGATCCATAAAAATATGTAAAGCATTGCCACTCTTCTCACTGATTTTTTTAGAAAATATAGCTATTTTTGTGAAAAATATATTATGTTAACATGTAATGGGTTTATTATTATTTTTAAATGAGTTGATAAATATTTCTAATTTATCAGTTTTAATTTCTAATATGGTAAATATTGATTGATATAAGTAAAATATTAAAAAGGCTTTTTAGAGGGTCCTCAATCATTTTTAAAAGTATAGAAGTCCCTGAGTCCCAAAAGTTTGAGAACTGACTACTGAGTTAGAGGATCCTAACAGGAAAGATGATGTTGCCTATGATGATGGTGATGATGATGATGATTCTAAAAGTGTTTCAGAGGCTGAGAAAGAAGAAATCTGAAAAATGAAAAGCTGCTGGTCAGAGAAAACAGAGGACTTCAAATCTAAAAAGGATGCCAAAAAGCAATTATAAAACCTTACCTATTAAGTCCAGTGGGTCATAACTCTTAATAAGTTTTTTAAAGGAAGTGTTGTTATAATACATAGTGGAGAACAGCTTCTATAACATAGTCCTTTGTATCATAATTGTAATTCTTTTAAAAGAGTTTTCTTTTAAAGAATTGCAAGGAACATTTGCTACAGATTATGATTGGGGGGCTGATTACATCCATTTTGTAAAATGTAAGATTTGTATTGTACAAAAAGCAAATAACCATGATTCCTAACTATCTTTCACATTGTTGTCATCTACCCTCTAACGATACCCCTCACATGTTTAAAAAAACACGAAAAATTTCCAGTACAATTTGGCGATCAGAGTGTCAAAATATCCTAGTAATATTTTGTGGGTATTTTATTAGACTGACAGCTATATGTTACATTCTTTTGTCATTGTTCCTTCATGGCTTCTCTCATGAAAAATAATTTGCTTTTTTTAAGAGGCAAGAAGAAGGAATAATTGATAAAGCAGACATGAGGGCAAAGGATCATGGGAACAGATATTGGGGCTTGTCAGGGAAAGAAGGAAGGATATCTCTTTAAGGAGGTTAGGATTAAGAAAATGCATAGAGTTTTGAGGTAGGGAGGAAAGAAACTGAGAGAACTCAAATCAGATGTCTTTTAGATTCTCCGACAAATAGGAGGCAAAGTCAATATGCTAAGGGGAGGTTGGATTGGAATGCCAGAGGGCAGGAATTAATTCATTTTCCTCTCAGAATCCCCAGTGCCTAGGAGAGTGGTGTTTAAAAAATGCTTCTTGATTGGTTGGTTGATTGAAGCTAGAAAACATTAATTTATAGTGGACTCAGTCAACAATTTTGCAACTTTCTCCAGCAAAACCTTATAGCTCAGCTATGAGAGAAGAGAAAACAGATGATGGAAATTTCCTAAGGTTAGGATCATAAACGAGGTCAAAGTTAAGGGGACAAAGAAATCCAGGGTGCTAGGGTGAAGAGCATTGAAGTGACTGAAATGAAGTCCAGGATGGATTAGAAGACAAATAGAGAGCGCATTGGGCTGGTGGGCTATGATAATAGATGGGAGGTAAGGGATATTGAAGAAGTCTTGTTGAGCATGAGGCTCAGAATCCCAGAGTCACAAAATTCTAAATTGAAAGGATCAGTCCTTTCAGTCGAGTTTGATGCTTTGTGACCCCATTTAGGGTTTTCTTGGCAAAGTTACTAGAGTAGTTTGCCATTCCCTTCTCCATATCATTTTACAGATGCAGAAACTGAGGCAAACAGGGTTAAGTGTCTGACCCAGGATCACACAGCTAGAGTAAGGGTCTGAGGCCAGATTTGAACTCAGGAAGATGAGTCTTCCTGACTTCAGCCAAGCACTCTATCCAGCCCCTGGAAGGAACCTCAGAGATCATTTTAATCTGACCCATTTCTACCCCCAAATCTCCCTTACAACACTGATAGCCTTCTCTTGAGGAACACTATTGAAAGGGAACCCACCTTCTCCAAAGGCATCTCATTCCACTTTTGGATAGCTCTAACTGTAAGGAAGTTTTTCCTTATATCAAACCTAAATCTGTCTCTAAAATTTCCACCCATTGTTCATCTTTCTACCCTCTAGGCTCAGGCAGAACAAGACTGATCCCTTTTTCATATTCAAATACTTGAAGACAGCTCTTATGCTCCAGTAAGTTGTTTCTAGGTAAAACCTTCCCATTTCCTTGTATAACATGATCCCTAGGCTCCCTCACGCACCTGGTAACTTCCCTCTGGAAGTCAATGCAACAAACATTTATTATGTACCTACTAGATGCAGTCCGTGTGCTAATTGCCGGAGACATAAAGTCCAAAACTAAAATCAGTTTGAGGAGTTGTGCCTGGCCTATAGTAGGTGCTTACTATATATTTATTGGTTGATTGACCACTAATAGCAGGGAGACAAAACATATAATGTAGTGGAAGCCAGGAAAGGATGTTTTGGTCTGGGAAATCACAAGGTTGCTGAATGGAATCAAAGAGTAATCAAGTGACAAAGCTTGTTCAGAGGCAATGATAGTGTTCATTTGATTTTATCTCTCACAATAAGGGGCTGGAGCGGTGATGGTGGAGGTAGTGACTGGGTGCGTGTGCGTGTGTGTGTGTGCGTTTGTGTGCATGTGTGCATTTGTGTGTGTGTGTGTGTGTATTAAATAGCAGCGGTAGGGCAGAAAAAGGGGAGAAAGGATGAGAGAGTGCCCTGGAATTTGACAGATGACAGGTGTGTAGAATCAAGCAGATAGTAGGGACTTCAGAAGAGGAGACCCAATGTCATGGTGGGTAAAGCACTGGTTTAGAAGCAACTGTGGGGAACAAGGAAGTGCTGCTGACCTCCCCTCTATAGCCAAAGGGAAGGAGTTATTTTCATTGGAGTTATGAGAACAGTATTAAGAAAGGGAAGACAAATCTTGGCACAGTGGATAGAGTGCCAGCCCTGGACTGAGTTCAAATTTGGCCTCAGACACTTACTAGCTGTGTGGCCCTGGCCGCGTCACTTGATCCTGTTTGCCTCAGTTTCCTCATCTGTAAAACAAGCTGGAGAAGAAAATGGCCAACCAGTCCAGCATCTGGGCCAAGAAGACCCCAAATCGGGTCACAGAGAGTCAGACTCGACTAAAAGGGCTTAGCAACAATGAGTCAAATCTCCGTTAGGGCAAAAGAGTGAGAAGAGAACACGGGTGCAAAAGGCAGATGTGGTGGGGCTTGCCTGAAGGAAAATAAATGCCATTGGTGTTTGTCCTTCATTCTCATGACATCAGGGAGATGATGTCATGACTTCATGATTTGCAAGTGAATTGGATTGAAGTGAGGCAGGGCTGTACAAAGTCATCAGCCTCACTCTCTCCTCCAGCACCATCTGGGGCCAGTGGCAAGACAGGTCAGGATAACTGGAGATGACCCTGGGTGCAGTGGGAGACCTTGGCTTCCTTGAAGGAAAACAGATGGCATAGCTCCTTGAGAAAGGAACTCTTAGTGGGGTGGACTCTTGAGCCTTGGGAGACAGAGGCTAGTATTGGTTAGGACTGAGAATTAAGGCAGAGATAAGAAGGAATTGGGGGGGAAGGGAGGGCAGAGGAAACTTGTGCTCAGTTTGATGATTTTTGATAAGCATGAAGGAAGCAGGAAGATGGGAAGGAGGCTTCAAAAGCTTAGTGACAGCAGAGAATTTAGTTATCTGAGTGAAACTATTGTTTGGCCATTGGCTGGCCTCTTCCCTGCATGCTCCCACCTTGCCTTATTCCTGGACAAAGATGACTTCTAAAGGGTGCTCCCCATGAGTCAGGACCATGCATACTACAGCATCCATTCTATCTGCTTTTAGCCTGAAGGGCTGGTGGTTCAGTACTTACTTACTGGCTTTCAGAATAAAAGAGGGATACATTTCTTCTAAAATAAAAGAGTTGACCTCAGTGCTCTCAAAGCTTCCTCTTAGCTCTAACCTTCTGTAATTACAGACTTTTCTCATCAGAATTTGGTGGGGTTCATCAGGAAAGCCTCCCTGAAAAAGATTAGCTCCAAAAAAGGTACCAGGGGACTGTGATGAAAAGAGCACTGAATTTGAAGTAAGGGAACAGCATTTGAATTCTGAAGCTGCTACTTCTTAATTTTGTGACCTTGGGCTAATTCACCTAATTTCTCTGTGTCTCCACTTCCTCATCTTTAAAAAATGAAGGAGTTAGTCTAGCTGACCTCCCAGAACTCTTCCAACTCTAAATCTATGGTCCTATAAGGGGTGGTATGATTTTTATAAGAGCTAAGTATAAGAGTTTGTAAAAGCTAGATATATTAAGTGACAGGTTATATAGTGAATACCATTTTTCAGATATGGAAACTGAGGTCCAGAGGGATGGAATATCTTACACAGGGTATTGATAATAAGCCAATCCAGAGTCCAAAAGCAAACATGGAAAAACCTAGAACTTAGCCCAGTATTAAAAACCATTTGTCACATTGCCTTCCTTTGACTAAAGAGAGATTGGCTTTCCATAAGAATTCCAAGAGCACCCAGGCTATTCATGGCCATTTTTCAGTCCCCCTGCCATTGCCCCTGACTGTCTCCCACCAGCCAATTTCAGTTTTGATTCAGGAATTGGTTTTAAAATGTCATTTGAAAAAACCACACTTATACTCTCTGAACAAGATCTTTTTCATTTTATTTTGGAAATCATCATGGCTCAAGGGCTAAATAGAAGCTTGAACCAATCAAAGAACCTTCCCAGGGGCTCAAAAGAAACAGGAATCACAGAGCTGGCTGGCAGCACTGCAGAAAATAGACCTCATGGAAAGACCCATACGTGGATTTTGGGTGACCTTGACAATGGCAAAAATGGTTGTATTTTTATCTGGCCTCTTTCTCCAAGAAGCCCTAACTGTGCTCTACAGACATGATTTCATGTATACCTACAGCATGGGAGAACAGTGAGGCAGAAAGGACTATACCCATTTGTGGAGTGGAGAAACTAAGATCCCTCAGTGTGGATAGGGAAAACAACTTGTTTAAAGTCATGCACCAGGCTTAGTTATCCTGGATATAGCAACAGCAAAAAGAAAACAATTGATAATAGTAACTGCCAACATACACATAGGGCTTTAAGATTTACAAAGGGATTTTCCTATGTTATCTCACTTGATCTTCACAACAACCCTGTAAGAGAAATGCTATTATCCCCATTTTCCAGATGACAAAACTGACTTCCCCAGGGTCATACAGCTAGTGAGTGTCAAATTCAAGGCTGGAACTTAGCTTCTCCTGATTCCAAATCCAGCACTCTGTCTGATTTCCATAAAATACTATAGCAACTGAGGTGCCATTGGTAGTGCCCTGGGATTCCCCAAAGACTACAATCTCAAGGATTTCAAAGTTCAGTGCTTTTTCTTTCTTTCTTTCTTTTTTTAAACTTTCTTTTTTCTCCTCCTTCTGCCTTCTGGGAACACATCATCAAATCAGAAGAAATTTCAGTGAGGACAGTGTTCTGACCAAGACAGGTTAGGTCAGTGCTGCCTGATCTCCCCCAAAGCAGCCAGGTTGGTTTTTTGTCCTTATTTATCCTAGGCCCCAGGGGATTGATCATTGCAACTGAATGTCTCTTTGGCTATTTCTATTTGGCTATAATACAGCCTGTTCAGAACCTGAATGCTAACTTTATGCCTCTCAACTAATCTTTCATACAAACATCTCAACAAATGTTCAAGCCATCTAGCCACCTAAGTCTATTAAAACTTAGGGGAAAATAGAAGTTCAGGGAGCCAAAATGTCTTCCGTATAGTTATTAACAGTGGCATAGATTTAAAAGAGACCTTAGAGGCCAAAAAAAATCTAACCTCCTTATTTTAAAGAAGGGGAAACTGAGGTCCACCAAAGTGTTCTAGTGGAAATACAGGCTTGATTTGGGATCTGAGGACCTGCATTTGAACGCTGGATGTTATTGTATATGTGACTGTGAGCAAGTCATTTCACTTTTTTGGGACTCAGTTTGCCTCTCTGTAAATGAGAGGATTGAACTCAGTGGCCTCTGAGGTCTCTTCCAGCTCTAGATGTATGATCCTATCAATGACATGCCTATCATTATGTTGTTGGTAAATGTCAGAGATAGTACTTAAACCTCATTCTTCTGAAAGAAACTTCTGAGGAACTTAGAAGAAATAAGATTCCCTGAGAAGGAGCAGCATATCAAGGAAAGCATCCTGGGAATAGGCTAACAAGGTGAGGATGCCAGTCCCAACTTTGCTCCTTTCTATCTTGACATAGACAAGTTGTAACTGTCCAGAAAAGGGTTATCAGCATAATTCTTGTTGTTATTCTTGTTTGTCCTTGGTTGTCGAAGAGAAGCAATGACATCAAGAAGGTGAGGCCATGAGTTGCAAGTGAATTGGACTTAAGTGAGGCAGAAGTGTGCCAAGTTATCAGCCTTGTCTCCTCCAGAGCCATCAGAGTCCAATGGCAAGACGTAAGTCAAGATGACTTGTGATGGCCCCAGACGCAATGGGAGACCTGGGATTTTTTCCAGCATAATAAGAAAACTAAGGTGGACCTGTCCTTTGCGTAGTCTGTAGTTCAGCTAGTACTGGCCTCAAATTCCATCTCCTGTCTTTATGCCTTTCACTGGCTGCCATTCCTTTCTAGAATGCTCTGACCCCTCACCTTTGCCTTGTGATTTCCTTGGCCTTCTTCTAGGCTCAACCCCTTCTCCACAGGAGGCTTTTCCTGGGCCTCCAAGCTTTCTTTGCAACAAACTCAAGAGCCACTAGATAAAGAATACCTCTTCTTCTCAAATTATCTTCCAGCTAATCTACATATATCTTGTAAATAAGTAGTTATTTACAAATCATCTCCCTCACTAGAACGTACTCTTCTGGAATACATAAGGACTGTTCTTTGTTTTTCCTTGTGTCTCCAGAGTGCCTGGTAAATAAGTACTTAATAAATGCTAGTTGATTGACTGACAACTAGGAGTTCTTGATCAGGTGCAGATTGACCTAGGCCTATTCCTGCTCTTAGATTTTGGGATTCTGACAAACTTGTGTGACTTCCAACAGATCACTTAACCTCTCTGAGTTCCAGTTTCCCCATTTATAAATTAAAAATCTTGGACTGGATTGTCTCTATAGTTCCTTTTTGAGCCTATGAACTAGCTGGCACACTGCAGAAAATAGATCTGATGTAGAGCCTGAGGAGGAGGCAGTCCGAGGCTTAGGGCTGGAATTTCTCATTTTTATGCATGAGGAGAGATTAAATAACTTACCAATTGCCCCATGCTGGAGAATCCACATGGAAAGAAGAAGATAATTGAATGACTATATCTACTGCTCTTTAAATCAAGTCAAATTCAGTAGCCCCCAACAGGCTTCCCTGCCTCTACTTTTCTTCCTCTTTCAGGCCTTTGCTTACCTGCTAGGCTAAGCACATGCAGATAAATTATAATGGTCATGCCACTTCCAGGGAAATTGGACCAGATGTTTATTCCCCAGTTTTTTTGTTTCCTAGTAGATAAACTTTCAAATTCTATGCCTGGTTACCTCTGTACTCTCTGTGCTCTTTCTGAGGATTTCTTAGGATAGAAATGGGTGCTATTAATTTGTTGGCTCTGTCCCCAAAGGAGTGCTGACCAGATCGAAGGATATTGGAGCTTATTGCAAGTTTCACTGTGGCAAAAGTTAGTTAGAAACTAAGACTCTTTTGAATGCCAACCCAGCAGAGGTCCTTGAAATGAGAAGCCTAGCAAGAGGAGGGGTGATTTTCAGCATTCATTTTTCCTTTGGTCTTTCACTCAGCAAATGGGAGAATTCTTGAAATTTTTTAGGTGACCCTGGCAGGAAATAGAAAGAAATCCTGACTGAGATTTGCAAAGAACTAATTTGTCTTTTGCACTGCCTGGAGAGATGCTGAACCAAACATAAATGGCCTCCCTAAGGCATCACCTACAAAAAAAGAGAACCATCCTCTGAGGGGGCCCATCAAGAAAATATCACCTGGCCTGCTGAGCTACATGCCTGTCACCCCAGAAGGTGACTGAGGAGATTAGCCCTACTGGGCAAAAGGATGAAAAAATATAAGGAACATTGATAACACATTTTATCGTAGCTTTTTAGAACTGGAAGAACCTCAGAAATCACAAAGTGTAAAGGCTGAAAGAGATCTTGGAGATCATCAGAAGTTTTCATTGTTCAGTCTGAGGACCCTGAGCATGCCCAAAATAGTTTTGGGGAATCTGCGTGGTCAAAGTTATTTTTGTAATAATACTGAATTGTTTTCATTTCCATTATGGTAAATATGACCCAAAAGCACTTGGGGGTTCCCCAATAATGTTGAAGAAATCTGAGAACTGCTAGTCTAGTTGCAAGCCCTCTTTTTACAAATGAGGACGCTGAGGACCAAAAAGTCAAGTAAGTTGACCAAAGTCACTACACAGGAGATAGATGGCAGAGTCAGAATATGATTCTATGTCTTCTGACTCTATTAGTAGGTTTTCTTAGTTCTGGGTCATTTGAGCTTACACATAGCTAATGGTAGAATTGTGACTTTCATCAATCAAACATGTATTAAGTGCTTACTATGTGCCAGGTACTGTGTTAAGTGATGGGCGTGCAAAAACAGGCAAAAGATGTCCCTGCCCTCAAGGAGTTCATTCTCTGATGGGGGAGACAGCATGCAAGTCTATACAAAGCAAGCTATATACAAGATAAATAGGAAATAATTGACAGAGGGAAGACACTAGAATTAAGTGGGTATGGGAAAGGCTTTTTGAAGGAGGTAGGTTTTTTAGTTGAGACTTAAAAGAAGCCAGGGAAGCCAAGGGTAGAGATTAGGATGGAGAGCACTGCAGCACAGGGGACAGCCAAGGAAAATGTCTGGAGCAGAGAAATGGAGAGGTATGTTCTTAGAACATCCAAGAGGCCCGTGTCACTGGATTGAAAAGTACATGTCTGGGAATAAGGTGTAAGAAGACTGGAAAGGGAAAAGAAGGCTAGGTTATGAAGGACTTTGAATCCCCAAAAGCATTTTGTATTTGATCCTGGAGGCAATAGGAAGCCATTAGAATTTATTAAGTGCAGGAGGAGGAGAAGGAGGGAGGTTATGATCAGACTTGCCTTTTAGGATAATCACTTTTTTGGCTGAATGGAGAATAAATTGGAGAGAGGAGAGACTTGAGGCAGGCAGATCCACCAACAGTCTCAAGGTGAGAAGAGGGGTCAAGGACCTACACTTACCCCATTTTTCTGTTTCCTAGTCCTCTGCTCTTTTCAATATATCAAATTTCCTTTGAATAACAGGTGGTAACATTTTTACCAGTCCCAGAATCCAACAGGTTGTAAGGCCAAAGTCTCCCACTGTATCTGGGACCATGTCTAGTTGTCCCGCCAATGAACCCAGATGACTTGGGAGGAGAAAGTGAGGCTGGTGACTTGGCATAGCCCTCCCTTAAATTCAATTCCCTCACAAGCCAAGGCATCACCTTCCTGATGTCATGGTGCTCTTTGACAACAAAAGACAAGCAACAGCTACCTACATTCCCTTCTAGTGCCCCATGTTCACAGGCTCAGCGAACATCATTGTTTCCTATGTAGTCAATATTCTTCCCTCCCTGAAAACTCTCCAGGAGAGAAATTGTGGAATGAGCTTGTTAGATTTCTTTTAGGTCTGATGTTGGAATTCCCTTAGGTCTATCGCTTGCACTAATTCGCAAAATGGACTGACTCTCTTACGAGAGTTCTGAGTACTCTTCAATCATTGTCTGGAGCTGGGATTGAGGGATTTAGTTCTTCTCTATCTCAGTCTCCTCTCCTCACCACCTTCCCCCACAGAATCCATGCCCTTTTAATCTCCCTCATGTCCACAGAGTGTAGTACACATTTGTATCTGCCACATTGGATCCCCCGCATGATTGCTTCCTGGTCAACTGGGAGCTTTTTTCTTTCTTCCCAGAATGTTCCCTGAGGATATCTCATTATTTAGTAAAGGTTTTATGCTTTATCTTTTTTTTTCTCTTCCATTTTCCTCCTTCCATCAAACTCTAACTCTCATCTTGCTGCACTCTATCCTTCTTTCAGGAGCTTTCTGATAGGAGTGAACTGGGAACATCAAATATGGAGGAGACCCAGAGAGAAGGAGGTGCCTGGCTGAGACTATTCAGCACAGCTGCCTACACACTCATTTCTTCAGACTATTCCCCCAGAAGCTGGCCAGTTGTTTTCCAAGATCATCACCTAGCCTTCCCTTCTTCCAACTAGCCATGGGGATGAGTTGGGACAATGCTGTAGAATCATACTTTAGTCAGACTTGAAGGGCTTCACCCCAGTACTCCAATGGGCAGATTATTTTCTTTCAGTAATGTAACAATGCTATCAAACAACCAGCCCTTACTAAGAGCCTCCTATGTACCAGGTATTACTTTAAGTATTGGAAATTAAAAAGCAACAGCAGTAGATGGCAGCCTCATCCACACCTATCCTACCTGTATGACTGCCGTCCATGTCTTCCCATGAATTTGCAACAGAAGGTCTACCCAATATGCTGGGGGCCTTCCTTCCTTTCTCTTTTTGTGAGCCCTCCATAACCTAGCCCCATCTTGCCTTTCCAGTCTTCATAAATCTTACCTCCTCCCCCAACATACTCTTAGATCCAGTGACAACACTGGCCTTCTTATTGTTCCTTGAACAAGACACTCCATCTCTTAACTCTGAGCATTTTCCCTGGTGGTTCCTCATGCTTGGAATGGTCTCCCTCCTCCTGGCTTTTCTGGCTTTCTTCAAGTCCCAGCTAAAGTCCCACTTTCTAGAGCAAGCCTTTCCCAAATTTTCACTTAATTCTACTAATCATTTCCAACTTACCCTTTATACAGCTT
Organism: Bettongia penicillata ogilbyi; assembly: GCA_023548195.1. Taxonomy (NCBI): domain Eukaryota; kingdom Metazoa; phylum Chordata; class Mammalia; order Diprotodontia; family Potoroidae; genus Bettongia; species Bettongia penicillata. Next base: position 7,737,378 of record JAJHZJ010000162.1, on the reverse strand, counting down.
GTTTGTACATATTTGTTTGCGTGTTGTCTCCCCATTAGATTATAAGCTCCTTAAACACTGTGAACAGTATAACAGTGAGATTGTAAGAATGATTAACTGTGAAAGACTTAGCTGCTTGGATCAAGACAATGATCCAAGATAATTCCAAAGGACCCATGATGCAAAATGCTATCTGCCTTCAGAGAGAGAACTGTTGAACTCTAAATAAAGATTGAGTTATACTTTTAAGCATTTCTTTAATTTTGTTTTATTTTGTTTCTATTGCAACATGCCTAATATGGAAATATGTTTCATATGACCTCATCTGTATAATCAAAATTAAATTGCTTGCCTTCTTAAGGAGGGAGAGGGAAAGAATTTCAAACTCAAAATTTTTAAAAATTATTGCCAAAATTTCTTTACATGTAATTGGGAAATATTCAATGAAATAAAAATAATTTTTAAAAATTAAAAAATTTTAAAACTACTAGCTAAAAGAAAAAAGATTATAAGGTCCTTGAGAGCAGGATGTGTCTTTTGCCTTTTTGTATCCCCAGTGCTTAGCACAATGCCTGGCACACACATGTTTGTTGACTGACTGAATAATGCAATGATGATGCCAATGGAGCATGTGGACTGTCTATCAGCTTGTTAATTCCAACCTGCTATTTGTTTGTCTGTTTGTTTTTAAGACCAGGTGTTCCCATATCAGCTGGGCTGGAACTGAATCTCACTGCTGACTGACACAGAAATTTTGACTTGCATTTTTTTCAGCCTGGTCCAACTGACTTCTCCCTAGACAACCTAGTAGCATCCCACTCCCAGGGACTGATCATATTAGTACTAGACAGTAGAGATATCCAGTTAGCTCCATTGTGGCTCAGGATTCCAGAGATAACCTACCAGCCTCAGCATTCCCTATAAAAGGGATTACAGGTGTGTGCCACTAGACCCAGCTGAAACCATTCATTTCACAGACAAGAAAACTGAAGGGAAATTTGGAGAGTGAGCAACTTGTCCAAGGTCATGCTGATGAGCTCTTGTGCTTCATGGGGCCCTATTGGTGCCCCTGTTGTTCCAGCATGATCAGCCTGATTATATCAACGTTTCCTGGAAACAGCTAAGACACCCATGACAGGTGGGCCCGACAGCTGTTGTAGTTACAGGACAATTCCAGAAGCTTGAGCCTCAATAATCAGCTCATGTACAGAAGAGCCCATAGTAAACTACACAACAAAAATGGACACGTGCTAGGCTTTGCGGGCTTCACCCTGGGAATCCATGCTTGCTGCTCTCACGTTCTGCCTTTGATGGAAGTCTGCATCCCCATGTTACATTCTCTGGACACCCCCCACGGTGTCCTTGCATCTCAAGGGAGCATCTTGGCTGTCCCTTGCAATGAGGTTCTCCCTCCTCAGGCGTCTTTGCAGATGGACTTGTTGGACCCCACCCCAGACTCAGTGCAGTGCTTGAAGGTTCTGATGGCAGCTACTCACTCCCCATTCTAGGGCATCCTCATCCAGCGCTTGACACATGATCCAAGACTTCTGGGGATCACGGAGTGGGCTCAGGATCAGTGGGAGGGAGCGGTTGTGTAAGTCATGGAATAATCTGATTCCCTCCATGTTTGTTGTTGTTTTAAGTCTGGTCCCTTCAATATACAGAGTATCCCCAAAGTCTTAGTGCATTTAAAGTTCCTTAAAGCATAAAATGGCACTAAGACTTTTGGGGCAACCTGTATTTAGAGGGATCGTGGCTGTACTTCCTATAGTTTGTGCAGCACTTCCTATGTTATTAGTGTTCAGTGAAGACAAAAGCAAGTAATTATTATTTCCTAGGTGTATGATTCCATAGAAGGGAAAGGAAGCATTTATGTAGCACCTATTATGGGCCAGGCATTATACTACATGTTTTTATAATATTCTTGTTGGACTCTTATCACAACACTTTGAGTCAGGTGCTGTTATTGTCTGGGACTGGATTTGAATTTTAGACTCAGAGTGCTATTCCACTGTGTCACATAGCTGTCTATAAGAAGGAAGGAAGGATGGAAGGGGGAGGGAGGAAGGAAGGAAGGAAGGAAGGAAGGAAGGAAGGAAGGAAGGAAGGAAGGAAGAGGAAAAAAGGGGGAAGGAGGAAGTGAGGAAGGAAAAAGGAAGGAAAAGAAAGAAAAAGAGAGGAAAGAAAGGAGGGAGGAAGTTAAGGAAAAGGAAGGAAGAAAGAAAGGAAGAAAGGAAAGGAAGAAAGGAAAGGAAGGAGAGAGGGAAGAAAGGAAGGAAGAAAAAAGAAGGGAAGGGAGGAAAGGAGGAAGGAAGACTTTATTAAGTACTTACTATGTGCCAGGCACTGTGCTAAATGCTGGGATATAAATACAGCAAAAAGACGGTGAAGATCCCTGGCATGGGGTCATAGTTTGAAGTCCAGGAAATCAGGAGCAGGGCAGAGAGAGAAATGAAGGCAAGAAGGCACATTGAAACTCCAGGAGGAATTCACAGATGGAAGAATGGGGCAGTCTGGGTAGAGGGATATTCCAAGGTGAGTTATATTCCAAGGGGGTGGTTAGCTGTTCCAGTGCAAGGAGGCTTGGACCTGGCACTGAGGGAAGTCTCAGGATGAGTGAGCAGTTAGAGGGGTCATAGTTCTGAAGTCCAGAGAGAGTCAGGAACAGGGCCAGCAAGGCCTGGTACAGATGTTCCCCAACTACACCCTCTCATTCTGTGTAGTTTCTTTTCTACATCTTGCTGTAAATCCTCTACAGAGGATCCACCCAAAATGCTAGAGGCCTTCACTAGTTCTTTTAATATTTCATGGATCCCAGGCCTACACTCAAGCTGTCCATGTGTTATCTCATACTTTTACTATATAATTGACCTACCTCCTATTCCCAATTAAAAAGGCCTCTGATGTTGTCTTTTCACCACATCCAATACACAAATCAACAGTAGGTTATCAGCATTAGACACTTTACTAGCTGTGATATCCTGGGCAAGTCACTTAACCTCTTTCTGCTTCAGTTTCCTCATCTGTAAAAAAAGGGGATAATAATAGTTCCTATCTCCCAGGGTTGTTATGAGGATAACATGAGATAATATTTGTAAAGTGCTTTGTGAACCTTAAAGAACTATAGAAATGCTAGTTGTTATTACTATTGGCAGTACTTTTCTGATGCAACTCCATGGCTACAATTCATAAAATACCTGAATAATTTAATATCTGAATTAAATATCTGAATAATTTAAGGTGCAGTTCACCCAAAGGGCAAGGTAGAAGTATATGATGGGTATGAGGGAGACTGAAACATATCACTAATAAGTTATATAAAGTAGCATGAAAGGTGAAATTAAATAGGTGTGTGATTGGAAAAGGAGGTAGGTTGCACACGTAGGGAAAGGGATGAGCAATGATGATTCTCCTGGAGGAGGCAGAGGGGAGGGGAAATCCAGGGGTGATCGGGCAGAGCAGGAGGGGTGGCCGAGCAAGGGGATGTAGGGGATAAAGCATAGAGGAGAGAATCTGGTTGAACCAAGGAATGAAAGGGAGACTAGAGTTGGGATAATGGGCTGGGAGAGCAGAGAGGGAGGGGTGAGGTGACTGAAGTTCCTATCGTTTAGGAAGAATGAAGGACAAGAGAAGAGAGAGGGAAAGGGCGGTAGCTGGTTGGGATAGAAAGGCACCTTCTAATAGAGGAGACAACATATAAAAAACATACAGAGCAGATGAAATTAATCTTAGAGAGGCAAGCATTAGCATTTAGGGAAAAGGAAAAGTTTCATGCAGAAGATGATGTTTGAGCTGCATCTTTTGTAATTTTTTGGTATATATTTGTTTTAGGTTTAATCTGTTTTATTTATTTTGTTTTTAAAAATTCCCAATTAAATTTATAAAAAATTTTGACATCTATTTTTCTAAATTTCGAGTTCCAAATTCTCTCCTTCCCTCCTGCCTTTCCCCCACCTCTTGAGAAGGCAAGCAATATATCAATTATACATATGAAGGTTGAATTGCATCTTAAAGGAAAAGAGGGAATCTGAAGCAAAAAAAAAAGGGGGCCAGGCTGTGTAGAGCTTTAAAAGCTAAACAAGAGTTTTTATTTTATTCTAGAAGCCACTAGATTTGATTGAATATAGGAATCACATGGTTAGGTATGTGTTTAGGGAAAATCACTTTGGCAGCAATGTGGAGGGGTAGCCTGGAGTGGGGAGAGACTTGGGGCACAGAGAAAGAACAACCAGGATTTCAACAAAGTTATCTGGCAAAGTTTTTCCTGTTAATCTTATGGACAAGATGGAAAGATATTGGCTAGATGGTAACACAGTTACATACAGAACTGGTTGAATGGCTAGACTCAAAGAGTAGTCCTTATTGGCTTAATGTCAGTTTATAAGGAGGTCTCTCGTGTTGGCTAGGGTTGTTGAATAATCTAGGCAAGAGGTAGTGAGGGCCCTAATTAAGGTGGAAGCTGTGTGAGAAATGATACATAAAGGTAGAAGTAGCAAGATTTACAACTGATTAGATATGGAAGGTAAAGAATCAGGGATAATATCAAGACTGAGACCCTGAGATGCTAAAAAGATGGTTGTGCTTTCTACAGAAATTGTTGTTTGTCCTTGGTTCTTGAAGAGGATTGTGACATCAGGAAAACAATGAAATGGCTTTGAATTTAAGTGAGACAGGACTCACTTAAATAAGTCACCAGTCTTATTTTCTTCTATAGCACACCATCTGGGTCCAATGGCAAGATATAGATCAGAATGACTGGAGATGGTCCCCTTTCTCCAGAAATAAAGAAGTTTGGAAGAGGGGATAATTTAGGACAAATTCTTAACATTTTTTATATCACGGACCCCTTTGGCAATCTGGTGAATCCTATGGTCTCCTCAGAATAATGTTTTTAAACAATTGAAGGAAATGTGAAATTTCAATCAAAAGTTAGTGAAAATAGAGATGTAATTTTTTCCCCATTCAAGTTCATGAAATCTGAATATATTCTTGGGCTTAGAAGTTAAGAACCTATCACTTAGGAGGAAAGAAAATGAGTTTAGCTTGAGGTATATTGGGTTTTAAATATTTCTCTGGGACATCCAGGTTGAAAACTATTTCCTGTTTCTCTTGACATCACTATCTTCCTTCCAATCACTCAGTTTTGCACATTTGGCGTCCTCCTCAATTCTTCACTTTCCATCACCCCAAATATCTACTCACTTGCCAAATCTTCCTATTTTTCCTTCCCCATGTCTTGAATCTGACACTATCTCACTACTCACAAATCACTTCCTTAGTTTGGGGCCTCATCACTTCTCAAATGGACTATTGCAATGGCCTCCCATTTCTCTAAAAGAGAACATTTTAGGTAACTTGGAGGAGGAGGAGAACCTGGCAACTGGAGGACCAGGAAAAGCTTCATTCAGAAGGTGGTGCTTGAACTGAGTTCTGAAGGAAACTAGGAATTCCAAGAGATGGAGGTGAGAAGTGAGAACATTTCAGGCATAAGGAACGGTAAGAACAAAGACGCCATGTATAAGGTACAGTGAGTTGACCAATATAGCTGGACCATTAAGTAAGTGAAGAGTAATTCTATAATAAGGCAGCAAAGGAAGGATGAGGGTTGTGAAAAACTTTCAGTGACAAACAGGAATATCTTTTTAACCCAAGAATTAATAGTGGACTTGCAAAGTTTATTGAGTTAGGAAGGGAGAACATGACATGATTTGCAGCTATTTTTCAGTCATGTGCAACTCTTCATCACCCCATTTGGGTTTTCTTGGCAGAGATACTGGAGTGATTTGCAGTTTCCTTCTCCAGCTTATTTTGAAGATGAGGAAATTAAGGCAAACAGGGTTAAGTGACTTGCCCAGGGTCACACAGCTAGTGAGTGATTGAGATTGGATTTAAATTCAGGGAGATGAGTCTTCCTGACTCCAGGCCAAATACTCCATCCACTGTGCTAATTAACTGTCTGCCAGTATGTCGTGCATGACATGGCAGACCTATGTTTTAAGAAAATCACCTTGGAAGCTGAGTGGAGGATGGACTGGGGAAGGGGAGATACTGAAGACAAGAACACAAATAGGATGCTATTGCAATGAACAGTTCAGGTAGGTGGTGGTGGCGGCTTAGACTAGGAGGATATCTATAAAAGGGGATAAAAGGGAGTAGATATATGTCATAGAAAGGATCAGATCTATCAACTGATTGGCATGAGCAAAAGTAAAATTTAGGACAGTATCAAAGTTGCAACCATGGATGACTGGAAGGAGAGGGTTGGACAATAATAGGAAAAACTTGAGGGTAAGACTTTACATATACTTCTCCTAAATTTCATCTTATGTGATTTCCTATATGGCATCTTGTGTGACATCCTAGGCTGGGAAGATATTTTTGGATCAGGCTATATCATCTACTGTGTTAGCTGTACTTCTTATTCTTCTAGCTTCAAATCTTTCTGCAAATTTGATAAGCACTCCACTTATTCCTTTATCTGAATCATTGATAAAAATGGTCATCAGGATAGGGCCATGCCTTGATCCCTGGTCACTGCACTGGAGACCTCCTTGCAAACTGACATCAAGCCAATAATGACTACTCTTTGGGTCTAGCTGTTCAACCAGTTCTATATGTAACTAAATGTCCTATCATCTAGTCAATATTTTTCCATCTTGTCCACAAGATTAACAGGAGAAACTTTGATAACTTTGTTGAAATCCAGCTATAACATTCCCATCATATATTGGTGTGTTCCCTTGGAAAAAAAATAGTTAATGATTATAGCCTGAGGCATAGCAATTGGAGCTGTCCACAGCTGAAATGGGCTTCCTTGGGAGAAAATGGGTACATTCTCATTAGTGGCCTTGAAGCTAAGGCTGGATGACTACTTATATATTGTAAGGGGAATTTTTGTTCAGATATAGTTTGGACTATATGTCCTCTGAGACCAACTCTTAAATTCTGTGAATTTAAGGAGCTAGTAGGACATGGTAATTGTGTATACCTAGTGGGCCATTGGAAATCCAGACTAGAGTTCAGGGGAGAGGTTTTGTAGTTAATTAAATCACCAGGGAGAAAAGGGGGGAGGGGTCAAAGGTAAGAGGAAGACCCAAAGAGCAAGCAGTACAGAAGTCAAACAAGGGAAGAAGGCAGAATGGTACAGTGTCCAAAACTACAGAGAAGGTAAGGAGAATGAGGTCTCAGGAAAAGCTTGTTGGATTTAGCTATGAGAAAGTATTGAGTGACCTTGGATAAAAGCTGTTTCAGTGGAATTAAGGCGATATAAGCCAGACTGAAAGGGGTCGAAGGAACTTTGTTCTTAGAAAATCTGTCAGTTGAAGTATTACTGTATTGGGTAGTTTAACTAGAATTTAGAAATATCCCTGTCTCCATAAGCTCATAGAGGAGACTGTGCAACTTGTTTTGTGGTGTATCTAATATTACTATGCACTTGATGCATAATTTTTATAATGATGAAGTGCATATATACAGACAATATATATACTATATTATTCATTATTGTCCTCAGCCTTTATGAAGCCATTTATTTACTATTATGCATGTGTCCTTGTACAAAGCAAATTAAACACATGGGAACAGCTGTCTAGATGCTTACTTACAGTCTGAGGCAGCCCCAACATGGACATACATATTAGGAAGCAATAGAGACAATTAAACCAATTTAATGGATAACTAAAATGTGGCAGTGCGTTATGTCTGATCCAAGGGGGAAATGCGCTTAGTGGGCTATTGAGTGAAGAAGACATAGTTGTTGGAGTTTGGAGTAGAGGAATGACTAGATCTGTGTAAAGGGAAAATATGTTGAAAGGATTGTAAAGAATGGTTTGGAAAGGGGCAGATTTTTTTCATTCTTTGCATTTGTATCTCCAGCTTGGCATATAGAAGACAAGAAGTGCTTCAAATACAAATGTTATCTGAGAAGAGATTCAAACTCAGGTCTTCTTGACTCTAAGTCCAATACTCTATCACTCTGTCAAGCTTATGGTAGTGAAGACTGAGAAGACTGGTTAGACTGGGGAAAGGAAACAAGTATTTGTTAAGTGCCTACTATATGCTAGGCACTGTGCTGAACTTTACAAATGTTATCTCACTTGATCCTTATAACAACTCTGGAAGGTAAGTGCTATTATTATCCTTACTTTACAGCTGAGGAAACTGAGGCAGACGGAGATTAAATGACTTACTTTGGGTCACACAGCTTCACTGGACTGAATCCAGCCCTCTATCTACCACTCTACTTATCACAATAATAGAAATAAGAAGGTATCGTAGCAATACTGTCTTGGGATAAGTTTGTTCTAGGATGGTGATAGAGATTAGATAAAAGAAAAAGGGTATCTAAGAGATATTTTGAAGTGAAAATGGAGAGATGTTTAATTCCAGTTAAAAACCCAGAAACCCCAGTCCTTATCTTGCAGATTTTCCCCTTTCTATATAACCCTGGTGCATCAAATTGTGGGAATGCTATTCTCTCTATTCGGTCCTCTATCCTGGAAGGGCAAAGCTGAATCACACCCAGACCCCATCAACCAGACTTTGCTTGTCTCTAACCATGACGTCTTTTCTTTCTCACATTGGAGGCTGGAGCTGTAATTAATCACGCTATCACAGCAATCAGCTTACTTGTTATCCTGAGTCAAGGTGATGGCCCTCAAGTCCATGGGGTCCCCTCTTCTTCTATTTTAGGGAATTGATGTTAAATGAAACAATTTTGTACAATCACAAAAACTCAGAGGAAAATTCCTAACATTCAGAAAAGAGTTTGTTTCTCGTTACTGTCCAACTCTTCTATGGCCCTGTGGACCACAGGGTTCATGGTATTTTATTACAAAGATACTGGAGTGTTTTTATCATTTCCTTCTCTGATGAATTAAGACAAACAGAGGTTAAGTAACTGGTCCAGGGTCACACTGCAATAAGTGTCTGAGACCAGATTTAAACTCAGGTCTTCCTGACTCCAAGTCTAGCACCCTATCCACTGTGCCACCTCTGCCTTAATTTACATTTTTAGTACCTCCTTCTAACACCTGACCTCTATATTTGAAGCAATTGGAGCATACGAGAAGCATTTAAGTAAAAGAAGCAAGCTATGTATATTCCAATGTCTATTCCTGGTTAGAGTCAATCTCCTCCCACCTTTTTAAAAAATTAAAAAATTACCTAAGTCCTTGCTTAAAGTGAGTCCCACTAATAGGTTCAGCCTGGGTCTTCCATTCCAAGATGGTGGCAGAATTTTGATGGTCCAACTTGATTGCCCCTTCTCTGCCGCAGTCCCACCCTCTTTTCGGCTTCTCCTTTGATTGATTCTATTGCTTGTTATCCCTTGTGCTTTCAAGGCTTAGCTCAGCTCATCTGTTCTCAAGCAGAGCTGAGGGTCCTCGCTCTTACTCACTCCCCTCAGTCTATCTTCTTACAGACTGTTCCTATTTTTTCAAAACTCCGAAGCATAACTCAAGTTCATCTTCCAGCTCAAAGATCTCAATAGTCCAAATCACTCTGACGACTCAGAGGGAATTCTTGCATCTTTGAACTTCAAATCTCAGAGTCCTGGTTGATTCTCAAATCTCCATTACACTGTGAGCACTACTTTTAGAGGAAGCGACCATATATATCGGTGTTATTAGAAGATAGCTAAGATCCAGGCTTTCCAGCTGATACTAAATTGATACTGTATACCAACCTTGTTGCCTTTGGGATATACATTTTTGTGGTATATCAAAATGGACTCCTTTGGAAGATTATGGGTCCTCTTCTCGCTGGAGGTCTTCAGACAAAACTTGATGTCAGATATATTATAGGATGAATTCTGGTTCCAGTACAGTTTGAAGAAAAGAGCCTCTGGAGACCCTTCCGGTGATGCCCTTACTTGCTATAATAGTTATCCTTGTAGGCTGAGCAGAAAAATTAGGTTAGTAAATTAAAGGCTATGGATACCATATCCTTTCTAACTTAGCCAAGAGTAGGAATATATGTTATTATTCAGTCATTTCCATAACGTCCAACTCTTCATGACCCCATTTAGGGTTTTCTTGGCAAAGATACTGGAATGGTTTGCCTTTTCCTTCTCCAGTAGGAATGTATAAAATATTCCTAAATTACTAAAGAATATTTTTAAGTGAAATTGTAAACTATGAACTTCATACATTCCTACCATTTTCCCCTGAATTTCTTTTTCTTCTCAGTGTTGCTTTTTTTTCTTGCAGTATTACCTGGCACCAGCTGTTTTCATCCTCTGAGGGCTTTGGGAAGCTTAGTCATAGGCCCCTAAGGGCTTTTATTCAATCAGAACCCCCCTTCTCTTTCCCAGCATTGCCTCAGGGTTCCTTGGGAATGCTCTAGAGGTGAGCTGTTTTGAAGATTTTGGAGGATGTAAAGGATATAGGGAAATTAGCCAAAGGAAAAGGGAGCCCTTTGGGCTTCGAGTGCATGAAAATGATCAGTGCATGAAAGGATCAAGAATGCTGAGAGAAATGGAAAGGGAACCTATGGAGAAAGAAATGAGTGGGAAGGAAACAAGGGATGGGGGTGGGGGGAAGGACAGAAGATTAGGTTAAGCAAAGCCAGTGATAAATACCCTGCCAGAGACTGGCTAAAGAGCATCTGAATCCCATCTAGCAGTGATTTCTGCTAAATGAACTATAAATTAAATCAGAGACCTCAAAGCAGGCTTCCAAGCACATTCCAGGGCAGGTCTGGATAGCCAAGGTGAGCTGCTTAGGCAGGATTGCTCAATGGAAAATTGATCAATTCGGGGGAGAAGAGGCTGTGACAGTGAGGAGCCCCAGCAGCAGGGAGTGCCTGACGTGTCTCCCTGCCCAAGCAGCCAAGGGAAGCAGCAAGGGTGAAAGTCACTCCAAGATTTCAGCACATTGACTGTGTTTTAGGCTATGTGGGGGGCAGCTAAGATCATTTCTCCTGTCTTCCCAGTGGTGTTCATTTCCTGTTCAGGTAAGGGCATCAGGCAGTCATTGACCTATGGGAGAGGCAATAGAGATGAGGTCCCCTGCAGAAGAGACCTTATACTGACCCAGGAACCTGTTTCTGATAGTAAAGGAAAAGGTACCAGAATACCTCTGCCTTGTGGGCCACCTCTGACAAATACAAGTTGTGTGACCCTGGATAAGTCACTTAACCAGCTGTCACTTTAAAGAGCAGAAGAGTCACTGATGGAAATTGGTGGAAAAAAATTTCTTCCATCGGGGTCCCCTATATTGTCAAATCCCAGGTCCAATCCACCCCCCATCCAGAGAAAAAAATGAACAAGGACTGACATTTAATATTACATACACAATTATTATTACATACACAAATATTACATCGTATTAATATTCAAACTGTACTGGAACAAGAATTCATCCTATAATATATCTGACATCAAGTTTTGTCTGAAGACCATTTAATATTACAGAGAGAAAAGGGAGAAAGTGGATTAGAAACAGTAGTATTCTTTTAGTAAGGCTTCTAGCAAGACTGAGTAAGCACTTGTTAGATATATGTATAGCGGATGGTGCTTTTATGGTTCAGGTTGGACTCTATGACCTGTGGGCCTATCATGGAAGGCAAGAAATTGTCATTAGGTAGGCTTGTGGTGACTTTGGTCACTGGTTTGGAACTGGAATTCAAGAAAAGAAAGGGCACTTTCATTGAGATTTTGCAAAAGACCCATCCTTTGTCAGACCACATGTCCTATTTTAGACATTGGTTATCATGGGGAACAGGGACAGGGACGAAAGAGTGTGGAAAATTGGGGGCAAATAGCAAAAACTGTCATTGGCAGAGAATTGTTTTTTCACCTAGACCTATGATTTCATCAAATTTCCCAGAATAGCTACTTTCATCAGAATTCCTAGTATGGAAACTCCCTCCAGAGATGCAGATCAGCAACTCATCCCTAATTTATAGTTTCAGAATAGAAAGGAAATAAGAATTTATATAGTGCTTACTATAAGCTTAGCATTGTGTGTGTATGTATATGTATATACATATATATATATACATATATGCAGCTATATATATATATACACAAGTATATGTATGTATATATGTATGTGTGTATATGTGGGTCTATATGTGTATATATGTGTGTACATCTATATCTATCTATGTAAAATTTTATCCTTACAAAAACCCCAGGAGGTAGGTGCTATTACTATCCCCATTTTACAGTTGAGGAAACTGAGACAAAGAGGTTAACTGATTTGCCCAGGGTTACATAAGTTATTAAGAGTCTGAGGCTGGATTTGAACTCAGATGTTCCTGATTCCAGAACCACTGTGGAACCTACCTGCCTGAAGAAGGCTCAGGAAAGGCTTCTTATAGAAGGTGGAATTTTAGTGGGAACTTGAAGGAAGCCAGGGAAAGCAGAAGGCAGAGATGAGGAAGACTATTGGAAGCATGGGAGGCGGTCAGTAAAAATGCTCAGGGTCAGGAGATGGAGTGTCTTGTTCTGCCCCCCTGGGGTAAGAAGAGTAGTAATAGCTAACATTTATAAAGCCCTTCCCAGTTTGTAAAATACCTTACATGCTATCTCATTTGATCTCTATAATAATCTTGGGAAGTAGGTGCTATTATATCCCCATTTCACAGATGAAACTGAGGTCCAAAGAAGCTAAGTGACTTGCCCAGGGTCATACAATTAGTAAGTGTCAAGATTCAAATTCAAGTCTTCCTTACTCCAAGTCCAGCGCCATTAGATGGTGAGATCCTTGAGACTAGAGACTAGCTTCTTTTGGCCTTTTTTTGTACTCCCTACAAACATCCTACTGGCCTGTGTTCTCTTCTATGCATTTAAAAAATGTTTTAATTATTCTCTTTCCTTATTTTTTCACTTTTTTCTTTTTGGTAACCCTGTCACTAGCCTCCTGCTCTGCCCTCAAGTCCCCCCAATTAAAAAAAATTACACAAAAGAAAAATAAATCCTTGATATCAGATATGTATAATCAAGCAAAACAGATCCCCACATTGACCATTTCCAAAAATGTATGTCTCATTCTGAACCTTGAATCCATTACCTCTCTGACAAGAAGTTGGTAGTATTTCATCACCAGTCCTCTGGAATTGTGGTTGATCATTACGTGGTCAGAATTCTTAAGTCTTACAGTGTTAACAGTTAAATAAAATCTCCAGGATCTGCTCACTTCACTCTGCATCATTTCATGCAAACTTGCCCAGGTTTTTCTGAAACTGTACCTTTCACTATTTCTTAGGACACAATAATTCCATTACCTTTACATGCCATAATTTGTTCATCAGTTCCTCAATCGATGGGCACTCACTGAGTTTCTGATTCTTTATCACTACAAAAAGAGCTACTATAAATATTTTTGCACATTTCTTTGATTTCTTTGGGGCATCTTCCTAGAAGTGGTATCACTGGTTTAGAGTCTGCATGTATGCATTGTTTAGTGACTTTGAGAGTATAGTTCTAAATTGCTTTCCAGAAGGATTGAATCAATTTACAGCTCCACAAGGATGCCTGTTTTCCCATAGCCCTTGCAACGTTCATCATTTTCCTTTTTTGTTATCTTTGCCAATCTAATGGATGTGAGATGAAACCTCGGATTTGTTTTGATTTGTGTTTCTCCTGTTATTAGTGATATGGCACATTTTTCACATGATTATTGATAGCTTGGATTTCCTCCCTTGAAAACTGCCTGTCCATATTCTTTGACCATTTATCAGTTGGAGAATGGCTCTGGTTGTTACATATTCGAATCACTTACCCTTTGTATCAAAACCCTTCTGGGTTTTCAGACCGGGTTCTATAAAAGGTTCTTAGGGGCCTGTAGAGGCATTGCACAATTACAGTGAAGTTTTTAGTGTTTGGAGGAAACAACAATATTTTTCATTTGTGTGAGGATGCTATTTCTGATTCCAGTTCCTTTCTTTCATCTTCAGCCTGTAACAGTGTGTTTGCTCCAAAGTGCAAAGACCATCCTGGGGAACAAACAGTGAAAGTGTTGCCACCCACAAGTGGAAAATGATTTATGTTTATTTTATCATGATCTCAGTATGAAACAACATGAAAAAGAAACGGAGGCATTCTATTGTAAACCCTGACCCCAGCTTCCATTCCCAGCCTTACTACACCATAATAACCCACATTTCTATCGCGGTTTAGAGCTTACGCAACAGTAGAGGCACATTACCTCTCCCATCAGGTTTGTGGGGCCAGCCCTGTAAATACAAGTGTCCTTGTTAATGTTCCTGTTTATTGGTGTTTGTCAAGTTCAGAAAAATTAAACCTATTTTTGCAACATAATAAGATAATAAGGGAGTGTTGTGCTAATTGGCCTCTGAGATTCCTTCCAGCTCCAGATCTGTGATATTCCGTAAATCAAGGATTTTTAGGCTATTTTTGGGTCATGGCCCCCCCTTTGGTAAGCTGCAGACCTTTTGTTAGAATAATGACTTTTAAATTAAATTAAATGAATAACAAAATACATAGGATTGCAAAAACTAAGTGGATGTAGAGGATAGAGTGCTGGGTTTGGAGTCAGGAAGACCTGAGTCCAAATGCTGCCTCAGATACTAACCTATGTGACCTGAGGCAAATCATTTAACTTCTGTTTGCCTGTTTCCTCATATGTAAGATGAGCAGGAGAGGGAAATGGCAAAACACCCCAGTATCTCTGCCAAGAAAACCCCAATTGGGGTCATGAAGAGTCAAATATGATGAAAACAGCTAACTCAATAGATAGTTAGATATTTTTTTTTTCCTTAAATTTTATTTATTTAATTTTTTACATTCATTTTCACAAATTCTTGGGTTCCAGATTTTCTCCCCTTTTCTCCCCTCCCCCCACCCCAATACCCCAAGCAATCTAATTTTCCCTATCTCCAATCTGCCCTCTCTTCTGTCATCCCTCCCTTCTCTTGTCTCCATTTTCTCTTTTCTCCTGTAGGGCCAGGTGACTTTCTATTCCTCATTAACTGTATGTCTTCTTTCCTGGTAGCAACAACAATACTAAACAGTTGTTCCTAAAACTTTGAGTTCCAAATTCTCCCCATCCCTCCCTCCCCACCCATTCCCTTTGGGAAGGCAGGCAATTCAATATAGGCCCTATCTGTGTAATTTTGCAAATGACTTCCCTGATAGTCGTGTTGTGTAAGAATAACTGAATTACCATCCCTCCTAACCTGCCCCTCATTGTTTCTCTTCTGTCTCTTGATCCTGTCCCTCCCCAAGTGTTGACTTCAAATTGCTCCCTCCTCCCTTTGCCCTCCCTTCCATCATCCCCCCCTTGCATTATCTCCTTCTCCCCCACTTTCTTATACTGTAAGATAGGTTTTCATACCAAAATGAGTGTGCATTTCACTCCTTCATTTAGTCAAATGTGATGAGGGTAAACTTCTTGGTATTTTTTTTTTTTCTCAGCTCTCCTCTTTTCCCTCCACTAAGAAAAACTCCTACCTGCCTCTTAAATGACATATAGTTACCCCCTTCCATTTCCCCCTCTTTCCTCCCACTACATTTCTCTCTCACCATTTACCTTAATTTCTTTTAAGGTATGGTCCCATCCTATTCAGTTCAATCTGTGCTCTCTATCTCTGTATGTGTGTGCATGTGTGTATGTGTGTGCATGTGTGTACATGTGTATGTGTGGTCCCACCAACTACCCAGATACTGAAAAGTTTTAAGAGTTAGAAATATTGTCTTTCCATGTAGGAATGTAAACAGTTCACTTCTGGTAAGTCCCTTAAGACTTCTCTTTGCTGTTTCCTTTGTCATGCTTCTTCTCATTCTTGTGTTTGAAAGTCAAATTTTCTTTTCAGCTCTGGTCTTTTCATCAAGAATGCTTGAAAGTCCTCTGTTTCATTGAAAGACCATATTTTCCTTTGAAGTATTATACTCAGTTTAGCTGGGTAGGTGATTCTTGGTTTGAGTCTTAGTTCCTTTGCCTTCTGGAATATCCTATTCCACGCCCTTCGATCCCTTAATGTAGAAGCTGCTAGATCTTGAGTTATCCTGATTGTATTTCCACAGTACTGGAATTGTTTCTTTCTAGCTGCTTGCAAGATTTTCTCCTTGAGCTGGGAGTTCTGGAATTTGGCCACAATGTTCCTAGGAGTTTCTCTTTTTGGATCTCTTTCAGGTGGTGATCGATGGATTCTTTCAATACTTATTTTGCCCTCTGGTTCTAGAATGTCAGGACAGTTTTCCTTGATAATTTCATGGAAGATGATGTCTAGGCTCTTTTTTTGATCATGACTTTCAGGTAGTCCCATAATTTTTAAATTGTCTCTCCTGGATCTATTTTCCAGGTCAGTTGTTTTTCCCATGAGATATTTCACATTCTCTTCCATTTTTTCGTTCTTTTGGTTTTGTTTGGTGATTTCTTGGTTTCTCGTAAAGTCATTAGACTCCATCTGTTCCATTCTAATTTTGAGAGAACTATTAAATTCAGTGAGCTTTTGAGCCTCTTTTTCCATTTGGCTCATTCTGCTTTTGAAAGCATTCTTCTCCTCATTGGCTTTTTGAACCTCCTTTGCCAATTGAGTGAGCCTATTTTTCAAGGTGTTAATTTCCTCAGCATTTTTTTGGGTCTCCTTTACCAAGGTATTGACCTGTTTTTCATACTTTTCTTGCATGTCTGTCATTTCTCTTCCCAGTTTTTCCTCCACCTGTCTAGCTTGCTTTTCAAAATCCTTTTTGAGCTCTTCCAAGGCCTGAACCCACCCGCCAACCCCCTGGGGTGTCTGGGGTACTGAGGCCCCGCCCTCCACGTCTTTCCCTGATGGCAAGAATACATCCTCATCTTCGTCAGATCCGAAGGTTGGGATCATTTGCATTTGTTGGAAAAAACTCTCTATAGTCTTATTTTTCTTCCCTTTTCTAGGCATTTTCCCAGCCAGTTACTTGACTTCTGAGATTCCTTTCCACCCCCGCCTGGATCCGCCCAGCTAGTGCTTGGCCTTTGAGATTCAAATGTGCTTTCCACAGCACGCTTTAGTTCTGGTGTTGGGGTGGAGGCAGGGCCACCTCCCAGGCTCAGTTCCCTCAGGGGCTTTATGCAGACTTTCAGGAATGGAGCGGGTGGGGGCGGGGTGGGGGGGCCCGCCTCCCAGGCTCAGTTCCCTCAGGGGCTTTATGCAGAGGCCTTCAGTAATAGAGCGGGGTGGGGGCAGGGCCGTCTCCCAGGCTCAGCTCCCTCAGGTTTTATGCAGAAACCTTCCGTAATGAAGATCCTGCCTGCTGCTGGGGGATTCCTGAGTCCTGGGCTGCTGCCGCCTCAGCCGCCGCCCACACCTCTGCCTCCTCCGCTTCCTCCCGAGGGGGCCCAAGTCACGGAGACACTCTGTTCCCCTCCTCCAGCCCAGCCTTCTCTCTCACTGACCTGTAGCTTCTGTGGGAGGAGGGACTTTCCCGGCTGCCGGAGCTTCCGTCTCTGAAGCCTGCTCGGATCAGCTTCTCTGGGGCCGCGGCCAGGGCAGCACTGGGGGTGGTGTCCGCTTTCCGGGGTGCGACGGACCCTGGGGACGGGTCTCCAGGGCTCCCTGGAACGGAAATCTCTTCCACTCCGTTTCTGCACACCTTGTATTGACCCAGAAGTTATGGGGGTCTCTTTTTACATTAATTCTATGGGCTTTGGTTTCGGAGCTCGTAAATGTTCGTCCTTCTACTCCGCCATCTTGGCTCCGCCCCCCGTTAGATATTTTTTTTAAAAAGAAGTTTATGGACCTCTGGCTCTCATCTAGATGATTGTTTTGATTTTTTTTATAATTTTAAAGTCCTTGAATATTCCCACTCAAAAAGAGAAGATTAATATTTGCATTTCATACATGACTAAACTGGCAGGGCACAAAAGTTAATCAATGAACAAAGTATGTATTAAGGATCCATGATGTGTCACATACACTCAGAACTGGTTACACCAGTTAGAAAGTTGAGCAGTCCCAGTCCTCAAGGGGATTACAGTCAAATAGGGAAACAACATATACATATAGAAATATAGGCAAGATGTATGTAAAATTAGTATAAAGTAACCCGGAGACAGAAGACATTTGCCTCTGGCTAGTAGGTTTCAGGAAAGGGCTCATAAAGGAGGTGGCTCTGAAGATAGGTTTTACAGGAAACTTATCTGAAGTCACAGACTTGTTAAATGACAGAGTTGGAACCCAACTCAGGTCTTGGACTCTAGTGCCCCCTTTCAGACATGTCATGGGCTATAAGCTAGTAAAAATTTTGCTTTATTACCACTGGCCTTGTCTTTATCATCAAAGCTTATCCATTTAACCATTACACAATAATTTGTTCATCAGTTCCCCAATCAATGAACTCCCCCTTGGTTTCCAATTCTTTATCACTACAAAAAAAGAGCTACTAGAAATATTTTGATACAGATGGGTCCTTTTCCTCTTTCTCTGGTTTCTTTGGAGTACAGTCCTAGAGTGGTATCACTGGTTCAAACACAGTTTAGTGACTTTGGAGGTATAGTTCTCCCAAAATTGCTTTCTAGAATGACTGGACCTGTTCACAGCTCCACAGTCATCCACATTTAAAGGTTCTGTGAATTTCGTTCTCTAACAAAAAGGTTCTCTAATTGAGTCACCTAGGTAGTGTAGTGGATAGAGTGCTAGACCAGGAGTCAGGAAGATCTGATTCTAGATTTAGCCTCAGACACTTAACTGCTAGGTGACTCTGGGCATGTCACCTAATCACTGCTTGCCTCAGTTTCCTCAACTGTAAAATGGTGATAATAATAGCACCTTCCTCCCAGGTTTGTTGTGAGAATCAAATGAGATAATATTGGCAAAGCATTTAGCATAGTGCTTGGCACATAGTAAGTACTCTGTTGGTGTTCACACAATCAGCTGTGTCTGACTCTTCCATGACTCTGTGGAACAAATTGTCCATTGGCTTTTCTTGGCAAAAATACTAGAGTGGTTTGTCATTTCCTTCTCCAGTGGATCCTTTCATCAGGCAATCAGAGGTTAAATGACTTGCCCAGGTTCACACAGCTAGAAAGTCTCTGAGACTGGAACTGAACTTAGGTCTTCCCAGAAGAGACCAGTGCTCTATCCAGTGAGTTACCAGTTACCAGTTACCTCAAGTGTCAGACAAAAGTTAGCTTTTAATATCATTATTAAAATTTCCTAAAGTTACAAACTGGCTAAGCTGCATAGAGCACAGAGTGAGATGCCAAGAGCAAAGTGAAGGGAGAAGAACCATGGTGAGGCCCACTAAAAAAAAACCTGTGGGGTCCAGCCCAATTGTTTAGGGTAGGCACGCAAGTCAACAAATGAATGTTTATAAAGCTCCTATCATGTGTAAGATACTGGCACTAGGAACATAAAAATGTAAGACATAGAATTGTAAAATCTTGTTTATTTTTTGGACATAGACAATGTGAGAATTTTTTTTTGCTTGACTATGCATATTTATTACAAGGATTTGGTTTTTGTTTTTTTCCAAATAGAGGACATGGTAGTAGGGAGAGAAAATAGATTCATTGAAAAAATGAAATTTTAAATAGAAAAAAGACAATGAAAATAAGTAAAAAATGTGTGATCAAAAAAAAAAAAAGGTCTTTGAGGTTAGGGACTGTTTCATTTTTGCCTCTGTATTTGTATTCCTGGAACCTAGCATAGCAATTTGCACATAGGAGGCATGTAATAATGCTTTTTGAATGCCACATAGACCAAAAAATTCTCTAGTTAGAATCTGGGAGTTCCAACTCCCTAACAGTCTTCTTACTATGTTTGCTACAGAACTAGAAGTTGCACTGGAGAGAAAGAGGGGAATGATAGAGTTAAGAGATTGTGGATAATGTTGATGGTAGACCTCACCACTATTACCGTATTCAATCCACCAACTGACAGGTATTTTTAAATGCCAGCTATATGACAGATATTATTCTAGAAACTGGGAAAGCTTCCCAAATGGTGAGACACAAGTAATGAGAGGAGCTGATTTATTAAGTTCTGTCTCTGGTTCACCATTTTCCCTCTTTCCCTCCATAATAATCCAAAGTGAGGGAAGTTTTGAGGTCAAGGACAAATCAGCTAGCCAGGAGAGATAATTCCTCTGTAAAGGAAACCTAGTAAAAGCCTAAAAATACCACTAGGATCTAGTCAGAGGATTTAGGTAATGAAGTCCATGTAGAGACAGGATTGAATTTCAGCTAAATGAACAGACAAAATTGTTGTTGGGAACATTGTCTTGACTTCTGGAAACTGAAAGCTAAAAGTCTTACGTGGCATACACAGATGTTTTCCTACTTTCCTATTTCCAATGGCCTTAATGCATCATTTCGGGGGAAGTAATACATTAGATATAGATTGTTGTAAATCACTATACCTAAATTTTCCATAAAAATAATCATCATTAACTCTAATTTTTAAAAAGACATATATGGGTATCGTGGAAAAAGTGATGAATGTTGAGTTGAAGGAATTGGGTTCAAACCTGATTCTTAATTACCACCATTAAGCATGTGCTGCTAAAGAGCAGGGATTGTTTTTGATTTTTCTTATTTCCAAGTGTTAAGTCACAATCTCTCTGGGCCTTAGTTTCCACATCTGTAAAATGAGATGGTTGGACTAGATGAACACTAAAGTCCCTTTCAAGTTTGAAAGTTTGTATATATCTTGTATATAGTTCTTTGCTCCATTAGAATTTAAATTCCTTGAGAGTGGAAAAGTGTTTTTACCTTTCTTAATAGTGCAGTACCCAGCACATAGTAGGTGTTTTAAAAATGCTTCCTCACCCAATGGATTCTTGAGGCAAAACACCTTCCACATCCAGAGAAACAACTATGAAATTGGATTGCAGATAGAAGCAGACCATTTTCTTTTGTATTATGTTTTGTTTTGTTTTATGGTTTCTCCCATTCATTTTAGTTCTTCTATGCAACATGTATTTAATAGGAATGTATATGTAGAATCTATATAAGATTGTATGCCATCATAGGAAGGAAGTGGGGAGGGAGGGGGAATGAGGGGAAGGGAGGGGAAAAAAATTTAAGATATATGGAAGTGATTGTCAAACACTGAAAACAAAT
This sequence comes from Bettongia penicillata ogilbyi, assembly GCA_023548195.1. Lineage (NCBI taxonomy): Eukaryota > Metazoa > Chordata > Mammalia > Diprotodontia > Potoroidae > Bettongia > Bettongia penicillata. The sequence continues at coordinate 7,716,391 of JAJHZJ010000162.1, read as the reverse complement.
AAAATTATTTAATTAAAAATGCTTCTTCACTAAATGACTGACTAGAAGTGATTCTTGGGCAGATGCAAGTTGCCTAATTCTACTTCTGCTCTTCGATTCTAGCACCTTGTGTGACCTCTAACAAATCTTTGAACCTCACTGGCTTCCTGTTTCCTCATCTATAAATTGAAAGAATCAAGCTGGATTATCTCTAAAGTCCCTTCCTGATCCTAAAGACTAGCTGGTAGCTGTGCAGAAACAGAAACTAGACTCTGTCTGTCTCTTTCTTTGTGTGTATGTGTGTGTCTCTGTCTCTGTGTCTGTCTTGGTCTTTTCTGTCTTTCTGTCTCTCTGTCTGTCTCTCTCTTTTCATATAGATAGATAGATAGGTGTATGTATATACATATATATAGTATATACATATATGTATATATACACAAATATCCAAGAAAGGATCATAGACTTAGCACTGGAAGGGACATTAGAAGACTCATAGTCCAGTTCCCACACTTTTTCATTTGAGGATCCTAAGGCCCAGAGAGGTTAGGGGGCTTGCCTGACTGACAAATTTTTTTTTTCATTATTTATTTATTTATTTGTTTAACTTTTTACATTCATTTTCACAAAATTTTGGGTTCCAAATTTTCTCCCTTTTATCCCCTCCCCCCAATCTGCCCTCTCTTCTGTCATCCCTCCTTTCTCTTGCCTCCATCTTCTCTTTTCTCCTGTAGGGCCAGATGACTTAATATTCCTCATTAACTGTATGTCTTCTTTCCTAGTTGCAACAACAATACTAAACAGTTGTTCCTAAAACTTTGAGTTCCAAATTCTCCCCATCCCTCCCTCCCCACCCATTCCCTTTGGGAAGGCAGGCAATTCAATATAGGCCATATCTGTGTAATTTTGCAAATGACTTCCCTGATAGTCGTGTTGTGTAAGACTAACTGAATTACCCTCCATCCTACCCTGCCCCTCATTGTTTCTCTTCTGTCTTTTGATCCTGTCCCTCCCCAAGTGTTGACTTCAGATTGCTCCCTCCTCCCTTTGCCCTCCCTTCCATCATCCCCCCCCTTGCTTATCTCCTTCTCCCCCACTTTCCTATACTGTAAGATAGGTTTTCATACCAAAATGAGTGTACATTTTATTCCTTCCTTTAGTCAAATGTGATGAGGGTAAACTTCTTGTGTTTTTTTTTTCCTCAGCTCTCCTCTTTTTACCTCCACTAAAAAGTCTCCTACTTGTCTCTTAAATGACATATAATTACCCCATTCCATTTCACCCTCTTTCCTCCCTCTACATTTCTCTCTCACCATTTACCTTAATTTCTTTTAAGATATGGTCCCATCCTATTCGATTCACTCTTGCTCACTGTCTCTGTATGTGTGCATGTGTGTATGTGTGTGTTCGTGCATGCGTGTTCATGTGTGTGTGTGTTCCCACCAACTACTCCGATACTGAAAAGTTTTAAGAGTTAGAAATATTGTCTTTCCATGTAGGAATGTAAACAGTTCACTTCTGGTAAGTCCCTTAAGACTTCTCTTTGCTGTTTCCTTTTTCATGCTTCTTCTCATTCTTGTGTTTGAAAGTCAAATTTTCTTTTCAGCTCTGGTCTTTTCATCAAGAATGCTTGAAAGTCCTCTGTTTCATTGAAAGACCATATTTTCCTTTGAAGTATTATACTCAGTTTAGCTGGGTAGGTGATTCTTGGTTTGAGTCTTAGTTCCTTTGCCTTCTGGAATATCCTATTCCACGCCCTTCGATCCCTTAATGTAGAAGCTGCTAGATCTTGAGTTATCCTGATTGTATTTCCACAGTACTGAAATTGTTTCTTTCTAGCTGCTTGCAAGAATTTCTCCTTGAGCTGGGAGTTCTGGAATTTGGCCACAATGTTCCTAGGAGTTTCTCTTTTTGGATCTCTTTCAGATGGTGATCGATGGATTCTTTCAATACTTATTTTGCCCTCTGGTTGTAGAATGTCAGGGCAGTTTTCCTTGATAATTTCATGGAAGATGATATCTAGGCTCTTTTTTTGATCATGACTTTCAGGTAGTCCCATAATTTTTAAATTGTCTCTCCTGGATCTATTCTCCAGGTCAGTTTTTTTCCCATGAGATATTTCACATTCTCTTCCATTTTTTCATTCTTTTGGTTTTGTTTGGTGATTTCTTGGTTTCTCAGAAAGTCATTAGACTCCATCTGTTCCCTTCTAATTTTGAGAGAACTATTAAATTCAGTGAGCTTTTGAACCTCTTTTTCCATTTGGCTCATTCTGCTTTTGAAAGCATTCTTCTCCTCATTGGCTTTTTGAACCTCTTTTGCCAATTGAGTGAGCCTATTCTTCAAGGTGTTATTTTCTTCAGCATTTTTTTGGGTCCCCTTTACCAAGGTATTGACCCGTTTTTCATACTTTTCTTGCATCTCTCTCATTTCTCTTCCCAGTTTTTCCTCCACCTGTCCAACTTGCCTTTCAAAATCCTTTCTGAGTTCCTCCAAGGCCTGAGCCCACCCGACATCCCCCTGGGATGTCTGGGGTACCGAGGCCCCGCCCTCCACATCTTTCCCTGATGGCAAGAATATGTTCCCCTCCTCGTCAGATCCGAAAGTCGGGATCATTTGCATTTGTTGGAAAAAACTCTCTATAGTCTTATTTTTCTTCCCTTTTCTAGGCATTTTTCCAGCCAGTTACTTGACTTCTGAGATTCCTGTCCACCCCTGCCTAGATCCGCCCAGCTAGTGCTTGGGGTCTGAGATTCAAATGTGCTCTCCGTGCTAATCAATGTGAGCTTTAGTTCTGGTGCTGGGGTGGGGCAGGGCCGTCTCCCAGGCTCAGCTCCCTCAGGTTGTTTATGCAGAAACTTTCAGTAATGAAGATCCTGCCTGCTGCTGGGGGAGTCCGGGCCGCAGCCGCCGCTTCCTTCCCCCGCCTCTGCCGCCGCTTCCTCCCGAGGGGGCCCAAGTCACGGAGACACTCCCCTCCCCTCCTCCAGCCCAGCCTCTCTCACTGACCTGTAGCTTCTGTGGGCAGAGGGACTTTCCCGGCTGCCGGAGCTTCCATCCCTGAAGCCTGCTCGGATCAGCTTCTCTGGGACCCCGGCCAGGGCAGCGCTGGGGTGGGGTCTGCTTTCCGGGGCGCCACGGACCCTGGGGACGGCTCTCCAGGGCTCTCTGGAACGGAAATCTCTTCCACTCCATTTCTACACACCTTTTAGTGGTCCAGAAGTTATGGGGGTCTCTTTTTACATTAATTCTATGGGCTGTGGTTTCAGAGCTCGTAAACCTGCGTCCTTCTACTCCGCCATCTTGGCTCTGCCCCCCCCCCACTGACAAATATTTAGATATTCTGAGATAATGTAAGGTTTGGATAAGAAAGATTCCTAGGTTCAGAGTGTAAAAGTGATGGAATTGTGGATGGCTGGGATATTGCCTTGATTTTGGTAGCAGTAACAGGGATTCTTACCTTTTTGTGTGCCATGGACCCTTTTGGCCCTCTGGTGAAGCCTATGGCCCCTTTCTCAGAACAATGGTGTTAAATGCATGAAATCAAATACAAAGGAATTTGTACAAAGGAATTTTATAAAGGAAATTGATTATATTAAAATGCAGTTATCAAAAAAACTTTTTTAGCAGGTTCATGACTCCTGGGTTCAGAACCTCTGATATAAAGGCTGCTGCCCAGAGAAGGCTCTGGTGCTGACTCGGGTTGTAACCTCCAAAAGTCTTCTTGTTATTTTGTCCACTGGACCAAAGGACAGGGCAGGAGAGGCAGAGGAGGGGAGCAATGATGTCAGTGTGGAGGGTGCAATGCTAGACCTAATTGCCACCACCATCTCCAAGGGAAATCTCCCCAGATGTGGAGACAAAAAAATAACAAAAAGGCGTGGTTGTGTAGAATGATGGTAACAAGGATAACACATCTACCTAATTCACAGACTCTCTCTTCCTTGGCACAGCAGCTGCCTTGTTAGGAAATGTAAACATTATTGTCCTCCTTTTTGCGGATGAGGAAACCAAGATTCAGAGATGGTGAGTGACTCACAGAGCTAGGACTCCCAGCCAGGTCTTCAGAGCACAAGGCTTATTGGTTTTATGCCATGCTCCTTCTTCTGTGGGCACATCAGTCATGCTTTAGCCTTAGGAAAAGTTTGAAAATCACACCCCCTTTGTGTCTATTCCTGGGACCTTTCACTGTAACATGCAATTTATTGCAAAGAAAATCTCAATGTAACATGGATAGCAGACTTTTCCAGCATAAAGTATATGTGCATTTATTAAAAAAGCTAAGCAGTATCCCACTTTTGCCTCCCTCTTACCTTGTATGCTCCCAGCCCCACTCCTGACTCTGTGTTCTAATAAAAGTGAACATCAGAACAGATAAAGAAAATAATCAACCAATTCGTTAATTGTGCTTTTGTTCACATTTCTCATTTGAAAGCTAATTATGTGTTATTTAAGGGTTTCTGCCAAACCTATTAAAGAATTGCTGATCCGGGGCCCTTAATGTGAAATAGAAGACTTTTGAAAGTCAAATATATTTATGAGATATCTTTATTTACTGAAATAAACATAGAACTTCTTGCATAAACAATTAAATTTATAACAGAATCCTAAACAAATAGCACAGATCATGAAATGCTATTGATTCTTATGGCCATGGACCCACTAAACTAAGAGGTATTTCTTTAGTCCCATCTCTGACATATACTGGCTATGTAACCCTGGACACATCACTTTATCTGTCAATACAATAAACAATTATTTAAGACTATAATTTACAATTCATAGCTGCTCTTTTTTGATGTTGGCACAGAACTGGAAACAAGGGGTACTCCTAAACTGAGAAATGATTGAATAAATTATGGCCTATTAATGTGATGGAATACTACTGTGCTAGAAGAAATGATGAAGAGGATGGTTTCAGAGAAACCTGGAAAGAGTTGTATGAACTGATGCAAAGTAAGAATCAGGAGAACAATTTATACAATAACAACAAGACTGCAAAACAACTTTGAAAAACTTAGGGTCTCTGATCAGGTCAACCTTGGAGCCATTTTAACTCTTCATTCTCCCTCCAATCATGCTTAGGTCTTATCCCCAAAGAAAAGATATGAGAGGATAAACCCTCCCCCCACCCCATGTCCCCTACCCCTTTGCAGAGATGGGAGGTCAATGGGTATGGAACACTGTCAGATTTCTTTTCAATGCAATGATTGGTTTTACTGATTTTTTTCTCTTCTCTTCACTAAAAAATTTCTTTGTACATTGGATGACTCTGGGAGGGGAGACGTATATTTGGAGGGAAATGCAATAGCTATGTAACCAATGAGGTTATCAACCAAGGACTGATAAAAAATACCTATGAAAATGTCTTGAGACATTTCTCAGAGACATTATGTCTGAACTAAGGGCATCTTACAAATACCTCATAAATGACTTTTGCTGTTTGTAAATAGATTTGAAAAAAAGGCAGTAAGAGTGTAAAAGGCTTTCAGATCCAGTGATTTTAGGGAGCTCAATGAGAACTGGTGCCATCGCCAACTTTTCTTGTATTCTGCAGAGCATCTAGAGCAGTGTTGGTTACATAGTAGGTAATGACTGTTGAATGCAGTGACCTCTGGAGTTATGAATATGAATTAATCCTGAATCATGAATGTGATTTGGAGAGCTCACTACTCAACAGATCAGTCCTTCCCTATCAGAGATATCCAAAAATGGAATGGATTATGTCTTGAGGCAGTGAATTCCCTGTTCCTGGAGGTATTCAAGCCAAAGTGGGACAAGCATTGTCTGATTCAATAGTGCTCAGTCAAAGAAATGAGGAACAAAGGGAACTGGAGCAGGACATGTGTATGTCTGTGTGGCACTCCACTAAGCCCGAGAGAAAGAGTCTAGCATCCATATAAGGCCAGCTCTGTCCTCCTAAAAGTCACTTGGAGCAGAGACTGTGAAACAGTGTAGTAACAGGTTGAGATGACTTTGAGGTCTAACCCTCAAGGAGACCACCATCAAAGTGGAAGAAATCAGTAAGTTAGCAATAGGAGAATGTAAGGGGAAAGACTGAAATTACCAAAGATCTAAGAAGGAAGAAATCTCAGTGTATGCAGATAACCCAAAAGGGGAGATATCAATAACAAAAGGGAATATAGCCTCCAGATCAACTAAAAGAATACAGGCATGAATGAATGAATGAATGAATATTGTCAAACAAAAGAAAATTAATCATCCTGATAAGGAATTAATAATAATAACAAATTAATCAACCTGAAGACCCTAGGGATTTCCAAGACACCATGGAACCACAGAAAGGTATTCCTGAAAGTATTGTATTGTATTGTATTGTAAGTAGTAAGTATTGTATTGTATTGTAAGAAGCAGAATTAATGGCTTACAAGGGTAGAAATAATGGCAGAATTCAAACACTTGAATCTATCATGGCAAACCTCCCAAAAGAAAAAAGAATAACTAATTAGGAATGCAAATACACAGAAATTAAGGACATTCTAAAAGAAAAGCAAAAGGCAATAACATTTAAAGAAAAGATCTCCAATACAAGCAAAGCAAATTGATCTTGAAAAAAGGTAGTTTAGAAACAACTTAAGGATTATAGGTCTCCCAGAAGAACATGACAAGTCAAAAAAAAAAAAAAGAAAAAAAGCCAAATAAACAAACCCTAAGTACAACAATGCAAGAAATAATAAAATTGCCCAAAATTTCTAAATACAGAAAACAATACCAGTTAAACGAATCTACAAGTTGCCTCTGGAAAAACAAAAACACCATGCTGCAAACTCCAAGACACATAATGGTTAAATTTAATAATTCCAGACAAATAATTCTGCTGGAAAGAGAATACATTGTTGCCTAAGAACTACATTTCTTTCCCTCCCCCCAGTTAGTATTATTTTATTTTTTCCAATTACATGTAAAGATAGCTTTCAGCACTTTTATAAGATTTTGAGTTCCAAAAATTTTTCTCTCTCTCTCTCTTCCCCCCTCCTCAAGATGGCAAGCAATATACATATACAATCATATTAAACACATTTCCACATTAGTCATGTTGTGAACGAAGAATCAGAACAAAAGAGAAAAACCACGAGAAAGAAAAAAAAGACCGAGAAAATAATATACTTCAATCTGCATTGACTCCATAGTTCTTTCTTTGAATGTGGATAGCACTTGCCATCATGAGTCTTTTAGAATTGTCTTAGATCATTGTATTACTGAAAAGAGCTAAGTCTGTCAAAGTTTATCATTGCACAATGTTTCTATTACTGTGTACGATGTCCTACTGCTCATTTCAGTCAGCATCAAGAACAACGTTTCTTAGGGATGAGCCTTCTAGCCCACATCTAGCTGTACTAAAGTTTCATTTTTGAGGTTACACTAAAAACTTTAGGGTCCAGTCAATCAATAAACATTTATCAAGCACTAACCATATGTCATATCTTTATGTAGTATTTTAAGGATTGCAAAGTATTTTATGAATATTCTCATTTGATCCTGACCACCACCCTGTGAAACAGGTGCTATTATTATCCCCTTTTTATAGATCAGGAAATTGAGGCAAATGGAGGTTGAGTAACTTGCCCAAAGTGACACAGCTAGTAAGTGTCTGAGATAGAATTTGAACTTAATTCTTCCAGTCTCCAAGTCTAGCACTCCATCAGCCACCTAGTTACTTAAGGTGTCAAACATCAGGTAAGACACTGGCAAGAACGAGTCCAAGAGTAATGACTAGGAATGGCCACTATTATCCACTTAAGTATCCTGTCCTTATCTAGAAGTACACTGAAAGAGAAGGAGTACTCAGAAGGTAGTTCTCTAAGATAGCTATCCAAACCGGGCTGGTACTGAGGAGGAAGAGCAAAGAAGTTACTCTTAGTTGGGTTTTCTGATTGCCATACTCCAGTTCTAGGTGTACCTGACTTCCAACAGCCCTCTGCTTTCACCTGGTGTCTTCCTCTCAGGAGTCTGTGTGAAGGATGACTTGTGATTTCTTTGGTGAAGGGAAGTAGATATGGTGCAGTGGATAGAACACAGAGCCTGGAGTTAGGATGCCTCCACTTCAGGAGTTCAAATCTGGCCTCAGACACTAACTGTGTGACCCTGGGCAAGTCACTTAACCATGTTTGCTTCCATTTCTTCATCTGTAAAATGAACTAGAAAAGGAAATGGCGAATTGCTCCTGTTTCTCTGCCAAGAAAACCCCAAATGAGTCACAAAGATTTGGATATGATGGAACAACAATTCTACCACAGCTGTTCCTCAAGTGTTCTGTAATCTAGAATCTTTGAGAGTTACCTGGGGCACAGAGAGTTGAAGTACCTGACTCCAGGGTCACACAGCCATTTTGTCTTAGAGGCAGCAAGTTTTTCTGACCCCAAAGTCAGCTCTCCATTCACTATGGATCCACAGTGGCAGTCACTCTAACAGTCACAATGCCCAAAGCAGTTCAGAAGAAACATTGTGGTTGGGGGTGGGAGAGCAGGGACTGGTTTCTTCATCTGCTATCCCTAGGAGAAAAAAACCATAAGAAAATCCCTAGTTCCATGACAAACATCATGTGTTTAGTCCCACCTCAGGATAAAACGCTAAAAGAAGAGATTAATTTTATGCCTGGAACATAGTAGCGCTTCTTAAATGCTTGTTGTGTGGTTGAATGCAATATTCATAAACAGAACCCCAGGAAAGGGAATTGATCAGCCGCAAAGGCTTGGAGAGTGGATGAAAGGAACACAAAAAGAAATAAAGTTACCTGAGAAGGCTGGTGATGAAATATGCTGCCCACCTCTTGGCAGAGAGATGATGGACTACAGATCTAGAGAGACATAGCCAATGGGTTACTTTGTTTTGCTTGACAATTTTTTGGATATGAGGGAGAGTTGGAATTGGTAGGTAGTGATAGTGGGGCATGAAAAGAGGGAAAGAGAGGGACATCATTGAAGTATTTAAAAATACACAAGAGAGAGCAAAAGAAAGTTCAAGAAGTGACACCAACGAGCAGGATAGTTTTGTCACTATTATGTTAAATTTAATACATACTTCTAAAAAAACTACATGTGGCATGAGTTCACAGATTTATATACGATTATCTTTTTTATTCTTTGCCTATGGAAATGTTGATGTCTATTAAGTTGATAATACTCAAATAGATCTGTCATCTCTTTGATTCAGGAGTTCTCCCCAACCATGCCTTCCTATCCAGTGAGACTCTTGTTCATGTCCTTTCATAAGTACTCCACATGGAGTTCACCCAACATTCTGGAGTCCTTCCTTGCTTCCCTGATATTGCAAATGCACAAGTGGAACCCTCTAGCTAACCACTTGCTATTCCTCATTCTTGACACAGGACCATCCTATCTTCTTTTCCCATTATACAATTCCTTAATGATGCCTTTTCCTGTAGTTCTTCCTTAGTTTTTTGATGAATAAATGTCACAGCCTGCTCCCACCCTCCATGTGCCTTTCTGTTGCCTTCTAAGTGATACTCATTTTAGGAAGGTAGCACCTTGGATATAGTACTGGACGGAGTCCCAAGTTTAAATCTAACCAAAGACACTTTCTAGTCCTGTGATCCTGGGCTAGCTGCTTAACTCTATCTACCTCAGTTTCCTCTTCTGTAAAATGATCTAGAAAAGGAAATGGCAAACCACTCCAGTATCTTTGCCAAGAAAACCCCAAATGGGGTCATGAAGAGTCAGACACAACTAAAATGACTGAATGACAGCAAAAAATGAAAGGAAGAAATGTAGGAAGAGGTACAAGAATAAATGAGTGCATTTAGAGCTCTTAAGGTAAGGAATTGGACTTGACGTATAAAGACATAAAGTCCTTTTGACTCCAACCTTCCACCAAGGGGTCTTATCTCTATCCTTGGAGGCATTCTTGTGTTGTAATAAGTGAGAAGCCCCTCAGGGTAGGCTCAGCTGTGTTTGGGGGGGGAAATGAATGAAGGGCTGAGAGCAAATTGCTTGCTGTGAGCCAACAGTGTCCAGTTTTTCCTCGTTTTCATCTGCCAATTCCTCCAGCTTTGGTTTGCTGAGGGCCTGCCAAGGTTCTCTTTGGGGCTAATTCCTTTGTAGCAGGCAGAAGGGACCTAAGAGTAAGGGCTGAGATGATGTCACTGAGGCCTAAGTGCTGCGTGAGCAGCCGGAAAAGGACCAGGCCCCAGCTGTGGGCTGATATAATCTGTTTTGAAAAGGCAGAAGCTGGAGCTGTTTTTCCAATTAGGCCTGTGAGATGACTCTGGTAGGAGCAATAGTGGCTTTAACTTAACAGACAGACATCTCATTGAATTAGTCCGCGCAATGGAGAGTTAGAAGAGAACTAGCATCAGCCTTGCTGGTGCACTGGGAAGCTGGATAGGGGAGCAGTAAGGCTCCCAGTGACGTGGTCAGGGAGGCTCTATCTAATTTTCTTCTCATTTAGCACTTGGTAATTAGGGAGGATGTGTGAGCCAGGCAGAGAGGGAGAAAGGATGTACGCAACTGGGCAGAAGGATCAGGAGCCACCTCAGGTTAGCTGGCAAGTTGACCTGGAGCTGTTTGCCAAGGTACAGCTTGTCTCTTGCCACAACTCAGAAAGTTTATTCTTCTCATTTCTTCTTCCCTAGGGTTGTTAGTGACCCAAAGGCCCTGGATTATTGGTGCCTGCCTGTCCCTCTCCTTCTATCTCAGATGTAATCCTGGCATCTCTAGGATGTCTTAGACAGAATGTTTTATTTCTCATTCCTCCTCACTTACGGTTAGAGGGATACATAGTCTTTGCAATGGTGAACCTGGATTTGGAACAGATGCCCTTATTTCCCCTGCCTCTCAACATCCTTCCAAGCATAGCTTAGATATCACCTTGTATATGAAGCCTGTCTTGATATCTCCAACTGATGCCTCTCCCTCTTAAAATGCCTTTGTGTGTGTATATATATGTGTGTGTATGTATATATGTACATATACATGTATATACGTATAAATGTGTGCATATATGTATACATGTGTGCAAATGTATGCATATAAATCTTGTATTGATATCATTGTGAACATATCTGTGTCTACCTCCTTCCCAATATAATGGCAATTCTTTGAGGGTAGGAATTATTTTTATCTTTGTGTTCTCCCTGCCTGGCATGGGTACCTGAAACATAGAAAGCACATAACATTTGTTGAATTGACTTGTGTTGTGAATTATGACTATTTCTAGCCTCTCCAAGCTTCAGTTACCTGAGCTTTACAATCCCAATAAAATAAATTTGGTATAATTGGATGTTAATATTTGCAATCACTCCCTGCACACACACACACACACACACACACACACACACACACACACACACACATTATTACAGGGTGTCATTGGTACAGTGCTTTGGAGAGGAAAGAGCATTGAATTTGGAGTTAGATGAGCAGACTTAACAAAGAGTCTCTAACACTGACTGCATGACCTTCCATAAGTCATTAGACATCTATAAAATGGGAATAATGATACTTGGATGAAATAAAGTAATATTTATAAAGCATTTTTTAAACCTTAAGGTGCCATGTAAATGCTAATTAATATCATCATCACCATTGTTATCCTCATCATTTGACCTCCTTGGACCTAATTATCATCATCTGCAAAATAAGGAGATTGGATGAAATAGTCTCTAAGATCCTTTCCTTCTTTACATCTATGATCGTACATGATTCTTACCTCATGGAATTTACAATCCAGTGGTGGGAGGTAGCGGGGGTGGAGAAGACAAAAACACAAATATGCAGCATGGTATAGTAGGAAGACCGCTAGACTTTGTATCCCTTGAGCTTAGTGCAGTGCTTGGAACATAGTAAGCACTTAATAAATGTTAGTTGACTGACTCAACTTAGAGTCAGAAGACATGGAAAAAATTCCCAGCTCTGACACTTGGTAGTTGCTTAACCATGGGAAAATTATTTAACTTCTCTGGACTTTGGAAAAAATTCAAATACTTACTACCCCCCTCACAGGGTAGCCATGAGAAAAGTCTGTTATCATCTGGGTTGGTTGGTTGGTTCTCAAAGAGGACCAGAATGACATCATCATGTTGGAAGCAAGGTACAACGTGTCTTGACTATGGTCGATCAGACCAATACAAGCTCAGAATGCTCTACAGGCACAAATAGTCCATATGAACATTTGGAATGGAGATGTCTCTAAATTTGCACATCTCATTTATCTTGTGAGCTACTGCAGTTCTGCTTTAGCACCTTCTTTGATGCAGGCAAGTCATGCTGGGCAGTCCTGTGCCAGCATCTTCCATGTCACACAATCAATTCCAAAGTTCTGCAGAGAGACCTTGAGAGTATCCTTGTATCACTTCTTCTGACCACCATGTGAGCATCTTCCTTGCAAAATAGTCTTTTAGGCTAACATATATTTGACATTCCAGCAATGTAATCAGCCCATCAGAGTTGTAGTAGATTTTGTATGGTTGGCAGCTTAGTTTGAGGAAGGACCTCAATGTCATCTGGGATGTGCTATGTCAAGGTGCAGTAGCAGTTGCAGTCATCCTCATCACCGTAGCTAGCATTTACATAGCACCTGCTATGTGTCAGGCACTTTACGAATATTGTCCCATTTGATCCTTACAACAGCCTTGGGAGATAGGTTCTATAATTATCCCTAATTTGACAGTTAAGGAAACAGAGGCAAACAAGTTGGCATCACCACCACTATCATCATGTTCATCCTCATTGTAGCAGTAGCGGGAGAGATAGTAATAGCAATGCTTCTAGAAATCTGTAATTTCATTAGTATGGGCCCTCCTTCCAACAGCATGGATCAAAATTCAGTGTATCCTAGCAGAATGTTTGCATGAGTTTCTTTGGCCAAAAAGGTTGACTTCCTAGTGGCAAACCTTCTGTTCTCTTAATGACAGATAGAGTACATTGCCAAGCTAATATTCAAGGCCTTTCCAGCATAGTAGGACCTGCCAAAGCGTGGTCACTGCTGGCTTAGCTTTCAATAACCCAAGGAGACCTCAATTCGATTCAATTCAGAAAATGTTTAAGCACCTCCTGTGTTCCTGGCATTTGTGCTAAATGCCAATAACACAAAGACAAAAGTGAAACTGTCCCTGTCCTCAAGAGGTTTACATTTTAAAGGGTGAGAGGGGAACAATATGGCTATTTAAGGTGCATGAACAAGTATATCTCAAAAAATGTGAAGAAGGGAGAGAAAAGTAACAGCCAAGAAACTTGATGGACCAAGAAAAGTTTAATGAAGGTTGATCTGAGTTGATTGTCAAAGAAGAATAAAATTTATTAAAGGCACGTAAGAAGAAAGGCTACATGCCAGGCATGAAGAACAGCTTATGCAAATGTTATTTCTCCTTCATTTTGAAGAGGAGCAATGACATCATGAGGTGATGACTTGAGCATGAATTGGATTTAAGTGAGGCAGAGCTGCACAAAGTCACCGGCCTCGTTCTCTTTGCTAGAGTCATCAAAGTCCAGTGGCAAGACAAAAGTCGGGACAATCGGCAATGGCCTGAGATGTAGTTGATGGCTTTGGAATCTCTGATGTCTGACCAAATCTGAGCACTCTACGATGCCTGCTTCAGCTGCCTTCAGGGCTGTGGGAACAATGTGTTCTCATCCAGCCATTCCACTAGGGGACATCTTCACATGCTTGAAGTAGATCACCCTAACTCACTAAAGGCTTTGAAGCACATTGGCCACCCCCAGTCTGGTTTAGCCCATCTGCTGAGGCAGTTTTACTGGGGTGTGGCCCCTGCACATGCTATAGCTTCTTGGAACCACAGGGGAGAGTTGGGTGAAGGTGGATACCAAAGGTAGATAGACAACCTTATAAAGGACTGGCAAGCCCTCACACCAGAGGTGCTAGTCTTCCCTCAATACTGCATAAACCTCATGCAGTATACAGAGGTGAATTCAGGGAACTGCTAACAATGCAGTTTGGCTGGAATTTAAATTGTGAATTAGATTGTGAACTCACTGAGGGCAGGCACTGTCTGTGACCTCTGGAGAATGAAGCAACAAGTATCCAAAGTGCTTAGCACAGAGCTTGGCACATAGTAGGTGCTTCACAACTATTTGGTGACTGACCAAATGAATGAATTTAGAGTTCATAAAAGGGAATAAGTACAAAATGAGGATGTTAATGTGAGTGGGAGCCAAACTGGGGCAAACCTTTGGTGTCAGTCTGAGAAACTGAGAGTTTATCCTATAAATAACAAGGAGTCACTGAAGATTTTTATAAGAGTATAACATGGTCAGACTTAGACCTTAGGAACATAGAAGCAGAGAATTCATTTAAGAGGGTTTTACAATAGTACTCCAGGTGAAAACTGATGAATTTGTAGACTAGAGGGTAGATAAAGAGGGAGAACTGTTGTAGAAGCCAAGTCAATAAGGTTTGACAATTGACAATTGACAATCCAATTTGACAACTGGATACAGAGGATGAGGGAAAGTGAAAAATCAAGGATGACTCCAAGGTTGTGAACTTGGGTGAGTGGGAAGATGGCCATGTCATCAAAGTCTGGAGGAGGAGCAGGTTTAGGTGGGGGATGAAAAGATTTTAGTTGGAAGAAGAATTCAATGAAGGATTATTATTACAGTTAACTATCCTTGAGCTCTCATCTAACTTCTGAACGACTTGGAACGAAATGAAAAGAAGCCCAGGACCTTTTCGAGAAGTCGGTTCCATTTTTTTCTTATATCAATCTTAAATTTGTCTTTCTGGCAACTTCCACTCATCTCCTTTGGCTCTGTCTTCTGGGGCTAAGTAGAAGAAATCTAATACCTCTTTGACATAACCACTATTCAAATACTTGAAGGCTAGAATCATGGGGAAGAAAGGGAAGGGAATGGTGTCATATCTGAAGGAATGACATGGTACATGATGATGATAGTACTACTAATAATTAGCATTTTTATATAACTTCAAAGTTTGCAAAGTGTTTTGCATAATACCATCTCATCGTATCCTCACAACAGCCCTGAGATATAGGTGCTATTATAATCCTCATTTTCCAGGTGAGGAAACTGACGTAGGCAGAGGTTAATGGCCAAGGTCATACCAATAGTGAATTAGCGGAAAACTCGGGACTCAAATCTGACTTTGCAATGCAGCAGCACATAGGTGGGACAGGGCATAGAGAGTTCAAATCTGGCCTCAGACACTAGCTATGTGACCTTGGTCAAGGCCTGGGGCATCTCTCTCTGGGCCTTAGATTTTTTATCTTTAAATTCTGCTCTATCAACTAAAAAATATTCATCATATTCCTGCTAGAGCACATAATCTAGGCTCAACTGTTCCAACCTTGACTGATAGGCAGGATACCCAGAGAACCATTGATACTTATCCCTTCAGGACTGTAGGGACCCCAAGGAGCTGGCAGTATTTTTTCTAGTACCTGTAGTTCATGAGCCCCCAGTGGTATGCTTCCTAATTGATTATCATTTGATATCAATTAGCCAGCCAGAGTTAATTAACTTTTAGAAATAGGTATTTAATAAGATGGGATAGTAAAAACAGTTGATGCTGTAGCCAAAACATAGACCTGGGGACTAGGAAATGCAGAAGAAATAGGACATGTTCCATGTCTTTGAAGTGCTTACAATCTTTTTGGTTAAACAAAATGTATAGATAAGAAAGAATTAAAGAGAAAAAAGAGAAGCTTTGTGCTAGTAACCAGAGCCAAAACTAGGGCATATAACAGGTGTCTTGAAGCAAGAAACTAAAATTTATTGGGGCGGTACTGACAGCACTTGTATTACTGTAATAACATAGAAATCACTGAGATTAGGACCTAGTTAATAAGAATAATTACCTCAAATATGAAGCTATCATGTGATACACTCCATTCCCCTGGCAGGTATTCAATATGCAATCCCTTCCCTTACCCATCCTCTCCTGTTTACTCCCACCAGCAACCTCACAGAGTCTTTGCGTCTCCACTGGTGAAGGACTGTATCTCTGATACTCTGTCTCCTCATTAACTGATTTCGTTTTGAAAAGTTAATTTGAGGGTTCATTTGGGGCCGCTAACCTCAGGTGCATTTTGCAAAGCTTGTTCTGGATGCCAAAGTCACTTAGACATAGCTCTGTGAGGAACTAGGTGTCCATATAAAAAACAACACCAAAATAGCATAAAATACAAGAAGTTATAGACCCATTTCATTCTGTTGAAATTCCAGCCCATCCCACTCTCCTTGAGCTGTAGTTCTGTCATTTACACAGGTGGATGGATGGATGAATATGACAGCTCTCCCTGCCTCTCTCAGTGAAAAGGGTCTCCACAGTAGATATGCATTTGTGTTTTGTGATTTTGATTACAAATGGGAAAGAGAAGATTCTTTGGGTCAGAGAATAAGAGTACCTAACAACAGACTCTCTGGATCAAACCATAAATACCTCTGTTTGTTACCTTCTCTAACAAGCATCTTAAACCATCTTGTCCCCATCACCTCAATTCTACTGGACAAAGCTAAATCTTTTGTTTAGCCTGGCTACACAGCATGTGGTTCAGGCTATTACAGAAGAGAAATTGAGCTCTGCAAACTATGGACATCACTAGAGAGTAAACAAATACAGAAAACCCACCAGTCACTTTTAGGTGAGTCACTGCATCAATTAGCTGCAAAGTAATTTCACCGGTCATTGCAACCAGGAAGAAGAAATATTACGCAGCAGCCCAGTTCCCTGATTCTCCTCTGATTCCCTGGTCTCCTTTCCCCACGTTATGTGCTTAGCACTGTGCTTGCCTGATGTATCAGATTGAGTGCATGCTTGTTGCACAGATTTAAGTAAATAAATAAACAAATCATACTCTCCCACAAAGATCTATCTCTGTGCACAGACTCTAAATACTGACTTCCTTTAGAAATAAGGGAGTCTGGGCAAGTGTGAGAAGTTACCTTCCGATTCCCTCCTTCACATTCACCCCTCTCCCGTGACAGTATTCCAATATCCTAATGCATGACTGAGTGTCTTAACATGAGAAATCATCCTAGTGGAAATGCAGAAAACAAACCAGATATTTTTTGTTCTGGCCCAAACCACCTCAAAATGTACTTGTCAAGAGTACACCTTAGGGATTCCCAAGCTCCTAGCAGAGCTGGGTGGTGCACAGTGGAAGAAGTGACTCCTCTGGAGTGAAAGGACCTGGGTTCAAATCCTACCCTTGATGTTTCTTACCACTGTGAACTTGGGCAAAGTATTTAAATTTCCTGGGCCTCAGTTTCCTTATTTGCAAAAATAGGCAGTTGGACTGGATATCTCTGAAGTCCCATTCAGCTTTAAATCTATGATCCTTAGGAACCTCTCACACACTCAACACTTCCCTTAAGAGCCTTACATTTGAAGATGAAATCCATAATTTCCTTACCTTCTAAAGATCTTACTAGAACATACAGACAGGTATGTGAACCATGTTATATCCTCTGTCCCTCTTCAGTCTGATCTGTACTATGCTCTTTTTTCTTTAGCTTTCTTTATTTTATTTTTGATTTATGGAATAAAACAAGCATTTTCATAACAGTATAATTTTTAAAAGATGATTGCTCATGAAACTGCAAATCTATTATGTACAGCTTCCTATTCTTTTAAAATACGATAGTTATGTAAATTTCTTTCTTTTCCTTTTTTTCCTCCCTCCATCTTAGAATGGCCACTATTAGACACAAATGTATGTGTTATTATATATATATATGTATGTATGTATACACACACACACACACACACACAAATATAAACCATTCCATACATACCTCTATTTATCAGTGCTTTCTTTAGATGCCGACAGCATCTTCCTTCATATGTCCTTGGTAGTTACTTTGGATATTTAAAGTTTTTCTTAAAACAATGTTGCTGTTACTGTATACAATATTCCTGGCTCTGCTCATTTTACTCTTTGTGACTGTGCAAATCTAACCATGTTTTTCTAAGCTCATCAAGCTCATGGTTTCCTGTATTTTATTCCATCACAATCATAGACCTCAACTTGTTCAGTCATTCCTCAATGACGGGCATCCTCACAATTTCGAGTTCTTTGTCACCACAGAGAGCTGCTTTAAGTATTTTAGAACATATAGGTTCTTTTCCTTTTTCCCTAATCATTTTTGGGAATATACCTTGTAGTGATATTGTTGGGTGTGACCTGTACTTTGAGAGTCCTAGATTATAATGCTGAGATAGCAAGAAAACCAGAGAATGTGGAATGCTTATCCAAATGCAGAAGAAGCCTGGAGAGAGGTTGCTGAAATTAAGCCAGTGTGGTTCTCTGGTCTGCCTAGCTCATGGGGGCTTCACAGGGTCTTAATTTTTCCCTTCAGCAAAGATTGCCTGTCTGTGATCAACTTGTGGAATTCTCTGTTTCTTGTCTTGAACTACGATGGTACTGACCCACCTATTCCTTGAGAACAAAGAAAGACAGGAAATGGGGTAACCAGGAACAAGAAGAGTCCCAACTTCTATGCTTAAATCTGCCACTAATTCCAGGTCTGGAACTGAGCCAGGTCAGGCTCACTTTCTGTGTCTTCTACTTCTGAATGAGAAAAGGGGTATTTTCCCAACTATCAGGGATGTGGAGAAGATGAATTTGATAAAGTCTGTTAGATAAAGTTTTGACTTCCTCATACAAAGAGGTTCTGTTAAAAACAAAGCAATATCATTAATAATGTTGGCTATCATAAGATCATTTCAAAGGCATTAAATAGCTGTGGTACAAAAGTGGTGTGGACCAAATGCTCTTTTTTCAGTCAACAGAGCATTATTAAGTACCTACTAGACACTAGGGATACAAAGAAAGGCAACAGATAGTTTCTGCCCTTGAGGAGCTCACAATCTAATGACAAATGCTTTTGGATTCCCAATCCCTTCTTAATGTAGAATAAATCCAGATAAAGTTGTTTCAATTGGGTCATAATATCACCAATTAAAGTGGGAGGTTCCACTTCCCCCCAAACTCTGGGTGTGTTTGTGTGTGTCTGTGTCTGTGTGTGTGAGACTCAAGTCAATTTTTGAAGTTCCATCATGATGTAGATGTAACCTTAATTCCTAACCACCATTCCAGTGGAGACCAAGTTCTTATAGGTGGTAATAACTTGGAAAGACTGTATGAATAGGTCTGGTGAAAGATTGTCTAACTGGGGTGGTAGCAAACCATTGAAGACCATCATCCAAGTCATAGGCCACCATCTGAATCACTGGAGGAAGGTCCCTGTCTCTACTGAAAACACAGATCCTTGGGGTATTGAAGAAGAGTATTTTTCAATTAACTTTACAGTAAAAAGGAAAGCTGTAGAGACATCAACGGCAATATATTAATAACTTACTCTATGAGCCCAACGGAGCCTTACCGAGTAATAGACTTAACACCAGAAGCCTTAGAGACTACCTAGTCTAGACCCTTCATTTTATAGATGATGAAACTGAGGAACAAAAAAATTAAATGACTTGCCCAAGGTTACATAGGTAGTAGGTGGCAAAGCCAAGAATTAGGACTGGACGTTCACATACACACACACAATATATTTTTGTATAGTTATTATCAGTGTGTAGCTAGTCCTGAATTTTCAGCATGGTATTTGTTGAAAAAAATGTCCATCTTTTCACTGATCACCGTCATTGGCCATATCACCTGGATTGGTCGGGTTGCTGATACATCAGTTGCAGAGTCAGTGGCACTTTTGAAGGACAGAGAGAGAAATGACAACCAAGATTACTGGTTGATGGATTACTGAAGAAGCCAAGACCAGTTCTTGCTGCTTTGGCCTTCCAATTGGTTTGAGAGTTTATGACTTTTGACAGTTTTCTTCTTCCTCCTGTATTCTGGCAGCCATCATAAGACCAAGAGTATGGTTTGAGTGAAAGCAGGTGAAAGACTGCTTCATCTCTCACCTACCAAGGCAGAGCAAAGAGGACCTTGGAAATAGAAAGCCTCCTCTTCCCATGGCCAAAGGAGCAGTAATGACCCCTAAAAAGAAGCCCCACATTCTGCGACTACGATTATCCCCTGCACGACTAGGTCCCTGCTTTCCTAGAATCATGTGTGGTATCTATCTCTATTGCCCTCCACCTGTAGAGAGAAAGTGGGAGGCATCTATTAAGCAAGTGAGTGCCCCAACTGAAGTTTAGAAAATTGAAGAGGATGAAAATAGAGTCTACCTTTAGATGCAGAGTTAGCCTCATAATTGGAGCTGTTAATTGTTTGGAGTATCACGTTTTATTATACAAGTGGCTGATGCTTTGAGTTTTGTTATACTTTTATCTGATATAAATTAAACTTTAACAAAAAAACTATGGTCATTAAGGCAGTGATGATCCAAAGGAAGATAACCATGGTGGTGAAAGACCCTGGAATTATGCATGTGAGAATCGGTTGGAGGATATGGAAATGGTTAGTCTGAAGACTTAAAATACTTGATAGTTGTCTTCAGGTATTTGGAGGACTATCATCCTCCAAGTAAACAAGGGCGGGATTAGCCTTGTTCTTCTCTGCTCCAGAAGGCAGAACTAGAAGAAACAGATGGCAGTTGCAAAGAGGAAAATATGGGTTTGTATGAAGAAAAATAATCTGAATACCTTGAGTTGTCCAAACAACTGTCTTGGAAATTGATGGGTTTCCCTTCATGAGAGCAAAGTCTGAATGGCCACTGTCAGTCACATAGTAGGCATAAGTATGTATAACACATTTCATTAGGGAATGCATCCTTGCATTTTTAAGCAAACATTTGTAAGTAAGCATAAAAGTTGTTGTTCAGTAGTGTCTAACTTTTTTTTTTAACTGAAAGTCATTTTATATTTAACTGGAGACAAAGCTCATCATAAAAGTACACAGAGCAAATAAATACAATTTAAGGGTTAGCAATGTTAGTTTGCAGGTCAGTTTGGGGAAGCAGAGAGAAGATAAATTAACCAGGTCTCATTAGAAACAACAATCAGGGAAATAACAAAATTCTGTCCAAACAGATCAATCCATAAGCAGATCAGTAAACTACACAAGGCTCCAACCATTCATGATTATATTCAGTTCGAGGTAGCAATATGCTTAATTTTCAGTTGACAGGTATGTACACCTCCAGACTCCTCCCCTTTCTTCAGAGCTCCCACTTGGCCCAAGTTTCTGCCTCCCATCATGCTTTAGTTCTTCCTTTAAGCTAGAAAATATCTATACTTCCCATCAGCCTACTTAACAATAAGGGGCTACACATATATTCATACCCTTCAATTCTGGGATTGAAGATGTTTTTTTTTATTATAAATTTTATTTATTTTCAGTGTTCTACAATCATTACCATATAACTTAGATTTTTTCTCTACCTCCCTCTCTTTTCCCCCTACCTCCCCCCTCCCTCCTCAAGTCAACATACAAGTTTACATAGGTTCTACACATACATTCCCATTAAATACATTTTCACCAGTCATGCTGCATAGGAGAACTAAAATGAATGGGAGAAATCATATAACAAACTAAAACGTATTACAAAAGAAAATGATCTGCTACATTCTGTGATTGAATTCTATAGTTCTGTCTCTATATGTGGAAGGCATTTTGCCTTAAAAGACCATTGGAAATTATTTAAGTCCTTGTGTTGCAATGAAGTTCTAAGTCTATCAGAAAAAATTCCTCACATACTGTGGTTGTTGCTGTGAATAAAGTTCTCCTGGTTCTGCTCCTTTCACTCAACATCAGTTCCTAGAAGTCTTTCCAGGCCTCTCTGAAGTCTTCCTGTTCATCAGTTCTTATAGCACAATAGTACTATTCATATACCACAATTTATTCAGCCATTCTCCAATTGATGGGCATCCCCTTGATTTCCAGTTTTTGGCCACCACAAAGAGTGCTGCTATAAATATTTTTGTACATGTGAGACCCTTTCCCATTTTTATGATCTCTTGGGGATACAGCCCTAGAAGTGATATTTCTGGGTCAAAGGGTATGCACATTTTTGTAGCCCTTTAGGCATAGTTCCAAATTGCTCTCCAGAATGGTTAGAACAGCTCACAGCTCCACCAACAATGAATTAGTGTTCCACCTCTCCCATTATCTTCTCCAACATTTATTGTCTTCTTGTTTTGTCATGTTAGCCAATCTGATAGGTGTGATGTGGTATCTCAGAGTTGTTTGCATTTGCATCTCTCTAATCAATAGTGATTTAGAGCATTTTTTTATATGACTATAGATATCTTTAATTTCTTCCTCTGAAAACTGCCTGTTCATATCCTTTGACAATTTATCAGTTGGGGAATGACTTGTATTCTTGTACATTTGACTCAGTTCTCTATATATTTTATAAATGAGGCCTTTATCACAGACATTAGTTGAAAAAGTTCTTTCCCAGTTTTCTGCTTTCCTCCTAATCTTGGTTGCATTGGGTTTGGTTGTACAAAAACTTTTCAGTTTAATGCAATCAGAATTATACATTTTGTACTTCATAATGCTTTTCTATCTCTTGTTTAGTCAAAAATTCTTCCCTTCTCCATAAATCTGATAAACACACTATTCCTTGCACCACTAATTTGTTTATGGTATCAGTCTTTATACCTATGTATCCATGTACCCATTTGGACTTTATTCTTGTGTACAGTGTCAGGCATTGGTCTATGCCTAGTTTCCACCACACTGTTATCAAATTTTCCCAGCAATTTTTGTCAAACAGTGAGTTCTTATCCCAGAAGCTGGGGTCCTTGGGTATATCAAACAGTAGATTGCTATATTCATTGACTACTGTGTCTTGAGTACCTAGCATATTCCCCTGGTCTACCCTTCTGTTTCTTAGCCAGTACCAAGCAGTTTTGATAATTGCTGCTTTATAATACAATTTGAGATCTGGTAGAGCTAGGCCACCTTCCCTACCATTTCTTTTCATTAGTCCCGCTTGATATTCTGGACCTTTTGTTCTTCCAAATGAATTTTGATATTATTTTTTCTAGCTCTGCAAAATAATTATCTGATAGTTTGATTGATATGGCACTGAATAAGTAAATTGATTTAGGTAGAAGTGTCATTTTTATTATATTGACTTGGCCCACCCACAAGCAACTAATGTTTTTCCACTTACTTAGATCTGACTTTATTTGTGCAAAAAGTATTTTATAATTGTGTTCATATAGTCCCTGGGTTTGTTTTGGCAGGTAGACTCCCACATATTTTATAGTGTCTACCGTAGCTTTAAACAGGATTTCTCTTTCTATCTCTTGCTGTTGGACTCTGTTAGTAATATATGGAAATGCAGAAGATTTGTGTGGGTTTATTTTGTAATCTGCACCTTTGCCAACGTTGTTTATTATTTCAAGTAGTTTTTTACTTGATTCTATGGGATTCTCTAAATCATCATATCATCTGCAAAGGTGATAACTTAGTTTCTTCTTTGCCTATTCTAATTCTTTCAATTTCTTTTTCTTCTCTTATTGCTACAGCTAACATTTCTGGTACCATACTGAATAGCAGTGGTGATAATGGGCATCCTTGTTTCACCCTGACCTTACTGGAAATGCATCTAGCTTATCTCCATTGCATGTAATGCTGGCTGAAGGTTTTAGGTAGCTACTGCTTATTATTTTATGGAAAGTTCCATTTATTCTTATGCTCTCCGGTATTTTTAATAGGAATGGGTGTTGTGTTTTGTCAAAAGCTTTTTCTGCATCTATTGAGATAATCATATGGTTTTTGTTAGGTTTTGAGCACAGCCACAGTTAAATCCTTATGTAGGTGATTATTGAAATAGGTAGCATTTCAAGGAGATGTTCACAGGATCCTCAAGCTAGAGCTGCAAGAGACCTCAGAATGTTTCTCATTATGCTATCACAGTTTTAGAGCATATTGACAAGAATTAGAACCAAACCTTTCTCAAGACCATCCCCACTTTCATTTTGGTCCCTGAATGTTCTCTCAGTTTTCACTAAATATGGAACAATGGCAATCAGTGGTACCTTTATGCTTGTTAGGATATTCATCTTCAGACACATTAGCTGGTTTGTCCTCATCCAATGAAACATCAATCAATCAATCAGTAGTCATTTATTAAGTGCTTACCATAGCTAAGGCACTGTACTAGTGTGCTGGACATGGAATATAAATGGATGAAAGTCCCTACTCTCAGGAAACTTATGTTCCAATACATTTCTTTTCATTAAAACTTGACCATGGAGAACTGGGCAGCCCACAAGATTTGGACGGTTAGTGGTTTTTAAAACATTCATTAGCCCCATGCCAGTTTCTGAATCCTTTCTCAATAATGGCTCAAGCTCAATGTACTCTTGGATACATCACTAGAAAAAAAAGTAAAAGTAATACAGCAGGATGATACACAGAGGATAACGTTGTATCCTTTGATGGACAATATTCTAACCCCTCCACTTTTCCACTAATCTGATTGAAAGTGGCTTTGTTTATTCCCTAGTTTACTTTTAGGAAACATTGTCTATCTAGGTTGGTAAAGTCCATTAGACAGTCAAAACTGATATTCTAATCTACTTTTTGGAATATCACAGAACCAGGTCCTGTGATGGAATGAATGTTGAATGATTTTGTCTAGGAGCCACATTGACCTGAATGAAGAGATAAAGGTTATTGTGTTCATCATTACTCAGTTTAGTGCATGCCCTGGAAGTGGCAGCAGCATTATCTTCATATAATTCTTCAACGAAAGAGTTTGAGTGATGTGCACTGCTATCACCACATTCATTAGAATTCAGTTCGTCTGCTCCTTTTATTGTCTTAACATTGAACTGATCCATATTTCAAAATTAAAAGAAGATACTACGTGATCAAATTAAAATGTAAAACTCTGCTTTTGGTGTGCTATTTCAAGAAAGTATATGAAGGATGGAGAAAGGGAGGGAAGGAAAGGGATTAAGCATTTATATGGCATCTACTGTGTGGCGGACACTTTGCTAAGTGTTTTACAAATAATGTCTCATGTGATTCTCATACTGACCCTGGAAGGTACTATTATCCTCACTTTACAGTTGCAGAAACTGAGGTAGATGGAAGTTAAGTAACTTGTGTAGGGTCACATAGCTAGTAAGTATCTGATGCCATATTTGAACTCAGGTCTTCCTGACTCCATGCTTAGCACTCTATCCACTGTGCCACCTAGTTTCGTGACAAATATTTTGTAATACAATATAGTACAGATAAGTCAAAGAATTTTCTAGAATAATAGTCAGAAGAGAAGGGGATAATTAAGTGGCACCATAGGAGAGGGAATGAATGCTGTGAGTAAATAACAGCATTCTATATTTTTCTATGACATCTATGTTACCTAATATAGTACTTACTGCATAATAGAATAATCCATACTAAAAGAATGTATCAAGCAATTAAATTAAAGCACAAATTTCTTGGGGTTTTTTTGACACATTAGCACATTCCTGGTCATACCTGGCATGCCAGATAGACACAGTCTTGGTTGTAGAGAGGATTTTTACTCAGGCCTGGGTTAGATTAGATTACTTCTGAGGTACATTTTTTTTCAAGAGATTCTGTATTTCTTTGATCTTCCTAGAAATAATTCTCTTTTCCTTTTGCATAATTTCCTTAGGATATTTCTAAGATGTAGGATATTGAATCAAAGCCTATAACCAGTTTTATGGTTCTTATTACTCCGCTACCTGATCAACACAGTCCGCAGTACCACCAACAATGCACAAAATCACTTTGTTTTCACTTACCTCTGCCACCATTAAGACCTATATGATCTTTTATTTTTAGTGAATCTTACAGATAACTTCTCTTTTTATGTCACCAACACTTCCCAGTGATATCTCTCTTACCTCCTCCTCCTGGAGAGAATTTTTTTTAAAGTGGCCTCATTCGGGTATATGCCTAGCAGTGGAATCTCTGGGCCAAAGGATTTGGATGTTTCAATCACTTTATTTATATAAATATAATTCCAAACTGCTTCCCAGAATAATTGGGCCAATTCACAGCTTCACCAACACTACATCACCGCACCTCTCTTTCCACAATCTCTCCAACATATTCCCATATGTTGTTTGTTCACATCCTTTAACAATTTATCCATTGGGGATTAGCTTCTAGCCTTGTGTATTTGTTTTAGCTCCCTATAGTTTGCATCAATATGACTGTCTACAGTCTTGTCAACATTGACTATTTTTATTTTTTTCATCTTCTCCATTTACCCACTGTGAAATGGAACCACAGAGGTGTTTTGAATTGCTTTCTTTTATTATTAGTGATTTGAAGCATCGTTTTATTTTTTTGTTAATAGTTTGAAATTCCTCTTTTGAGAATTGTTTGTTCATATCCCTTGACTCTTCTCTCGCCGAGAATGATTTTTGATCTGGACAGCTAGGTCCCAATGAGTTCCAGTGATGAAGCCTGCTAGTGAAGTAGTCACATGGAGTAGAATTTACACTATTCAGAATTATAATTTTGGGAAATATGGTCATTGGTCCCAGCTCATTTTTGAATATTTGAATAATGTGACAACTTCATGGGATTCATTATTTAAACTGTTTTTGCTGCTTGTCCTTCATTCTCAAAGAGGACCATGACATCAGGAAGGTGATGCTATGGCATGCAAGTGAAACTGGATTTAAGTGAGAGAGGGCTGAAGCTACCAGCCTCCCTTTCTTCTCCCTAGCCATGTGGGTCCAATGGCCAGATAGGGATCAGGACAACTAAGAAGGCCCAGGATGCAGTGGGGGACCTTAATTTTTTTTCAAGTTAAAGTCTTTAACAGGTCTCAGTTTGCTGAAGTAGGGTCCATTCAGTATTAAGGCTTAATAAAAATGAGGCAAAGAATGGCCTCTTTAAAAAAAATTAGATCTGGGAGGGAAAGCTCCTCAGGGTTTCTGGTGGAAATAGAAACTATTGTTATTTACATTCATTCTGAGCCAGTCAGGGTCCAAACAGTGATCAAGTAAGGCTTGGTCTAGGACCAAACTGATCTGGAGTTAAGGCTGACCTTTAAGAGGAAGAAACAAAAACAAGAAAAAAAAAGGTTTCAGAGATTAAAATTTATATTTCCTTTGAGCAAAGCACCCCAGGTAGGGGTGTGATGTTAGAGAGAGGAAGGAAGGAAGGAAGGAAGGAAGGAAGGAAGGAAGGAAGGAAGGAAGGAAGGAAGGAAGGAAGGAAGGAAGGAAGGAAGGAAGGAAGGAAGGAAGGAAGGAAAATTTTTATTCAAACCAGGAACTGGCTATATATTTTTCTTTTACTTGCCTAAATATCTTGAATATCAGACCCTCATCTGTGATATTTGACACAAAGATTTCTTCCCCATTCAACCACTTCCCTTCTTATGCTACCTGCATTAATTTTGTTCATGAACAAATACATTTCATGTCATAGAAATTATCTATTTTTATCTTTCATAATGAATCACTGCTAGTCCTTATTTGATGAAGAATTCACCTTCTAGTTACAGCTGTGAAAGGTACCTAATCTGGTTGTCTTCTCTTTTTTAATGGCTTGATCTTTAAGATTCAGGTCATATACCCATTTTTGAGCTTATTGTAGCCAATGCTTTTTCATTTCTTCATTTCATTTCAATCATTCTTCCACATCATAGAAGACATTAGTCCAAAATTTATTTTTGTCCAGTTGCTTTCCAGTTTTCCAGCAATTATTGGCAAATAAGGAATTATCATACACTACTTTCTAAAAGTGTTATTGCTGTCTTTTGTTTTTTATCATCTTATTTTTTTAATAGTTCTTTGCCCTCTCCTTTGCTGAACAAGTAATTTCTTATAACAAAGTACTTTAAAAAAAAAAAAAGATAGTTCATTAAAACTAATCAACACATCAACAGACTTTGACAGAAGCTACCTTGTTCCACACTTACAGTCCACCACCTCTACAAACAAAAAGCAGAGGTGCATGTTATCATTATTTCTCTGAGGCCCAACTTGGTCAATATAATTGCACAGAGTTCAACTATCCTTTGTTCTTTCTATTAATATTGTTGTAATATTCATGCATATTACTTTCCTGGTTCTACTTAGGAGTTCCCTCTGCAGGAGTTCATACCAATTTCCCCAGGCTTCTCTAAAGTCTATATAGTCATCATTTATTATGTACATTACATTCATGTACCTCAATTTGTTTAGCCATTCCCCTTTCCATAGACATCGAGAATCCCATTTTTTCTTGAAGGTGGATGAACCTGGAACAAAACTCAAGAATATCCTAAGGGACCAGGCTCTTGCCAAATCCTAGTTTCTTTACATCAGTGGCAGGAAACCCACCAACAGACATGTTTCTAGAAAATTTTGCTGTGAATTGAACTTCAGCAAATGCTAAGTTCATTGACCTCTTATAATTTCAAATATGTTTTATCTTCATTTCTGATCTATTTCTTTAGTGTTTTCTAATCTGTTAGCTGTAAATTTCTCAGGCTCTCAGACTCTGCCAAATAATGATAGAACTTTATAAAATGAAGAATCTTTTTATAGTGTGAATAATCACTCCCACCACATTTTTCTGTTTGGTAAATTACAATCAGCACTCTCTGTCTCTGTCTCTGTCTGTCTCTCTCTCTTTCCCTCTGTCTTTCTGTCTCTGTTTCTCGCTCTCTCTCTGTTTGTCTCTCTCTTTCTCTCTCTCTGTCTCTCTCTTTTTCTGGCTAGGTTTAAAGTAGGAATAACATTCCAAGAATACATTTTGACCATTCACAATTCACCATTTCAATCTCTTCTTCCCAGCTTAGGCTCTTTACTCTCCTGCCCCCCTCATCATCAGCTAGTATTATGATGTCCCAAAATCACACTTTCAGAGCTAGAAGGACCTTAGGAGTGATCAAGTCCAACCCTCTCATTTTGTAAATCCCAAAGATTCTGAGGTGATTTGGCTGAAACTAGTAAGTCACAGAAACAAAGCTAGACTCTATTTCTCTAATGGAGAGTTTTCCCATCCAGTGTTATTTTCATTACATGATATTGTCTCCCCTTCCTCTGCTGCTTAGTAGCCATGTGGCCTTGGGCAAGTCTCTTCATTTCTCTGGGTCTCCATTTCCTCATCTATAAACTGAAGGGCTCTGGCTCTAAGTCTACAGAGTTATGATATCATTGCAATCTGCCAGACCTTGAGGCAAACCGCCTCTTTCTTCCTTCCTTTCATATGATTCTCTGCAGCCAGGCTACCTTCTATGAACTGAGAGATAATCATAGGCTGTTCTCATGACCGGAAATCAAATCAACGTCCCCACAAAAGGAAGGCCTTCAAGATACAAACAGCCCTCTCCTTAATCTCATAAATCACCACATTTTCCCAGGAGAGGCCAGATGCTACTTCCTCTCCCTTTTAGAAACATCAGTTAAAACCTCCAGGAGAGTTGTGACCTCATGATTTTCCCTTTGGTTTCCCAACCTTGTGTTTTTAAAGGCATGGGGGTGAGGAAGGGCAGGGATGGGGGAGTGGAGGGACAGGGAGGAAGGGTTGGAAAGTATTCAGTACCTGGTGTGAGTCACCCTGTGCTAGCTTCAGCCTTTCTCTGAGATCTCTCCTAACATTAATAGGCTCTGTGTGACATAGAATTTATCGAGAGGCTTAAAGTGGGATTATGGACGGGTCTGCCAAGGCTCAGACAGGACTCAGCAGGTCCAGAAATGTCACAAGTAGAAATGAAAGGGGGTGAGGGGAAAGCACTGAGATGGAAGAGAGAAGATAAGGGACTAGAAAGGAGAGGATGGATGAAAAATAGAGGCCAGTTTCTTTCAGTGAGAGGAAGGGGAACCGATGAAATGCTGAGAAAGTGTTTGGACAAAGAAGTAGAAATTTCAAAACTAATACGCAAGAAGTAAGATTCAGAGCAGTCTGTCTGCCAGCACTGGCAAGTCGAGGAGGCTGAGAATGATTGGCCCCCAAGATCCTAGCTTGGGGCAACCGTGGAGGTTTGGGATTAGGATGGACATGGATATAATAAAAATTTCTGACATTGCTCAAGGTTCCCATCCACCCTCAGGTGCTAAGGCTGTGATCTTGAGCAAGTCACTTTAAACAGAGCCTTAATTAGGGTGAGATGATCTGGATTTTGTTCCAGGATTTATAACCCTTCAGCAAGTGTAGAAACAACTGAATTTAGCCTTTAGTTATCAAGGACAAGCAGCTGGCCTGCTTTCTTCTTCTGGGTGAGCACTTCCACAGCCTACCTCACCCTTCTCTCCATCTACCCAGTGTGCCAGGTGGAGAGATATTCCTAAGAATGTCCCTTTTATCACATCCACTACCACAGCCTGGTATTCTGGTCCCCCTTTCGGTGAATTGTCCCATGGAACCAAATACACTAGTTTTACAGTTTACAAAGCATTTTACATACATTATCTCCCTCGAACACCACAAAATAACCTTAGCGGAGTAGAAAAGAGTGCTGGATCTGGAGTCAGGAAGACTTAGGTTCAAAATCAGTCTCAAATATTTACCAGCTGTGTGATCCTAGATAAGTCACTTAACCTGTTTGCCTCAGTTTCTTCAACTGTAATATGAAGATAATAATAGCACCTACTTATCAGGGCTGATGTGGGGATCAGATAAAATAATATCTATAAAAAAGCACTTAGCACACTTAACCCTGGCACATAGCAAGTACTGTATAAATATTCATTGCCTCCCCTCTTTCCCCGGCCCCTGCTTACAGGTATGATATTTACATCTTATATAAAAC
Organism: Bettongia penicillata ogilbyi; assembly: GCA_023548195.1. Classification (NCBI taxonomy): domain Eukaryota; kingdom Metazoa; phylum Chordata; class Mammalia; order Diprotodontia; family Potoroidae; genus Bettongia; species Bettongia penicillata. The sequence goes on along the minus strand of JAJHZJ010000162.1, from coordinate 7,685,801 downwards.
TGAGGAAAGAAATAAACATATATTAAGTGTCTGCTATGTGCTAAGTGCTTTACAAATATCTCGTTTTATCTTCACCACAACCCTGGGAAGTAGGGCTATTATTATCTCCATTTTACATTTGAATCAACTGAGGCAGACCAATGATATCTTGCCCAGAATGGTACAACCAGTAAATAAGTATCTGAGGTTGAATTTGAACTCAGGTCTTCCTGATTCTGGGTCCAACATTCCATCCATCCATCCACTGCACCACCTGCCTATTTACTAATTAGCCCCAAGACTTGTTCTGCCTGACCTAGAAAGGCAGGGCTAAGAGCAGTGGGTGAATGCTCACTTCTCAGGATTATTGTAGAAGAAATGACCACGCAAGCCCAGGTTGGACTGGAAGGTTTCTGTGGTCCCTCCTTACTCAGAGAATCTGGGATTCTTTTTCATCCCAGGTTGGCATCGTTCCATTAGTTAAACTTCCAACTTGTCAGTGAATTGGATCTAAGTCAATTTCATCACTCTAGCACTCAATGAAAAGAAAGCCGCTTAAGCTTCTGAAAACTAAGACTGGAATTCTCTCACCCTTGCCAGAGGTATTAGTGATTAACTAGCTTGAGAAAGATGTTGGAGTGGCATCAATGAACTACAGAAGGAAAAAAGACTTAATTTTTTTTCAATGAAAGTTGTTGTTTGTCCTTCATTCTCAAAGAGGACCATGGCATCAGGAAGGTCATACCATGACTTATTTGCAAGTGAATTGGATTTAAGTGAGGGAAGGCTGTGCAAGATCACCAGCTTCACTTTTTCCTCTGGAGCTTTCTGGGTCCAATAGCAAGATATAAATCAGGACAGCTAGAGATGACCCCCTCAAAGAAAGTTAGTGGCTTAAAAATGGAAAATTGTCAACCAGTCCTGAATCTAGGAAGTTTGGCATGGTCAAGGAAGTCTAGCTATAAATAGCTGAGATTGAATTTAGGGACAAGAATCTAGTCTCTGGATAGACTGACAAGAGCAAGGCAGGGCAGCAGTTGTCTGGAAATATCTATCTGATGATGTGATCTATCTACTCAGTCAACTCCAGTGACTTTCTATTACCTATAAAATAACATTTCATTTTTATTTTGTTATTTTTATTTATTTTTAAAGCCTTGCACAACTTGGACCCAGCTTATCCTCCCAAGCTCACCGGATATCACTCCACCACCCATACCCTTTGATCCTACCCAAAGGTTTTCTTGAGGTTCCTTCCACTTGATACTCTATCTTTTTTGCTTTGAACTGGTTGCCCTCTATGCCTGGAATTCACTTTCTCCTTACCACTATCTCATAGGATCTCCCTTTTCCTTTAAGATGAAGCTTGAGCACCATCTGCTGCATGATGCCCCTCCTAATTTCCCCCCATCAAAATGCTAATTCCTTGAACTATTTCCTATATACTTATACTTATTCACTTAATATTTTTGCAGTATATATTTATATACATACTTGTCTCCCCCATTAGAAGGTAAACTCCTTGGGGGTAGGGGTTGTTTCAGTCTTTGTATTTGTGTCCCCAGTACCTAGCAAGGTACCTGATACATAATGGGTCCTTAAAAAATATTCGTTAACCAATGGATTGAGGGTTCAAGTCACAAGGGAGCCAGAGTAACCCACTTGCTTGTAGTACAAAGCAAAGACTTATCCCTAAAGAACCATATTTCGGTGACTAGCAATGTTGACCTACACAAATCATGGAACCATAAGTCTTTGCTTTCCCCCTACCAGAAAACTGAGGTATTTGGGGATGACGTGGCTTTGGCCATGAGAGCTACAGTCATGGCAAGTTCAGGTTGCAGAATTACTGTCAGGAAAGTTAGGGCCATATCATGGGGACTCTGAATGCCAAAATAAAAGGATTGTGTTTTATTCTGTAGGCAATGAGGAGCCATTGAAAATTTTTTTAGGAAAATTAATGTGATCACAGTATTCAGGATGGATAACACTGGGGGGCAAACAACAGTCAAGGGAGACAGTAGGACTTTACTGATATAGTCCAGTAAGGGGAGAAGGGCAAGAGCTAAGGTGATAGTGCCGGAAATGGAAAAGAAGAAACAGATGGTTAGCACAATTACGAAAACAGCATCAACAGGACATGGTGGCTGATTGGATTGTTAAGTGAGAACAGTTGAAGGTGACTCCAAATTTCCAGCATGCACAACTGGGAGGATGGTGATGCTATTAAAGGAAATAGAGAAGTCAGGGGAGGAAACCAGTTGAAGAGAAAGGGAGAGGGAGTAGGTATGGAACTGACTTTTTTCTCCATTGGCGTTGTCTTCCCAAAGAGACCAAGTTCATTGTCAGAGTGATCTGGGTAAATGGAAAGATGTAAATTTCATCTTTTCAGGTTTTCTCTCATCCCCTCACTGAGTGGATCCTCAGTTTCAGTTGTATGAGTTGCAAAAATCACTAGAGTATTAAAAGATAGGGAGGGGAGAGGGAGCTACAGAGTCTACCTCAACCAAATGCATGTGGCTTTGGCCATTAAGTACATCAGACAAAGAGAGAAGAAAGAGATGCATGGTATGGAAAGGGGGAAAATCCTCTGAGTCCTGGAAACAAAAAACACAGGGGCTTTTATGTGTATTGAAGACTTTTTCTTTTTCTAAGGTCAGTTTGAGCAGCCAGAGAAGAAATGAGAATGTGTTTGCCAGCAGATACAGAAATAAAACTAGGGCAACTGCAATCAATTCAATTCAGTCAACTTGGGCATCTTCTGGAATATTAAAATCATTCCCATTTTAGCCCTTCCAGTTTGAAACCTAGCAGCAAAGCTGTTAAACTAGCGTTGGTAGGTTGAGAGGCCATTGCCTCTATCCCAAGGCGTGGCAGTAGTGTATAGCATATAAAACCCCAGCTAATTGAAGTATTTAGGACCATGACCTACTCCCTAAGAAAGAAGAGGTGAAGGAGAGCCAATGGCTTCAGAAATAGAAGGGCCCTTAGAATTAACTGGTTCAATATCCTCATTTTTTAAAGGAGGAAACTGAGAGCCAGAGAGGTTGAGGGATTTGACCAAAGTGATGTAGCTGGAAAGTGTCATAGGTAGGATACAACCCCAAAGCCCTCTGTTTTGAGAAGGTCCTTTGGAATACAGGAGTCCCTCCTGGGAGGACATAGGTTCCCCCTCTTGACCCTTGCTTTCTTTTTTTGGCGGGAGGGAGTCAATCAGTTAAGTGACTTGCTCAGGACCACACAACTAGTATCAAGTTTCTGAATTCAGATTTGAACTCAGGTCCCCTTGACTCCAGGGCTGATTCTCTATCCATTGCACTACCTAGCTGCCCCTGCACCCTTGCTTTCTACAACTGGGTTCAGAGTATCGGTCCCCCCACCCTCTCCCAGTGTCGATATGGCTGTCAATAGGTTAAGTCCTTGTTCAGGTACCAAGGTTATACCTAAGGAAAGGCCCATGGGCAAGCCAGAGACATCAGGGAAAATAACCCCTTAATGAGTTCAGATGCTAAGAATAACATGTAAAATAATAGAAATCAATTCAAAGCAAAATTTTATTAGAAGAAAGGTGGAAGAGGAGGAAGAGGAGAGAAAAAAAGGGAACCTGACATAAAAACACGCACACACACTAACAAGGTATAACTCACATAAGGCCCGTGCTGCATTGGGGAGCACAAAGAAATGGGTCCATTTAGCACAATGGGGATGCTCCAGCCAGAAGGCATGCTTCTAATGGAAGGGAGGGTGTGCTCCAAAGCACTCTTCTGGGAGTAAGGTTCTTATAACTATGATTTTGGATGGCCTCCCTGGAGCTGGTCAAATTGTCAGAGCAAAAATATTACTTTGTGGGATTTGTTATCAGAGATAAAAACAATTTGGTGCTAGACAAAATACTATCTAGGAAACACAGCTATACCAACCTTCAAAAAAGGTTATTGTCAGTATTTTTCCATGAATATGTTCTATAAGCTTACAGCCTCCCTTAAGGTGAGACTGTCACGATGACCTCAAAATCATTAGGACTCATCTTTTAACAATAGTTTCCATGCAAAATTTTTAGCTACACCCTCCCTTAAGGGGAAACGTTCACGGTGCCTCTACCAGGCCCAGTCTTACAGTACTTACTCCACACTGCCTCTCAGGGACTAGGTCAGGGAGCATCCCAATTTCAGAGAGCTTGTGGGCCTCTGTCCCCTCTCTTTAGGGAAGTTTTCAGGGGTACCATGCAGCAGTGGAGATGCTTTTGACTATAACATAAAGGAGAAGCAATGTGGCATAGTGGATATAGAACTGGTTTCAAAAAGGGGAAGATAAGTTCAAATTCCACTTCAGACACTTAGCAGTTTTAACAGAGCAGGTTGCTGCCTCAGTTTCCTTATCTGTAAAATGAGGAAAATAATAGATGGACAAAACCAAAAGAAAAAAAATTGAATGAATAATTTGAACTAGGAGGTTAGGTGTTGTTGTTGTGGTTTTTTTGGGGGGGTGGAAGATTTAAATAGATTAAACCATTAACTAAATTGATTTTTTTTAAAGAAAAGGAAAATCAAACTGCCAGTATTAAAAATGGAAAGGGTGAACTCACAACAAATGAAGAAGAAATAAAGAAAAATATTAAACTATTTTACTCAGTTATATTCCAATAATATTGATGATCTAAAAGAAATAAATTAAAATTCACAAAAATATAAAATTCTCGGATTAATAGAACAAGAATTAGACAAGTCAAATAATCCAAGATCAGAAAGAGAAACAGAACAAATCTAAATAAGCTCCCACAGAAAAATCTCATGAACCAGGTACATTTCCCAAGCAAATTCTGTCCACTATCTAAAGAGCAATTGATTCCAATATTCAGCTAGGGAGTAGCTGAACAAATTGTGGCATATGAACATTATAGAATAATGCTGGACGTAAGAAAGAAGCTTGGTAAGACTTATCTGAACTGATACAGAATGAAATGAGCAGATCCAGGAGAAAACTTATATAATAACAGCAAACAACTTTGAATGACCTAAGAACTCTCATCAATACAATCAGTAATCAACCAGGACTCCAGAGAACTCCCTCTGAGTCCTGCTCTCCACCTGACAGAGAGGTGATAAACTCAGGGAAAAGATTGTGACACATTTTTTGACATGGCTAATGTGGGATTTTGGTTTGCTTGACTATACAGACTTGTTACAAAGCTTTCATTTTCTTTTTTCTTTTTCTAATGGTGGGGGGAGTGGGAGAAAATATAGATTTTTGTTAATTTTTTAAAATTAATATGATTAAGAAAAGTTGCCTAGATCCTCAATGCCTTAGTAGCCTCCACTGAGAAAATGGAGGAAATGGGAATACCACCACCTTCACTGTTTATCTTCTAGGGTTGTTGGGGGTTTTATTATTAATCAAGAGAATGAAGATGAAGAAGTAGAGGACATGTGGAAAGAAAGTGTACACAATAGTATGCAGCACTTTCTAGAGTTAAGGGAGGATTATTACTAGGAGGGAAAGGAGGAGGAGGGTAGAGACATCTATTGTATTCGGCCTTTGGGAGGTGGCTATTGTTGTTACTTCTTTCCTGAAGAGGACCATGGCATCAGGAAGATGGTACCATGGCTTGAAAGCGAATTGGATTTTAGTGAGGGAGGACTATGCAAGGTCACCACCCTCACTTTCTCCTCCTGAGCCTTTTGGGTCCAGTGGCAAGATGTAGATCAGGATGATTAGAAATGACCCTAGTACTTGGGAGTTCATTGGCTTTGGACTCACTAGAATATACAGAAATCCAGCAATGAGATATGGAGGAGATGGTGGGTGATGTGGAACTGGGGACATTGGGTCTAGACAGTTTATTCCAGAAGTATGGCGATAAAGGGAGAAGAGAGGTGGAGGATAACTGCTGGAAAAGGGAATAGGGGTCAAGATAGGTAAGTTTGATTTTTTTTTTTGTATTATAAAGACCTGAGCATGTCTGAGATTCTTCTTCATCATTTGCCAAGTTAAAAGCCTCATTTCTCTGCTCTCCTATTCCCATCTCTATCACATGCCTACCCCTCTATAGTTCATAGTATCATAGCTGCTACACTGCACCGCCCTCCCCTTTTCATGGTGCGCTCTGGAATACCATTCTATTGTTAACAAACTTCCTTCCTCCTTGACTTCTATCTCTCATACTCCTTCTTGCAGTCATCAAAGACCCAAGAGAGTCTATATTCATGACCACACCTTCTGGTACTAGGGACCTGAGCAGTAACAGGAGTCTTAGTTCTGCTTGGCTGTTCAGTTATTGTGATATTATAGTAACTGGAATTTGTGTAGCATTCTGAGGCTCATAAAGTATTGTATATACTGTATCTCATTTGAGTCATACAACAATCCTAGGAGGAAAGACTATAGGTGTTATTACCCCTGTTTTACAGATGAGGAAACTGAGGTTCAGAAGCCTATGGTCAGATAGCTAGTGATTCAAAGAGGGGAGAATTGAACCCAAGTTTCTCCTGACTCCTTGTCCTGCATGTGTCAGGGGATAAAAAAAAAGCCTCAATGAGAAACACAAAAGGGTCAGTCATTTATGTCTATATTTAGGGGATATTTATCAAATTCGTGGTATAAATAAGGCTCTTATTGCATATATCATTCCTCAGACCTAAGTGCAGGGACCAATAATATGTGCGTGTGTGTATACCTATACCCTAAATTGGATGTGGCCATATAGGTGATAGTGTTCATGTGTACCTAGATGTATTGTCCCCTGAGACATCAGTGTTAGAATTCTGCTACATCTGCTCAGAAGCTTTCTTGCTCTTTCTTTCTCTGATACATTTGTGTGCACACACAGAGGACAATTAAACTTCTGTCTCTAAATAGTGCATGGCTATTCACAAATTCAAGTTTTGTTTGTTAGTCATTGGCCATGCCCTTGTGAAGGATAATCATTCATTAGCTTGAATAACTTACGGGGCTTAACCAACTGGTGTTCCCTGAAAGCCTTGAGTGATGCTGAGTGCTTGCAAAGAAAAGCAAGGGATGTGTAATAGCAAGCTTTGGGAAAGTCCAGCATTTTATTTCTTATGAATGGGAAGCAATGATGATGTCTGTTTCCTTGCTTTTTAAAGGAGATATCAGCTAAATGATTAGAGAGGAGGTTCAGGGTGTAAATACGTCTCACATCAATGACTTTGCTGATAACTATCCCCTGTTCCTATATATTAGCCCACATTTTTATAGGTAGAGGGACTGAACCTGTGATTGTTTTGATAAAAGGAATTCCCAGGTGATGTGACTCAGTCTATCAATGCAGGTTGACCTCTTCTCAAGAGTTGCCTAGGGCATAGAGAAGTTAAGAGACTTACTGAGGGGAAGTCCATAACAAAGGTGGTCTCCCAAGGTGGTCTTTCAAGGCTCATCTATCCACTCTACCATTGATATCTCCTAGCATATCATGGTATACTATCTCTACTTGCTGTACCATGATATCTCATGTATAATATGTATTGCTATGTGACCTAAATTTATATAGTATTTTGTAGATAAGGAAAGGAGGCTCCTCCCTCTCCCACAAGGATTAAGTGGCTTGCCCAGATCACCCAGCCAGAGCTGGGATAAACCATGACCTAAATTTATATAGTATTTTTCAGTTTGCAAAGGACTTTATCTTACTTTAATCCTCACAAAAACCCTATAGGGTAGCCAGGTAGGTGGTATTATCTCCATTTTAGAGATGAAGAAACCAAGGCTCAGATAAGGCACAGGATTTGCTGAAGATTATATGGTTAGTGAGTAGCAGGGTAAGGGCTAGGTCGTCCAATGCTTTGTCTGCTGTACTATGTATAGACATGTATGTATTATTAGCTGTGGTTTACAAACATCCTTTCAACAACTCATGTTGTTTTCCTGGTCAGCTCATCGTCACTTGTAATTTTTGTTTAAATGTCAGTGTCCTTGTGGAATGGATCTGGATCGGATATGTTGGGTACAACTTGTTTATTGCAAAGGTTTTATTGTTGGTCTTGGTGCCGCTATCTATACTTTCATCCACTGTAAGTAAAAAGAAAAGGCTAAGATGGATAAAGAAATCCTGTTGGAAAGGGTCAAAGAGAGCCTGAGGTGAAGCTTCCTGCAGCTCTCTCGTTCAAGTTTTTCCTCCTCTCCTGGAAACCAATGCTGGAAGCCAACCAAGGCCAGAGGTCACTTGTGTTGAGGTTTTGTATGGTTCCTTCAAAATCTGAGAATGCCAAATTCCATTTTGAACTCTAGGGAGGATTAACTTTGCTGGCCTTGGATTCTTTAGGATCTCTGAATTCGGTGTGCCACGGAATTATGTACTCCTATTGGTTTGACTCTCTAATCTTCATCATCTGGTCTCTCCCATTGTTTGACATGCATGCTTCATTCCTGCAAGGCCTCAAAGGATGGATGAAGGCTATGGAATGAAAGGATGGGGGTGGGGCATAGGGAATGGGGAGGAGAAAATGCTAAAGAAGGATAAAGACAAAAAAATATCTTTATGCTTGAGGCAAAGGGTGAGGTGCAGACCAGGTCTTGAGAGTGAGCTCTGCTTACCTCCAGGGCTAATCATTCATTATTTACTGTAGCACAATATGCTTCATTATTTTGGTGCACCCATAATCTCACCAATGTGAGCTCTGTGGTGAGGCACAATGAATGCTGGATTTGACATCACAGGATTTATGTTCAAATTCCAGCTCATTGTGTGATCTGGGTAAACCACTTACTCCTTGGGGGGAGAGAGGAGCCTCCTTTACTTAGCTACAAAATAAGAAATGGAAGGACCACTCAGGTTGCTTTTAAGATAGAAATCTACATTCCTACATTCTGTCCTATGGTGCAGATCACCACTCATCCATACTTAATAATTCTGTGTGATTTTTGGTTGCATCCCTCGGTGAACTTTCCATAGAGAATCTATCCATCAAACCCAGGAGAGGGGCTATTTCATCTTGGTCTTCCTATCCCCGGCACCTAACACAGTGCCTGGCAATAGTAGAGGCTTAATAAATGCTTGGGAAATTAAATGGGATTGAATTTTCTCTTTCCATGTTTAACATATCACCACCCCATCTCCTTTTCTCACCAGCAAGATAAGCTTTCAAGTGAATAAAATGCTCCAGCACATGGATATAATCAGGAATGAGAGAGCTGGTTGTTAAATTTTTGTGTAAGCATTTACACTTTGGAGATCTGCAAATGCTACAAATCTAGGCTTAATTTATTTTTTTGATGATTGTCTAAACTAAAGAAAGTGATGGACAAAATGTTATTGCAGATTAAATTTTAAAGTTTAAAGACGGAAGCAGGGATTGTTTTTTGTTTGTTTTAGAGAGCCAGTTATTAAACTTTTATCAGCACACCCTTGGATATAATGTTCACTATTTATTTTGCTTCAAAGCACTAGCAATGTGGACTTAGAAAGCCACTGGTAGCTAACTCCTAAATTAGTTACTCTCTGAGGTCCCATCTCTCATTTCCTCTACTGAATCTATGATGATTTGGCTGGAGTTTATGGGACACAGAGACCCAGGCAAAAAAACAGCTTAAAAAGAAGAAATAAATCGTAGGGGCTTCTTTATTAGAAATGTAAACTACTGCTGGTACCATGTAAGGTGGCTACATACCTACCTAGAAACTCCAGGGAGGTCCAGGCTGTTACCTAGACTCAGTTCTGAATCAAGGCCTGCTCCTTTTAGCAAGGTTAACCTCATGCCTTCTGTGCTTCTCATCTCCAGATCTTTGTCCCAGTGGCAAGATCTGGTCAATCCCACAATTCCAGAACCTGACTCACCATAACACTGTCCTGCAGGGTTTGTTGTATGGGCTCTTCTCTGCCTTTCTCAGGAAAAAAAAAAGTGTCTTCTTTCTCATTGAGGGAGAGGTTCATATTCTATCCTTATCTACATACCACACACCCAAGAAATCTTCCCCTCCTTTGACTAATGGAGAAGTCAATAGTGACTCTCTCCCAGATGTATAAGAAAAATGGCTCAGGACCTCCTGTACTGGGCCTGGTGGGAAAAAGAATTGTGACCATAACCTTAAGAAACCTTACATTGGTGGTTGCCTCTGCACAGCTATGCCTGAGCATGATGATTAAGCACAAAGCCAGAGGCCCGTGTTCCAGATGCAGATGGCTAGAAGAACGCCACTGTTGCTGTCTCAGAACACAGCATGCCCCTGAAGCTCCGCTTGGGCTGCATTCAAAAGGAGAGGTAATCAGCAGGGCACAATTTATTTCCCCAAACTGCTGCCAAATCTTTCCCCCTCTCTTCTCTTTTTCTGCTTCCTTATCTGATTCTGAGTTTAAATTCGTTCACCTCATTCATAAGCCCCTGCCAAGAGAGTTTTCCATCTTTTGTTCCCAGTTTTTCTATAGGCTATGTGATGTAATGGAAAGCACACTAGCCTTGCAATCAAAGGACATGGGTTCAATTCTCTACTTGCAAAACCTTGTGCAAGTCATTTCTTGAAGCCTTGATTTTTCTCACTGTGAAATTAGAAAGTTAATAATTCAGAGAGGGTATGACATAGTGGATAAGGCAGTGGAATTAGAGCTGGGAAGACTTGAGTTCAAATCCAATTTTGGAAACCCTGGACAAATTACTTAACCTTTCTGTGTCTAAGGCAACTCTCCAGATTTTACATCAAGAAATGAAGTTTCTTCTTCTTGGTAGAGAATTTTATAGTACTTGTAAAACACTGCAAGATTTATAAAGCATTTTCATAGTTCTCAAAAACCTGGAATCACTTCCAAGATCTGAGGATGTGAGGAAAGTCTTTACCATTCCCTGTCTACAGATAGAGAAGCTGAAACACAGAGAGATCCTATGATCTTAGGTTTTCAGCTGAAAGAGAGCAATTATTTCAAGCCCCCTCTTTTTATAGATGAGGAAACTGAGGCACAGAGAACTTTGATGACATCCATTTCAGTTTTTATTCTCCTTAACCTTTCTGTAGCATTTGCCATCATTTACCATCCTTTCTGAAATTCCCTCCCACCTTGGTTTCTGCAGTCCCATTCTCTGTTGGTCCCCATCATTCTTCTAACTTATTCTCTTATTCCGGTTCTTTGTCCTCCAACATCAGCTCCCTAAACCATAGTTTCATGATGGGTGACATGAGCCATGAGATCACATGGCTAGTAAGTTTTGGAGTTGAATTTCCAACTCAGATCTTCTGATGTGAAGTTTAGAGAGCTTTCCACTATGCCCCACTGCCTGCAGCTGACCTCCAAGGTCCCCTTCATCTTCCACACCATGAGTTGATGGTGGTAGTGGTGGTGGCTGTGTTTGTCCTTCATTGTCAAAGAGAACGCTGACATCAGAGAGATGATGATGTGACTTACAGTTGACTGTGATTTAAGTGAGGGAGGGCTGTGCAAGGTCACCAGCCTCACTTTCTCTTCCAGAGCCATCTGGTTCCAGTGGGAGTATGGGAGTTAGAAAATTACTTCCTGAGAAGAGATAGAGGATGACGAGAGGACTCATCTAGAAGGAGGCTATGCTACAAACCTCAAGGGTCCTTCAAAGGAAGGTATAAGTGTCTCTTGGCCAGGGCATTTCCACAGTTTACAACTGTCAGAATAAGGTTGCCACACAAACCGCGAACATATCTACCCTTACCAATTCAACAAGAAAGTATCTGAGAAAAGGGATTGGTTCTACAAGAAAATACCAATCAATTAACAAGTAATAAGCATTTATTAAGCACCTATAGTATACCAGTCCTTGCATTTCAAAGAAGGAAATTATTCTTGTTCTCAAGGAATTTATATTCTAATTCTTTCTTCCTTCATTTCCTTCTTTCTTTCTCTCTTTCTTGTTCTCCCTAAAACCTTAAATCTAGTGTACTCTGAAGTCCTTAGATTGAACAATGGGTCCCTGCCCAAGCTCCACTCAATGGCTGTTTTTGGACCCTCTTGGCCTTAGAGTGAATGTCAATAGTAACAGTTTCTCTTCCAAACAACAACCCTGAGGCTCTTGCCCCTCCCAGCATAATTTATTTACTTATTTTTTCTTTTCTATTTAAAGGGGCCATCCCCCTGACTACGTTTTAAAGAGACCTTTTCACTGAATGGGCATTATATACTTTAAGTGAGATAAGAAAAGACCTGAAAAGACCTTAGCCTAAAAGGCCAAGGTCTCCCATTGCATCCTGAGCCATCTCCAGTCATCCTGATGAATATCTGGTCACTGGATCCAGATGGCTGAGGAGGAGAAAGTGAGGCTGGTGATCTTGCACAGCGCTCCCTCACTCAAAACAAAGTCAAGTACAAGTCGTGTCATCATTTCTCTGATGCCATGCTGCTCTTCGAAAAGGAAGGATGAACACAATTCTAAAAAGAGAGACAGCATATGCAAATGTAGTACAGACTATTTACAAATATGTGCAAATACAAATATGTATAGATACAAATACATACAGAGTAAATTCAATAAATACAAAGCAGCTCAATACAAGGAAGCTTGAGAAGGAGGGCTCTAGTCCTTTCAGAAAAAGCTTCATGGAAGAGCTGGACCTCGGTCTGTATATTGAAGGACAGAGATGAAGAGGGAAACCATCCCAGACAGGGAGGATATAATCCAAAGGCACAGAGATAGAAGATGGAGTATCCTATGTGAGAAACAGAAAGCATGCCAGTTTGACTGGATCACCAAGTACAAAATGGCGACCAAGCATGGGTATTTAAAGCATATCAATATTTTTGTACCTGGGTATAGACCACAGAACCTCAATCTGGAGCTAAAAGGGACATTAATGGTTAGCTAGTCCCCCCTCCTCATTTGACAAACTGAATCCCAGAGAGCATAGGTGACTTTCCTGAGGTCACAAAGGCAGTAAATGGCAGAAGTGGAATTTGAACTCAGGTTCTGACTCCAAATCCAGCATTTTTTCCATTATGCTCATAGGCAGCTTTCTCTTCACTGGGATTACATGGTTACTGCGATATAGACCAACAGGCCAGGCTGCACAGACTGAGTGAGAGAGAAGGGCTATAACCCATCAATCCAGCATGACAAGAGACTCCCTACGCAGCAGAGCTATAACAAGGGCACTGTAACTGGAACCTTGGCCTAGGGTGCTGAAATTTCAAGGTCTTCAGAGCATACTACTTCCCCCTGGTGGTTGCATTGCAGGTAAATTTCCACATTCCCATCCCCACCATTGTCCCATGCCCCAGGAGTAAAAATTCCTAGTTAAATCTCTTTTGTGGATTGGGAGTTTCCCAGATTCATCGAGATATCTGTGTAAGTGCAATGATAAGAGGCTCCTCATAATCTACATTTTTTTTTTTACTTAACCAGTTCATTTCCCACTCTCTCCCTGCTTCAAGATCTCTAAGCATGACTTCTGTGCTTGCCTGCTTCCCAAATACTCTCCCCCACACTGTCTGACAAGCTCCTATCACTCGCATTAGCCAGTTGCTTTCTTTTCCTCTTTCCTCAAAAATAGATCCTGCCATTCCTAGGTTGCTGTTGGGGTTTCTTCCAGGATGTTGACATCGTGCTAGTGCAGAGACAAGAACACAGCAGGGTCTTCAGCAGCCTTGCAGAATGCTTGGCATTCACTGACGTGAGAAGCCTGCTGTCCTGAGATCTCCAAGCACTTTCCAGATGGCTCTGGCTGTCAGGTGCATTTGGAAAGAAATTGAAACACGTGGAGGCTAAATAACCTACCCAAGGTTAATAGTTAAAGTGTAGAAAGAACTCCCTGTGAGGATCAGTAGACATTAAGCTAGAGGGTCTCATCCTTTTTGTGTGTTATAGACTCCTTGGCAGTCTGATGACCCCTTTCTTAAATGAATAAAATAAACAACATAGGTTCACAAAGGAAGCCAATTACAGGGAAATGCAGGTATCTATCTATCTATTTCTATATCTATCTATCAATATTAGTTCAAGGACCCCAAGTTAACCCCCGCTTCATGCAGTGGTGTCTCCCAGTCTTACTAGGTATATGGAACAGTGTCATGCCTACGGTATCCCACTATATCCAATACCCTGAGCCTTGCCAATATAATAGTCAACATATTGACTAGTAGTCAATATATTAAAAGTTAACCTGGAACTTGGGCCCCATTGACAGCTTCCAGAAGATAATTAAAGGAAAAGTTTCCCCTTTTCCCTGTTCTTGAATTGTCTGTGTACCACTGTACAGTAGGAGAAGGAGTCTAACAGTTTTCTGACCCTCTCTTTGCCATACACTACCTCATTCTGTCAATTTTTATGAGTTAATAAAGCATCTACAAGGGCTTAACTGGATCCAACAAAATTGAGATCAGTCAGTGCTCAGGTCCCACTCAATTAACTTGTGCTCCTGAGGGTGTGGAGGCAGAGAGCAAAGGGGCAGGAAGACTGTTAATTACATTCAATCAGGCCAGCTGTGGCAGGCATTTCTTGCCAGCCCACTCTCTCTGAGTCCGTGAGGTGACCCAGGCTGTTGTAGAGCAAGTTTGCAGAGGGCCTTGCAAAGGAGGGCAGCATCCTGCCCCAACAGGACTTCCTCAGTGGAGACGAAATTCAAGAAGATGCCTAATACCATCTGCTTCCCCCTAAAGACCTTAACACCTTTCCCTCTGAGCAGCAGCTGAAACTTCCCATAGGTGATGTCTGCCCTGTTAGAATATAAGCTTCTTGAGAGCAGGGACTGTCACTTCCATCTGTAGCCCCAGTACTTTGCCCAGTGTTCAGTGCTATAGTATGTATGTATGTGTATCTGTATGTATATATGTATATATACTTATATGTGCACTGTACTTAATAAAAGGGGGGCATCTCCAGTCAACCTGACCTCTGTCTTGCCACTGGACCCAGATGACTGGAGGAGAGAGATGACTTTGCACAGCCCTCCCTCACTTAAATCCAATTCACTTGCAAGTTAAGAAGACATCACCTCCCTGATGCTATAGTCCTCTTGGGGAATGAAGGACTAACAAAAACCTTAATAAAAGCTTTTTCTTTCATTCATTCATTTGGGGAAATAAGGGATGCTGACTCCCAGGACATTGACATTCATTCAGTGTGTTTCTTTTAACTTTTCCCAGGGCTCTCTCAGCATGCAGATAGGTAGCTATGCTCTCCTATCCCAGCTCCTACTGATATCACATTAGGTGTGAAGCCTGCCCATAACAGAGATAATAGTTTTAAAGCTAGAAGGAACCTCAGAGAACATGTAGTCCAATCCAATCCCTTCATTTTTATGGATGAAGAAACCAAGGTCCATTTATGTTAAATGACTTGCTCAAGGTCACAAGGTAGCAATCATGAGAGATGAGATTTGGACCCACCTTGTCTGATGCCAGAACTAATACACTTTCCACTGTACCATGATGCCCTCTAAAGCTGACAAGGTTCTCCCATGCTCCCCTTCAATTCCATGATTATCTTAACACTCTCTGGTTCCAAAAGGTGTCAATCTGCCTGACATGATATTAAGTCCTTAGCAAAGGCAGAATAGGCAATGGCCTACATGATAGAATTTTTTTTAAGACTTCTAGAAAGATCCCTCTGGCTTATTCATTCCCTTAATTCTCTCACATGCTTTTTGGTGCCTGAAATTTCAAAGTCCTTCCTTCCTTCATCTTCTGGCTTTGATCTCTGCTTAAAATGCATATCTAGGAAAGTGAAGTGGAAAAAGTCCTAGATTAGTTTTGTTTCCCACCCGTCCACTGGCTAGAAGCATGACCTTACACCATTCATTTACTTCTCTTAGACTCAGTTTCTCTTTCTATAAAAAGAAGGATCACAGGACCTAAAGTTGAAAAAATGCTCTAGAGATCATTGAGTCTGCCCTCACCTTACTCTACAGATGAGGAAACTGAGGTCTAGACACTTGTCTTTAGAGCAGCAAGGGGTATAGTGGACAGTCCTGGATTTGGAGTCAGGAAGACCCAGATTTGATTCCTGCATCCCAGACTTGAATGAGTTGCTCAACCCTGGGTAAGTCATTTACTGTCTTAATAAACATTTATTAAATGTCTACTTTGTGCCAAGTACTATACTAAGTCTAGGGAGACAAAGTCAAGAAAACAATGCTCTCACGAAGACCACATTCCAACAGGGCTGATAACATGCAAATGGCTCTGTACAAACAAACTATATACAGGATACATTAGAAATAATCAACAGAAGGAAGGCACTAGAATTATGGGGAATTGGGAAAGGTTGGCTGAAGAAGGTGGGATTTCAGCTGGGACCTGAAGGAAGCTGGAGAAGCCAAGAACAGAGATGAAGAGGGAGAGCATTCCAGGCATGAGGGATGGTCAGAGACAAATTCCCAGAACCAAGGGAGTGTCTTGCTCATGGAAGAGGAGAGAGGTCAACGTCACTGGGTTTCAGAGTATGTTGTCAGGGGTTAGGGGAGGAAATGGAAGAGTACTGGAAAGGAGGGGATGTTTTAAAGGATTTTGAAAACCAAACTTTGATATTTGATCCTAGCGGTCATAGGCAACCACTGACATTTATTGAGTAGAGGGATGTCTCAGTTTCTCCATCTATAAAGTGGAAATAGTAATTCCTGAAACATATACTACTTTGCAGGCTTATGCTTGAGTTTCATATAAAATAATATGCTTTGCATATAGTCAGGATTTGACTCTGGGTTCTCCTGAATCCAAAGCACCCTTTCCATTGCACTATGATCTATAGAAATTGAACTAGGAGACTTTTTAAGACCTCTGTCTGATCAGACGTTATGATTTATGCCTTAGTGTCAATGAACTTCTGAACTTCCATCATATTCTCCTAGATTTAGAGCTGGAAGGAACATTAGAGGTCATCAAATGCAACCTACTCATTTTACAATCGAAGCTAATAGTAGAGGGAAGGGACTAGTGTTGGGGGTGGGGGAGGAGATCTGGCAAGGTTTCTTGTAGAAGGTGGGATAGCTCAGAAGCCAGAGGACCTGAGTTAAAAATCTCATCTCTGAGTTAAATCTCATCTCTGACATGGTCTGTGTAATGTTAAGCATGTCACTCAACTTCCCCAGGCCTCAGTTTCCTTATCTGTAAAATGAGAAGGTTGGATTCTGTGGCTTCTGAGGTCATTACTAGCTATAGATCTATGTGTCTGTGAGATTTCCGCATCTTCAAACTACTGTCTAGGGCATTTTTGTGTTTATTGGAGGAAGAGATGAGACAGAGGATGCTTCTGACATCCTCCCAGTAATCTTATGTCCTTGTTATAGCCAGGCTGATCTATCCGTCAGGCAGGAAGCCAGTCAGTACAGGATGTTTGTTGATGCTGTGGCAAATCTAAAATTGTATCATAAGGGTACTCCCCATAATGATGTTGATCATATCTCTGCTAGACTTTCTCAACCTGAATAATTCTTCTCCATGCCTTTCCCTAAGTCCCCATTAAAGGTTCCACCCAACACACTGGAAGCTTTCTCTGTTCTTTTAATTTTTTTTTTGAGGCAATCAGGATTAAGAGGTTCACCCAGGGTCACACAGTTCTGTTATTTTTAATATTCCAGGGGTACCAAGATAGCATCGGATTTTCTGTCCATCTGTTATCTCTCACAGTCACAGAACAACCTCCTTCCTTTTCCAGTCCTATGGATCTTCAGCAGTGTCTTTTTGTGAACTCCTCACTCACAGATCATTGGTAATATGTTACAGCTCCTTAGACTCACCAGATTGCTGTTTACATTGCTTGTAAATTTGAATCCCCTGCAGTCATGGTGTTCAGTGATTTACAGCCACAAGACGTCTTTGGAAGAATACTCATGTGAAAGAGAGTAGGGAATAGATAGCAAGTCATCAAAAATACTGAAACAGTGAAAACTGTGAAAATGTAATGTCCCAAATATCCCAAAACTTAATCTCTTCCGATTTAATTCTGGGCTTAGTCCACTGCCCCTCGGCAGAAGTAAACAACCAATAAAACTGTTGCTGTCCAGCTTGATTCACAGC
Source organism: Bettongia penicillata ogilbyi (assembly GCA_023548195.1). Classification (NCBI taxonomy): domain Eukaryota; kingdom Metazoa; phylum Chordata; class Mammalia; order Diprotodontia; family Potoroidae; genus Bettongia; species Bettongia penicillata. The sequence goes on along the minus strand of JAJHZJ010000162.1, from coordinate 7,667,905 downwards.
TTGACCAGTCAGTGACCTTGACAGGAAACAGGGAGAGGGACCGGTCTTCCCCCAGATTTTTACGTCTCTATTTGCCATTCCTAGGTTCCTATTAGTACAAAATCCTAGATGTTTCAGTGGAGAGGGCTCTAGTCCTGCAAATCAGAAAAACCTGAGTAGGAACTCTGCTTCAGACATTTCCTAGTTGTGTGACTCTGGGCAAGACACAACCTCTCTGCCTCAGTTTCATCTTTAAAATGGAAATAATAAAAGCCTCTTTCTCCCAGGGTTGCTAAAAGGACTAAAACTAAAAGTTTATGTAAAACTCTTACAAGCCTTTAAGATTTATATGAACTTTAGCTATTACTGTTGTTACTACTACTACTACTACTACTACTACTACTACTACTACTACTACTACTATTGCTACTACTACTACTACTACTACTGCTATTATCATCTAGGAGAGGTCTTCCAGTCCTTTCCATTTACAGAGTTTAGCAAAGAGACAAGTTAACACCTTGAGGAAACAAGGTCACTTTCCTTGGGGTAGGGAGCATAGCAACAGTCTTCTTTGGGTGATGCTCAATGAGACAGAGAAGGAGGAGGCAGGTCTAGGGTGATGCCTGGAGTGGAGAGGAGCAAGTGAAAGGGAAAGGAAAGAGTGCTCACTAAACATTGTTTTACTATTTTGCATGAAACACTCTGCTAGGCACTGAAGAACCAAGATGAAAAATAATAGCTCCTAACCTCAGAAAGGTTACAATCAAACGGAGTGCTATTCAGTAGTTTTTTAGTCATATCTGACTCTTTATGACCTGATTCAGGGTTTTCTTGGTAAAGATATTGGAGTGATTTGCCATTTCCTTCTCCAATTCATTTTACAGCTGAGGAAACTGAGGCAGACAAGA